>CM060943.1:559737774-560187774 GCA_030765085.1 Allium cepa | reverse complement strand
TGGATTGTTGAATTGCAAGTATATCATTTTTGTTTGATGATAATAAACATATATATGCATATATATATATATATATATATATTCGTTTAAATGTATTTGTTAATGTATTATTTTATTTTCATAGAATTAAATAAATATTTCTGAATAAAATAAATAACATAGAATTTAAATTCAAACGGAAATTTTATTCAAATAAATATTTATTACAATTTTAAACAGTACAAATTTAAGCTCTCACTATATATAAGCACAATTTCAATCACATTACAATTTCAATCACATCACATACATTTGCTTCTCACTGCATTTCACTCATTCGCTCGTATTTATCTTCAACTCCATTCCAGATTAAATCAGCCATCTGAGCGATCTACAAATAAACACTGAAACTATAAAATTGAAAAAGAAAATAATTTTACAGTGTAAAAAAAATGTATTTTGAAAATATTATTTGCCTCGATCATTTGGGTTGTTCATCATCATTTAATTTTGAATTCATCTTACACGAACATTTGTGACATGCACAGTATATCACTGTACATGCCACGAGGTCGTGCACACCAATATACACTTGATAAAATTACGGGGATATGGGAGCACAAGGTCAAACCCAATCAAAATCCAGGTTAAATTCAAGTGCAATACAAATAAAGTCACAACACGAGCACAAGATCAAACTCGAGCTATAAGCTAGATTCAATACAGGTGCAATCCAAAATGTACCCATGACTGCACGATCAAAGATAACAACATATGTTCAAATAGCAAGTTAATAGGCGACTATGTAACCAAAATCAAGTGTACATATGAAGTGGTGCACCAAATATGTAACGACCCAGAATTTTGAACAATTTAAATTGAAAATATTTAATTAATTTTAAATATTTAAATGATGGTTTAATTTGAAATTTCAATATAACTTTGATTTGGCAATTTAAATTATAAAAATTTAATCTGTTGAAAGTAAATAAAAATTTGAATCTTCAATTGTAAGCTGATTTAAAATATTTCAAAGGCTTGTAAAATTCATATTGATAATATTGAAGATAATAGAAGCTTCAGATTTGAAATTAATAGTGAATTGATCAGTTTTGAAAATATATCGTTTAAATCGATAGTTAAAAATAGTCATTTTTCATACAGTCTCGGAATTCGACGAAACCAGTTCCATTGGGTCCGTAACGTTGAATTATTACCGGATTTCAAATTTCGTATTTTTCGGAGCTGTTATGTGAGCATACGTTAAGCAAACGCGTTGAGAATTAAATTGAATTTTAATTTAAAAATTTTGTACAAATCAAATCACAACCACCCTATATTTTCGTACGTCAGCCACCCTACTCTCTGCTAAACCACGTTCTCTTGTCTCCCCTTCGTTTCATTTATCACGCAATAGTTTCAAACCGGAAAGAAAAAAAAGAGATCGAAACAAAATCTCGAAGGAAATAAAAAAATGGCCTCAGCCTTCATGTAAAAAAAAAAAAAAAAACAAAAAAAAAAAAACAAACCCAGATCATTCAAAATCGGAGCCGCGCACGCAAGGGGAATCGAACCAAGTTTGTTCGACCGATGGGTGGCTGTCGCGATGTGGAGCGATTGGGGTTCTCGAGGCGACCCCGATGGAGGAGCACGCGAGTGGGCTCGAGTGGGATCTAGGTGGCTAGGGTTTTGGTGGCGTCGAAGTCGCGGTGGAGGATGGCAATGGCGGCCGCGCGAGGTGGCTAGGGCAAGGGGGGGTCGCGAGCTCGTTCGTGGTTGATGGATCTTGGTGGCTGCGGCTTCGTGTAGCGAAGGCAGTGGAGGTAGGGGTTGCGGCGACGTGTTGTCGCGAGTATGGTGGGGGGTGGTTTCGGCTGTTAGCAGTTAGGTAAATTCTGATTTTTTTTTTTTTTTTTTTTTTTTTTTATTTTGTTTGAATATAAATATACAGTGAGAAAAATAAATGCAGAACAGTTTGGGAAAAAAAAAATGAATGAATTTGAAAATTTATATAAGTTAAAACTGGAAATGAAAAATGGACAGTAAAGTTATTTTCAGAAAATAATATATAGTGAGGGTGATTTATTTATTGACAAACCCATTGAATTATTTTAATTACCAAGAATGATTTACTTACAAGGAAGAATAGTTTAAATTAAATAATTTGTTAGTTAAATAAATTATCAATGAAAATTTAGTTAAAATTGAATTTTTAGTTAAATCAAACTATTTAAAAGGAATTTGTTTAAAATTAAACGAATTGGTTTTAAAATAAAATCACTAGTTAATTTAAAATTATTATACAAGAAAAATTTGTAAAAGGAAAATTTGTTAAGTGAAAAGATTTATTTAAAGGGAATCAATTCGGATTTTAAATTTCTAGTTGAAAAGAAAAAAAATCATTGATTAAAATTAAATGGTTAGTTAATTAAATTTATCCATTTAAAAGAAATTTGTTAATATAAAATTATTATTCGATTGTTCGAATATTAATGGATTGTGTAAATAATTTAAAAATAGGTATAAAACAAGGAAATCGAGTCAAGATGGGAATGGATTGCAAAATAATAGCTAAGGTGAGAACTCCTCACTCAATCGAAAGGTTTTGTTTAAAATTTTAAATAGTTAATATTGATTGATAATTGTTGATTGATTGTGGTAGTAGATATAATAGGATATATATTATATATAGCAATATATATATATTGGCATATGTATATATTGGATTTGATTTCCCGCCTCGTATAGCGGATGAGACCCTATTGCGCCGCCTATTAAGCGGATATTTATAAAATCCCATATACCGCGATATTCCACCTTGAAGTGGAATTGGTATTGTGCTAACGTCTGTGGATGCAGGGTAACAGGTTGGAGGGATCCAACTGGATTCCTCACATATTTATTTGTTTATAAATATTGTGTTGATTGTTAACTATCATATCGATATATGATGTTTATTCCCGTGATTGACCATTTGATGCGGTTGCATCATCGGATTCATTTTTAAAAAAGTTAAAAATAACGATTTTGAATTTAAAAGGATTTTTAAGTAATTTTTCAAGTATATGTTTTATTAAATTTTGGACTTGATTCATTTTAAATAAATTAAGATTTTAAATACTAAAGTTATAAAACTATGATTTTTATGAAATATAACCAAAAGGAAAATTTTAAAATAAATAGATTTATAAAATAGTTAAATTGGGTTTTTGGGTAATTTTTATTAATAGTTTATGTAAAAGATTTTATAAATTGATATCTATAAATTTAAAAATTTTGGAATTATAAGACGGGTTATTAAGTGTTAAAATGAAGTATAAAAATGGATTTCATTTAAACTATAGTTTTATAAATTATGAAAGTTATGAAATGAATTGATATTAAAAATAAAAGTTTTATAAGTAATTAACTTATAAAATGGTTTTTTTTCATTTAAAGGGGATACTTTTAGAAATTGTTAATAAAGGAGAATTTTTTTTCTATAAGTTGAAAACTATTATAAAGTATAAAGGAATCTTATCAGTGATAAGATTTAAAATTTGTGAAATTTAAGGGAACGGTTTAGTAAATAAATAGATTATAAGCTCTTGACTTATAATATGAACTTTTGGTATAGAAATTGGGTTTATAAATTGAATTGGCTTAATAAAAGAGATTTCTAGACCGAAGTTATTAATAGAAATAGAATCTATAAACGTTGTTTATAAATTTGAAATCAATGGAATTTGATAAATTGAATTTAGAATTGTTAAAGGAGTTACATTCACTCTTTTAAACGATGAATATATTAGTAAGTCAAATGGGGATGTTTTGGGAGAAGAATGTTTTAAAGGGAATTTTAAAACGATTTTAAGATGCTCTAAAATGCATTAAGTATCGAAAACTTGGATTTCAACATTCATTGTTGAAATAGACGTTTTCGGGAAATAGAAGGAAATGAACACGTAGATTTCAACATTCATTGTTGAAATAGGCGTTTTCGAGAAAATGAGGAAATGGTGGACTATAACACTGTTGTTATAGTAAATGGTTTCCAAATGAAATATTTTGTGTAGTATTGGAATTTATGTTTCTATTTTTATTTTGAAACCCTATTCCAGTGATTTTGGGTTGTCGTGACGGTGTTTTACGCAACATTCGTTTTAACCCAAATAAAAGTGAATAAAAGAATGTTTAAGAAAAAAAAAATGAAATATATATTTAACTATGGGTTAAGTATATTGAATATTTTCAAATTGTTGAAAATAAATAAATTTGTGGATTACTTATTTTTAAATAAGTATGGAAATGCTTTTCCAATATGAAATGGAACGTTTTTGAGGATTCATCTTTTAAAGGTAAATTGAAAGCGAATAATTTGAAATTGAGTTGAGAATCGTATATTAGTAAATATTTGGAATTTAAATTCACTATGGAATTTATAAATAGGAAGGGAAATTTGTTTAAAAATAAATGTTGATTTATTTTGAAGTATGGGATATAATTTTACGAATTTGAAACGTAAGTTAAAAATAAATCGGTAAAGATTTATTTGGTGATTTGAAATTTGTTTTCAAAAGGTATATATGGTTAAGGTGATTTGAAATTAGTTTTCAAATGGTTAAGGTTATTTGAAATTGGTTTGCAAATGGTTAATGTAATTTGAAATTTGTTTTCAAATGGTTGAGGTGTTTAATTTGAAATGGGTTTTCAAATGGTTAAGTGTGGAAATTATATCGTGAAGGTGTTTTGGTAAAGCAAATAAATTGGGCAATTATTTGGAAATTGTGTATATATATCTTGTAAAGATATTTTGGGACTTAATAATTTTGGAAAAATTATTTGGAATCTGATGATGTGGCGCATCTTTATTGATAGTTAAATAACCGACTATCAATATTTACCCTTGGATGGTATTGATTGTGTTTGTTTGGAATTGAATGCACACTTATTTTTAAAAATAAGCGCTCGCTATTCGGTTTAGCCGGGAGAGGACCTTTGTGTCATATATCCCATTCCGAATATGCGATACGTCGTTTGGATTGCATTTGAAGACCGGTGTTGAAGACCGGGTATTTGTGAGAACGATAGGATGACCTATCGATTGTCTCCGCATCGTTAGCTACGATATGGAGATTTCCTTTGTGATGGGAAATTTTATCGGGATTGTGAATACCCGGATTGCAAGGGCTTCTTTGGAAGTGCCTTCGGTTCTGTTCGAACCCGGAACAGACTTGTATGGTTACGTGTCTGACATTACATTTTGAGAGATAGAGCAGATTTCTTTCAAATACATTTCTGTTGGTGGCGGAGAATTTATTCTCTTAGCTTAACACCCTTCTCTGAGACGTACGAGCTCAGAGGTTATGTAGTTGAAGGTTATCAGCGATATTTCCCAATCTGGTAATGTGGCATGCTGAGTGCTGCTGTGTGATGATCATTGGTTGATCGTTTGGATATGATCATTTGTTTGATCATTTATCTTTGTGATTATTGCTTTGGTCATCTGTGGACCCAAAGCATGGCTTTGTTGCACAAAGCGTAGCTTTGTGGACGAGACTTCGTCAGGACCTCACTCCCCGGAAATGGTCGAAACAGGAATATGCGGCAAGGTTATGAGGGTCGCGCCCTTTAGGGTATGTCATTTCCTTCTGGTAAAGGGTGGTATCATGGTATGGAGCCCAGATATTTACTCATGTGGAAACACTATATCTATTTCTGTGTGGTGTTGTTGGTATCGAGCGCTCGGATAAAGGTCCCAAAGGACCGGGGGATGACATATTCGTGTAGTAGTTACCTAGTTACAGAGGTAACCCGGCCTTGTGTTGGCAGAGATCTAACCGTAACGTTAGTTCTCGGGACGTCCCGCCAGAGGCGATCCCATGTGGCAGTAGGAAGTTCCTTAGCCTGACCATTTGTTGGAAATCCATTCATCCAATACGTGCCTTGTACGGTTTTAGTTGTATTACCTGCCATTCACTTATGGTGGTCACCACTGTTTGGATGGTAGCTATAGTAGGCATAGTTCGGAATGTCTATGCTGGCTAGGATTTATATTCTACTTTCGAAATTGTTTTCTACACTATGCACTAGTAATAATATCAAAAATGATTTGATTTTCGCGTAGTAAGCATCTTTGACTATCATAAGGAGAAATCTCCTCCAATTCTGCGTTTGCATTGTGTGTGTGGCGGGAGGCCTTATGGTAGTTTCATTTTCCAAAAAGCATTGCGGATTTAAAAATTTAAATTTTCTTGTTGCTTGTTTAAAGATAAACTGTTTTGAGTTCTCACACCAGTCCCATGACTGACCTGGAGTTTATTGTTCCTTTCCTAAACTCTGGGTGCCCACTATTTTCCACACGGGCAGTCTAGAGTTAGGTTATCAGGTTATTCTGGATTCGAGAGTTGCCGTGCAGATTTGGAGGCGAGCTTGGATAGCGTAGTCTATTATCTATTGTATATAGTATCCTTTCCGCTGTTTTATTTTTGTACACTCTGATGATATGATGTATTGTGATGTATGTATAAAATGTATAGTTCTTTTGTTTAAATGATTATTCATTTATCTATTATATGTTGTTCCGCTGCGATTGTGAGATTCTGATATTGTCTTCATGTTCTGTTGGTTGTTTCTGTTTCTGCTCTCTTTCTCTCTTCTTCTACCTCTTTCTTCTTCTTAAACCCTAAAGATTCGGAAGTTCGTTCCTCTTTGGCTGGATTGTGGTGGAATGTTGCCAGCTCAAGGAAGTACGGATTTTCGGTTCTTTACATTTGGTATCAGAGCATGTGGTTAAGCGACAACCATGGTTCTGTTGGGTATTACTCATTAGAGATAGAGTCAGCAGTACTCTAGAATGAGTGTGAGTGTAATAATAGATATGAGCGCGTATTTGTTAGTGAATATAAAATTGTTTTATATTGTGATGATTGGTTTATTGAGTGGCATATGAACCTTCGTCGGCACAGTCTGTACAACTGGATCGAAGGGGTTTCTAAACACTTGAATAGAACAATTCGACATGATATTGTTTTAAATTGGGTAAATGAAATAATTTTACCTTGATTATATTTTCTATATAAGAAAATAATTTTTTCAAGAATTATTGAAGTGTGTGTATAATTGATTGTTTGATTGTTTGAAATATATATATATATATAAGATAATTAAAAGTTGTTTGAATAAGTTATATAAAAACAACTATCGTAAAAAGAATAATTGTATAAGCTAATGAATTATAAGTATGGAATTATAATTAAAATGATTTACAATTGTAAAATAATCTTATGTATATAAGAAGTGAAATTTTATAAGTAAGATTTATAAATGTAATTTATAAATAAAGGGAAATTTTGAAAGAATATTTAGCATTGATTTCACTATGGTTACTGGGAAATAATAAGGATGATGACTGCAGCATCATCAGTATCATTTTCGAGTTTCTATGTGATGGATTTGCTACAATAATGAATTTAAAATTGAAGCTTTGTTGTAGTAAACAAATTTGAAATTAAAATTCAACTTGAAATTGTCAAATATAAGTGAAAAAAAGGGGTTTTGAACTTATAATATGAGTTGGAAGTTGAATAATAAGTTGTATAACTTATAGAATGAGAAAATGTAAGTAAAACCAATTATTGAAGTGGTTAAACAATTAAGTTAAGTAAAATGAAATACGAATTTGATTGTTGATATGAATTTGACTTAAGTAAAAGTTAAATAGAATTTACTTTAGAATTGGAAACCGAATTGGATTGATAAGTGGAAACTTAAGTTTATTTGAACAAATTATGTTAAATGGAATAGAGTTTGAAATGAATTAGGAGAATACTTAAGTTGAATAGTGGAAGTAAATGTAAATGAAGTTGAATGGAATATAACTTGAGTAATGTTGAAAGAATTGATGTTGATATCAAAATAAAATGAATAAAGTGAATTAATGAAATCGTTAAATGATGTGAACTTGAGTTATATAAATGAAATTCAATTTTTATATGTAAAAAGAATTGGCAACTGAATTAAAGTATGGATTGAATGTTAATTAATCGAATGTGAATAAGTTGATATGAAATGATGTATGTAAGTGTAAATTCATTTCGAGCTAGTTGAATAATTGAATGAAAATCAGTTGAATGTTAAATCAATTGGAATTAAAACTGTTGAACCAAATTGAATGTAATGAGAGAAAAATTAATAATTTGGTTTTATTGGATATACATTGGTTGTTAACTTGTTGTTGGTTGATTGTATGTAAATTCATTAAGTGTTAATGAAATTTAATTAGCGCATTTGAAAACTATGTAATTGAATTCAAATTGAAAGTGAAGTAAATAAATTTGAATAGAATTGAATTCGAGTTGATTTGAAAGTGAACAAATGTGAATTTAATTAGTGAATGTAAACTAATGGGAAATGAATGAGAAAGAATATGCAACTTCAATAGTAAACTAAAAATGTATAAGAAGCATATGTTGAAAGGTTTTGTAATTGAATTGGCAAAATGATTTGAATGTTGAAGTTGGAATTGTGTACTACTATTAGCAGGATATACAGGTGTATAATGGAATTGGGATTTGATTTTGAAGTTAAAAAATTGAATTGCTCGACAAAAAGGTACGTATTTCAATTTTAGTATGAGAATTGATGATTTCCTTCTCCAGCCACTTGGCTTTCTCTTTTCTTTTTGATTCTGAGGGGCCGTAGTGCCATTTTGTAGTCGTACCGATCTAGCCGCGCAAAGGAGACTCTGGCGAAATTTTTCGAAAATTTCGGGTGTTAGAAAATTTTTGAGAAAATTTTGAAAGTTTGAAATTAGAATTTAAATTTAAATTTGAATTGTTGAGTAAACAATGTTGTTTGAAACCTATAATTGAAGTTGGAAAGCTAATTGAAATGATAGTAAATCTTTAATAAAAAGATTTGTGTTAGAAAGTTGATAAAACTAATTGATTTTGGAAAAGTAATAAACGGATTATGAATTATTCTCCTTAACTTGCAATTTCGAGGACGAAATTCTTTTAAGGGGGGAAGGTTGTAACGACCCAGAATTTTGAACAATTTAAATTGAAAATATTTAATTAATTTTAAATATTTAAATGATGGTTTAATTTGAAATTTCAATATAACTTTGATTTGGCAATTTAAATTATAAAAATTTAATCTGTTGAAAGTAAATAAAAATTTGAATCTTCAATTGTAAGCTGATTTAAAATATTTCAAAGGCTTGTAAAATTCATATTGATAATATTGAAGATAATAGAAGCTTCAGATTTGAAATTAATAGTGAATTGATCAGTTTTGAAAATATATCGTTTAAATCGATAGTTAAAAATAGTCATTTTTCATACAGTCTCGGAATTCGACGAAACCAGTTCCATTGGGTCCGTAACGTTGAATTATTACCGGATTTCAAATTTCGTATTTTTCGGAGCTGTTATGTGAGCATACGTTAAGCAAACGCGTTGAGAATTAAATTGAATTTTAATTTAAAAATTTTGTACAAATCAAATCACAACCACCCTATATTTTCGTACGTCAGCCACCCTACTCTCTGCTAAACCACGTTCTCTTGTCTCCCCTTCGTTTCATTTATCACGCAATAGTTTCAAACCGGAAAGAAAAAAAAGAGATCGAAACAAAATCTCGAAGGAAATAAAAAAATGGCCTCAGCCTTCATGTAAAAAAAAAAAAAAAAAACAAAAAAAAAAAAAAACAAACCCAGATCATTCAAAATCGGAGCCGCGCACGCAAGGGGAATCGAACCAAGTTTGTTCGACCGATGGGTGGCTGTCGCGATGTGGAGCGATTGGGGTTCTCGAGGCGACCCCGATGGAGGAGCACGCGAGTGGGCTCGAGTGGGATCTAGGTGGCTAGGGTTTTGGTGGCGTCGAAGTCGCGGTGGAGGATGGCAATGGCGGCCGCGCGAGGTGGCTAGGGCAAGGGGGGGTCGCGAGCTCGTTCGTGGTTGATGGATCTTGGTGGCTGCGGCTTCGTGTAGCGAAGGCAGTGGAGGTAGGGGTTGCGGCGACGTGTTGTCGCGAGTATGGTGGGGGGTGGTTTCGGCTGTTAGCAGTTAGGTAAATTCTGATTTTTTTTTTTTTTTTTTTTTTTTTTTTTATTTTGTTTGAATATAAATATACAGTGAGAAAAATAAATGCAGAACAGTTTGGGAAAAAAAAAATGAATGAATTTGAAAATTTATATAAGTTAAAACTGGAAATGAAAAATGGACAGTAAAGTTATTTTCAGAAAATAATATATAGTGAGGGTGATTTATTTATTGACAAACCCATTGAATTATTTTAATTACCAAGAATGATTTACTTACAAGGAAGAATAGTTTAAATTAAATAATTTGTTAGTTAAATAAATTATCAATGAAAATTTAGTTAAAATTGAATTTTTAGTTAAATCAAACTATTTAAAAGGAATTTGTTTAAAATTAAACGAATTGGTTTTAAAATAAAATCACTAGTTAATTTAAAATTATTATACAAGAAAAATTTGTAAAAGGAAAATTTGTTAAGTGAAAAGATTTATTTAAAGGGAATCAATTCGGATTTTAAATTTCTAGTTGAAAAGAAAAAAAATCATTGATTAAAATTAAATGGTTAGTTAATTAAATTTATCCATTTAAAAGAAATTTGTTAATATAAAATTATTATTCGATTGTTCGAATATTAATGGATTGTGTAAATAATTTAAAAATAGGTATAAAACAAGGAAATCGAGTCAAGATGGGAATGGATTGCAAAATAATAGCTAAGGTGAGAACTCCTCACTCAATCGAAAGGTTTTGTTTAAAATTTTAAATAGTTAATATTGATTGATAATTGTTGATTGATTGTGGTAGTAGATATAATAGGATATATATTATATATAGCAATATATATATATTGGCATATGTATATATTGGATTTGATTTCCCGCCTCGTATAGCGGATGAGACCCTATTGCGCCGCCTATTAAGCGGATATTTATAAAATCCCATATACCGCGATATTCCACCTTGAAGTGGAATTGGTATTGTGCTAACGTCTGTGGATGCAGGGTAACAGGTTGGAGGGATCCAACTGGATTCCTCACATATTTATTTGTTTATAAATATTGTGTTGATTGTTAACTATCATATCGATATATGATGTTTATTCCCGTGATTGACCATTTGATGCGGTTGCATCATCGGATTCATTTTTAAAAAAGTTAAAAATAACGATTTTGAATTTAAAAGGATTTTTAAGTAATTTTTCAAGTATATGTTTTATTAAATTTTGGACTTGATTCATTTTAAATAAATTAAGATTTTAAATACTAAAGTTATAAAACTATGATTTTTATGAAATATAACCAAAAGGAAAATTTTAAAATAAATAGATTTATAAAATAGTTAAATTGGGTTTTTGGGTAATTTTTATTAATAGTTTATGTAAAAGATTTTATAAATTGATATCTATAAATTTAAAAATTTTGGAATTATAAGACGGGTTATTAAGTGTTAAAATGAAGTATAAAAATGGATTTCATTTAAACTATAGTTTTATAAATTATGAAAGTTATGAAATGAATTGATATTAAAAATAAAAGTTTTATAAGTAATTAACTTATAAAATGGTTTTTTTTCATTTAAAGGGGATACTTTTAGAAATTGTTAATAAAGGAGAATTTTTTTTCTATAAGTTGAAAACTATTATAAAGTATAAAGGAATCTTATCAGTGATAAGATTTAAAATTTGTGAAATTTAAGGGAACGGTTTAGTAAATAAATAGATTATAAGCTCTTGACTTATAATATGAACTTTTGGTATAGAAATTGGGTTTATAAATTGAATTGGCTTAATAAAAGAGATTTCTAGACCGAAGTTATTAATAGAAATAGAATCTATAAACGTTGTTTATAAATTTGAAATCAATGGAATTTGATAAATTGAATTTAGAATTGTTAAAGGAGTTACATTCACTCTTTTAAACGATGAATATATTAGTAAGTCAAATGGGGATGTTTTGGGAGAAGAATGTTTTAAAGGGAATTTTAAAACGATTTTAAGATGCTCTAAAATGCATTAAGTATCGAAAACTTGGATTTCAACATTCATTGTTGAAATAGACGTTTTCGGGAAATAGAAGGAAATGAACACGTAGATTTCAACATTCATTGTTGAAATAGGCGTTTTCGAGAAAATGAGGAAATGGTGGACTATAACACTGTTGTTATAGTAAATGGTTTCCAAATGAAATATTTTGTGTAGTATTGGAATTTATGTTTCTATTTTTATTTTGAAACCCTATTCCAGTGATTTTGGGTTGTCGTGACGGTGTTTTACGCAACATTCGTTTTAACCCAAATAAAAGTGAATAAAAGAATGTTTAAGAAAAAAAAAATGAAATATATATTTAACTATGGGTTAAGTATATTGAATATTTTCAAATTGTTGAAAATAAATAAATTTGTGGATTACTTATTTTTAAATAAGTATGGAAATGCTTTTCCAATATGAAATGGAACGTTTTTGAGGATTCATCTTTTAAAGGTAAATTGAAAGCGAATAATTTGAAATTGAGTTGAGAATCGTATATTAGTAAATATTTGGAATTTAAATTCACTATGGAATTTATAAATAGGAAGGGAAATTTGTTTAAAAATAAATGTTGATTTATTTTGAAGTATGGGATATAATTTTACGAATTTGAAACGTAAGTTAAAAATAAATCGGTAAAGATTTATTTGGTGATTTGAAATTTGTTTTCAAAAGGTATATATGGTTAAGGTGATTTGAAATTAGTTTTCAAATGGTTAAGGTTATTTGAAATTGGTTTGCAAATGGTTAATGTAATTTGAAATTTGTTTTCAAATGGTTGAGGTGTTTAATTTGAAATGGGTTTTCAAATGGTTAAGTGTGGAAATTATATCGTGAAGGTGTTTTGGTAAAGCAAATAAATTGGGCAATTATTTGGAAATTGTGTATATATATCTTGTAAAGATATTTTGGGACTTAATAATTTTGGAAAAATTATTTGGAATCTGATGATGTGGCGCATCTTTATTGATAGTTAAATAACCGACTATCAATATTTACCCTTGGATGGTATTGATTGTGTTTGTTTGGAATTGAATGCACACTTATTTTTAAAAATAAGCGCTCGCTATTCGGTTTAGCCGGGAGAGGACCTTTGTGTCATATATCCCATTCCGAATATGCGATACGTCGTTTGGATTGCATTTGAAGACCGGTGTTGAAGACCGGGTATTTGTGAGAACGATAGGATGACCTATCGATTGTCTCCGCATCGTTAGCTACGATATGGAGATTTCCTTTGTGATGGGAAATTTTATCGGGATTGTGAATACCCGGATTGCAAGGGCTTCTTTGGAAGTGCCTTCGGTTCTGTTCGAACCCGGAACAGACTTGTATGGTTACGTGTCTGACATTACATTTTGAGAGATAGAGCAGATTTCTTTCAAATACATTTCTGTTGGTGGCGGAGAATTTATTCTCTTAGCTTAACACCCTTCTCTGAGACGTACGAGCTCAGAGGTTATGTAGTTGAAGGTTATCAGCGATATTTCCCAATCTGGTAATGTGGCATGCTGAGTGCTGCTGTGTGATGATCATTGGTTGATCGTTTGGATATGATCATTTGTTTGATCATTTATCTTTGTGATTATTGCTTTGGTCATCTGTGGACCCAAAGCATGGCTTTGTTGCACAAAGCGTAGCTTTGTGGACGAGACTTCGTCAGGACCTCACTCCCCGGAAATGGTCGAAACAGGAATATGCGGCAAGGTTATGAGGGTCGCGCCCTTTAGGGTATGTCATTTCCTTCTGGTAAAGGGTGGTATCATGGTATGGAGCCCAGATATTTACTCATGTGGAAACACTATATCTATTTCTGTGTGGTGTTGTTGGTATCGAGCGCTCGGATAAAGGTCCCAAAGGACCGGGGGATGACATATTCGTGTAGTAGTTACCTAGTTACAGAGGTAACCCGGCCTTGTGTTGGCAGAGATCTAACCGTAACGTTAGTTCTCGGGACGTCCCGCCAGAGGCGATCCCATGTGGCAGTAGGAAGTTCCTTAGCCTGACCATTTGTTGGAAATCCATTCATCCAATACGTGCCTTGTACGGTTTTAGTTGTATTACCTGCCATTCACTTATGGTGGTCACCACTGTTTGGATGGTAGCTATAGTAGGCATAGTTCGGAATGTCTATGCTGGCTAGGATTTATATTCTACTTTCGAAATTGTTTTCTACACTATGCACTAGTAATAATATCAAAAATGATTTGATTTTCGCGTAGTAAGCATCTTTGACTATCATAAGGAGAAATCTCCTCCAATTCTGCGTTTGCATTGTGTGTGTGGCGGGAGGCCTTATGGTAGTTTCATTTTCCAAAAAGCATTGCGGATTTAAAAATTTAAATTTTCTTGTTGCTTGTTTAAAGATAAACTGTTTTGAGTTCTCACACCAGTCCCATGACTGACCTGGAGTTTATTGTTCCTTTCCTAAACTCTGGGTGCCCACTATTTTCCACACGGGCAGTCTAGAGTTAGGTTATCAGGTTATTCTGGATTCGAGAGTTGCCGTGCAGATTTGGAGGCGAGCTTGGATAGCGTAGTCTATTATCTATTGTATATAGTATCCTTTCCGCTGTTTTATTTTTGTACACTCTGATGATATGATGTATTGTGATGTATGTATAAAATGTATAGTTCTTTTGTTTAAATGATTATTCATTTATCTATTATATGTTGTTCCGCTGCGATTGTGAGATTCTGATATTGTCTTCATGTTCTGTTGGTTGTTTCTGTTTCTGCTCTCTTTCTCTCTTCTTCTACCTCTTTCTTCTTCTTAAACCCTAAAGATTCGGAAGTTCGTTCCTCTTTGGCTGGATTGTGGTGGAATGTTGCCAGCTCAAGGAAGTACGGATTTTCGGTTCTTTACAAAATAGTTCGACTGCTCAGGCTAACGGCATGGTACAAGGCCAGAAAATCAAAATGTACAATCTAGGCTGGTCAAAGAAACCATAGTGCAACTCATTACAAATATGCAAAGCGCCAATGGAGCAAGTCGTATACAACTAGACTCAAATGAACGTGATATGCAAAACACAAGACTGGCAAAAAAATGCTTCAAGACAGACTCAAGATCACAAGTACTAAGTACATATGAACTACATGACTCGAGAACAAAATCATGTTCAAGTTTCAAATACAAAAATGCTTTAGACATATACAGGAAGTGCAGACCAAATTAAATGCACCAAATCAGAAGGTCAAAGTGAACCAAATCAGAACGCAAAGACCACAAACTATATTTGAGCTTGAAAGCAGTTTCAAAATTAAAGTAACATATATTTATATAACTCGAAGTAAGAAGGTCAAGTAAACTAAAATATACATAATAGTTCAACATGACTCAAGTGACTAAATCTAGTACAGACTCGAAGCACAAGGCACATTAACCCAAAGCAAACCAGAAATGAGCTTAAAGCAGTTCTAAAAAGCATGAAGTATTAATGCAAGCTTAAATCAAAAGGTATACAACAACCAAGTTTAGGAATGAAGTGAATCGGATCATTCAATTCAATACATATGCATACAACTCACACGTAGATTACAAGGTGACCAACATTCAAGTACAAAAAGAAGCACAAAAGGTTCAGATATAAGGAAATGAATATGAAACTCGAAGTCTAAAAACAGTACGAAGAAAAACCAGACTAGACACAACATGCATCATATACATGAAGACATGCAACTATACACATGAATTCAACATGAAACAAGAACAAGTAGTTTAAAAGAGATGTGTGCATACACATTGAAACATGACTATAAGCCGTGCAACCTGAACCAAAGAACTAACGAATGCAACTGAATACAAATGAAGGCCTTAATATCAAATAACAAGCAAACTCAGTGCAAACAAGTACACTTAATGAAGCTGCAGTAAAATTCAAATTAATCGAGCCGAAAAAAGTAGCAGTGTAAAATTAGAGTTAAACCTAGAGCTACAGAATGTATAAACAGTTCGATATGTCAAAGCAGGTTTTAACAGTTTCAAACCAAAGTCGGTGTTGAAGTAAATATTATCATAGTATCAATTGGCCGAAGTCAACAAGCACAAAGAACAGAACCAGGTCAAGTCTAAATGCCGGTAAATACGATGCAGTGGTGATCAAGGAAAAAAGAATGAACAAGTCAGAAACCAAAGCTGTGATAACCAAGAAATCACAACATATATGAATTGAAAAAGTCAATACAAATCACGGCATTCAATCATAATCAAGTGGCCGAGATGAATTCAAGTATATTATCAGATGAACGAAATTATAGGAATTCAAATCCTATTTAAACCCATCTCATCATCAGCTACCTGATCGTCGAGTTTAAGCAAGCTCATCAACAAAGCAAAAAAGAATAAATGACATACCATTTTAATCAAACTCGATCGAATTGAAGCAGCTGTGTGAGAATCAAAGAAATGGTCGATTGCCAAAGCAAAGCAGAGCAATACCCATTGTAATCGACCAACATTCAGTCGGCGGCTTAATTGAAGTTTCACAAAGCCCTAGTTTTCACACAAAGGAACAAATGAGCAAAGGAAGAAGAAAAGATATTTTTCACAGAAGCAAAGCGGGCCGAAGAAATATATAAAGAAAAGAAAAAAAGGTATAGTTTTTACTGGATTATTATTAGGCTGGTTTAATACTTTGGGGCAATGATTTTAAATTATGGCTTCTAGTTTTGTTTTTTAAATTGTTTTTTAAATTGTATTTCTTTTTACAACTATTGTAAAGTCTATTCGTGTGACTAGGGGATGAACTACGGTGGTGTAGTTTGAGAATTCGCAACTCAGTGGCTGAGTTGTGGTAGGGTTTTGAGCGTAGAGTTAGGTTAGTCGATAGCGGGTGTTGCGAGTTTACATGTGTAAGCGTCTGACTACTTAATTTCTAGTAAAAACCTTGGGGCAGCACGTAGGCAGGGTTTTTCCGAATCTGAATAAATCTGCGTTGTTCTATTTTTGCATTTTTATATTCTGCTATTAACTATGCTGCTATTATTATATTGTGTCGGTATTGCGATTGTTTTATATACTTCCGCAATAAATTTTTATAAGTAATAGTGTCACCATATTCACTCCCCCTACAGGGTGAAATTGATCCTAAAAGTGGTATCAAAGCTGGGAACAAAAGCCATTTTTTTTAAAAAAAATTCTGATTTGTTTTCAAAAACTAATTTCTATTTTAAAATTTTGAAATTTTAAAATGGCTCTTTTAGTAATGCTTTTTTTGAGGGTCGGTCCATAGTTAGACTACCGATATTCAATGGTAAATATGCTTGCTAGAAAAATAGAATGAATTTTTTTCTCAAAACCATTAATACTTGGAATATAGTTGAGACAGGTTATAGAGCACTAACTATAGTGGTAAATAATCAGGAAATAGATAAACCAATAGATCAATGGACAGATCTAGAAAATAAATTAGAAAACGCTAATGCTAAAGCTATGAATTTTATTATTTGTTCATTGGATCAAATTGAATTTAATTGTGTCTCACATTGTCTAACTGCATAGGAAATATGGCACACACTCGAAGTGACTCACGAAGGAACATCTTAAGTCAAGGAATCTCACCTTGTCATGCTTAGTAGCGATACAAGATCTTCACAACGGGCAAGGATGACAATGTCGAAGAGATATACGGAAGACTTTCCGTTCTTATATACAAATAAAAAGCTCTCGAAAAATCATACATAGAGTTAGAAATAGTCCAAAAAATCCTCAAAGTCCTTCCACGAAGTTTGAAGCAAAATTTACAGCCATTCAAGAATCGAAGGATTTGAAACAAATCAAAGTTGAAAAACTCATTGGAAATCTCACCACTTATGAGCTAGGAATGAAATTCAAGGAAGAACGTGAAGAAGGTGATACTCGAAAGAAATCAACGGCTCTTAAAAGAAAAATGAAAGTGATGATGATGACGATGATGATGAGCAACTGAGCTGGCACTGTTAATGAAGAAATTCAAAATTTGGAATCATAGATATTGAATTCCAGCTCTTAATCAACAATTGAAAATCATAATAATCAAAGCACTAGACAACCCAGAAGAGCGGGAGATCATCTGTCACAAGTGCAATAAACCTGGCCACATCAATCCCGATTGTCCTCGAAATCGACTCGGCCAAGAAAAGAAGTAAAAAAAGAAGTTTTGTATCCACGTGGAATAAAAGAGATGATGATTATAAAAGTACTAGCAGTGAGAGTGAGAAAGGAGATTTATGCCTTCAAGGTGATATAACTAATAGCGATGATGTCGAGCCAAGCGAGGTATCAAAAGTTACTCATTCAAAATTACTTTTATATATTTTCACAAAGTAAATGGCTGTTTTGAATGACTTAGGAAGATGTATGCTAATCTTGAATCATGTAGAGATACTTTGATATATTTAAATAAACAGCTCGATCAATTGGTTAGAATCAAAGCAAGAGCCCTAAGTGTGATAAGTGTCCATCATTTGAAGAAGAGATTAAAAAAATCAGAAATTAAAATTAAATCGCTTGAAAATGAAATTCTGATTTTGAAAGAAAGTGAAATACTAGGAGAGAAAATTCTATTAAAAAGTGCACACAATTATTGAATGAAAATTAATCTCTCAAAACACAAGTCCAACAATTGTCTACAACTTTAGGAAAATATTCCAAAAGTAAAAGATCGCTAAATATGCTATTAGGGAAACAAACTAATATTGTTAGAAAAGGACTTGGGTTTAACCAATCTGAACGGGCTAGAAATGCAATTAATCAAGTCAAATTCGAGTGCACGATTTATAGAAAAAATGGACACAATCATAATAATTGCTGGTATAAACCCAAACACATGAAAACTATTCCAATTTTGGGCTCCAAAAGGCACGAATATAAAATCCCTTAAAGTAAAACAAATCTTGGTGCCAAAAGGAACAAATTTAAATATTTTTGGGTCTCCACAAACATATTTTTCAAAATCATTTGCCACAAACCACCATGGACCTACAAAAACAAATAGGTCATAAAAATTCTTTATCGAGTAGGTGTGGTGGTAGGTAAGGAACAACAAAAGTATTATCTGGATTCTGGCTGTTCCAGACACACAAAGGGTGACTAATAAAAGTTCCTTAGCCTAGTATAAAGGTGGCAGAATCATAATGGAAAACAATGGAAAATTATCGTACAGGTAAAATAGATAACAGTATATTCATCTTGAAATATTTATTAAATTTGAAAATCTGCACCATAATCTGATTTAATTCAGCCAGCTATGAATGTTGATAATGATTCTAATTTTTTCCAATTTGTTGGTCATTTATTCCTTTATGCAAAGAATTCTATAAGAGGATTTGAATTAGTTAGGACTAATGATGGTGTTTCGTTGATTGATGATTCCTTTTGGTACACGTTGATATATATATATATATATATATATATATATATATATATATATATATATATATATTATTCTGGATCTGATACTATGTTTATTTGCATGGGTTCAATTCAAATTCAAAGACTTTCATTTTAAAAGCCGTTAAACATGATTTTAAGGTAATTGTTACAACTTCACGGTCTTGTCTAAGACAAATTCAGATGCAATTTACACTGGTAATCTAGTTGATAAAAAAACTACCAGTGGAACGTATTTTATGTAGAGACAATCATTAATTGCATCACATTTCAAAGAAAATATCTGCATATTTTTCATTTCAAATAATTTTCAAATTAGTAGACATTTTTCGTATAAAACCCCTTTAAGAAAATCATTTTTGTTGACCTTGTTTCAGATTAGTCATCTTAGAAAATTTGATTTTATAATTATTTGTGGATTTGATCTTAAATGACTACATTGACTAATCTGACTCCCTACTGATTATATAAAAGATAAATAATGATTGAAAAAGTGATGAGTATTGATATTAATCATATATTATAATTTGAGGCAGCATAATTAGTAAAGTAGGAATTAGCCACAAGGGCCTCTTTAGCAAGTGCAATTAGTTTCTAGGACACACAACTGAAATAATTACTTTTAAGGACAAAATGCAAAATAATTAATTTCTAAGGCCTAAAAATCTATGAAATTATGTCCTTAAAAGTAACTGGACTACTAACTTTGTTCTTAAAAGTAATTATTCTGCTGACTTTGGCCTTGAAATTAATTTCTATGGATGTGTGTCCTAGAAACTAATTGGATTGCAATGTTTGTTCTTCTAGTGAAATGCCCCATTGGTAAATTTATTTAGAAATTTAAATAAGAGTTATAAAAACTTTTTGTTGGTAAAAAATCCATGACCATCTCTAATCCTATCATATTTCTGTCGACCACCACTCATCAAAATCCAATATAGTATGTCAATATATGGTATTTTAAACGGAAAATTATGCGCTTTCATTTTATAATATTTTTATCAATAAACACATCCAATGTATTCACTCGCATTTAAAAGTCCTCACAGTTATGCATGGGTGAATTACTTGGATTTTTGATTACGTGCTTCCATGCTCATTCAAAAGTCCTCTCGGTTATGCAAGTATGGAACGCATATCAAAGTTGATTATTAAATAGACAAGTTGATTCTAATCCCATTTAAAAGTCCTCACGGTTATGCGTGGTTAGAAGATATTTGAAATTGATTTTTATAAAAAAATTGTGAATACTACTAATCTCATTTAAAAGTGCTAACGGTTATGCATGGTTAGTAGATATTCAAATTCACGATATAAATATACCACAAATAGATACAACCATATGGTTTTATATGATGACATCATCCCTACCATTCTAAAATGGAATATGCATATTTATGATTTTTTTGATTTTTTATTAATACTCGACTGAGTAATAATGTTGTATTAATATCTATCACTTTATCTCTATTTTTCTAATACCATTACTATTTTGCTAATAACAAAAGGAGGAGAGAAAAGTTAAGATTTTGGAAAATAAAGGTCAAATGTTTTATTTTGTATTTTCTATTAGCATATAGGTTCATTTGCATATTTTTAATTATTTTTATGCATATATGAAGGTGGAGATTTATGTAGAGATGAAGCATTCAAATAGGGGGAGCAAATTGAATAATCAAATATATTTATTAAACTCTTAATCTTAAATATATGTTTGTTATCATCAAAAGGGGTATATTGTTGAATATGCAAGTATATGATTTTTATTTGATGATAATAAACATATATATATTCATTTAAATGTATTTGTTAATGTACTATTTTATTTTCATAGAATTAAATAAATATTCGCTAAATAAAATAAATAACAAAGAATTTAAATTCAAATGGATATTTTGTTCAAATAAATATTTATTACAATTTTAAATAGTATAAATTTGAGCTCTCACTATATATAAGCCTAATTTCAATTGCATTACAATTTCAATCACATCACATATATTTACTCCTCACTACATTTCACTCATTCACTCGTTTATAACTTCAACTCCATTTCAGATTGAATCCAGCATCTAAGCGATCTACAAAATAAACACTGAAGCAGTAAAATTGAAAAAGAAAAAAAATTGCAGTGTAAAATAAAATGTATTTTGAAAATATTATTTGCCTCAGTCATTTGGGTTGTTCATCATCGTTTAATTTTGAATTCATCTTACATGAACATTTGTGACATTGACAGTGTATCACTGTACATGCCACAAGGCCCTACACACCAATATACACTTGATAAAATTACAGGGACAGGTGAGCACAAGGTCAAACCCAATCAAAAGCCGGGTTCAACTCAAGTGCAATACAAATAAAGTGACAACACGAGCACAAGGTCAAACCCGAGTTTAAGCTGTATTCAATGCAATTGCAATCCAAAATGTACACATGAATGCTATGATCAAAAATAACAACATCTGTTCAAACAGCAAGTTAATAGGTGACTATGTAACCAAAATCAAGTGTATAAATGAAGTGATGCACCAAACAGTTCGATTGCTCAGGCTAGTGGCATGGTACAAAGGCCAGAAAATCAAAATGTACATCCCAGACTGGTCAGAGAAACCATAGCGCAACACATTACAAATATGCAAAGTGCCAGTGGAGCAAGTCATATACAACCAGACTCAAATGAACCTGATGTGCAAAACACAAGATTGGCAACAAAGTGCTCCAAGACAGACTCAAGATCACAAGAACTAGTACACATGAACTACATGACTCGAGAACAAAATCATGTTCAATTTTCAAATACAACAATATTCAGACATGTACAGGAAGTGTGGACCAAATTAAATGCACCAGATCAGAAGGTCAAAGTGAACCAGACCACAAAACAAAGACCACAAACTATATTCGAGCTTGAAAGCAGTTTCAAAATTAAAGTAACATACATGTATACAACTTGAAGCAAGAAGGTCAAGTTCACTAAAATATACAGGACAATTCAACATGACTCAAGTGAGTAAAGCACAGTGCACATCAACTCAATACAAACCAAAAATGAGGTCAAAGCAGTTTCAAAAAGCATGAAGTATCAATGCAAGCTTGAATCAAAAGTTGTACAACAACCAAGTTTAGGACTAAAGCGAATCAAATCGTTCAATTCAGCACATATGCATACAATTCACATGTAGACTACAAGATGACCTACATTCAAGTATAAAAAGAAGTACAAAAGGTTTAGATATAAGGAAATGAATATGAAACTCGAAGTCCGAAAAAGGTACGAAGAAAAACAAGACCAGATACAACATGCATCATATACAAGAAGACCAGGAAACTATACACATGAAGTCAACATGAAACAAAAACAAGCAGTTTAAAAGAAATGTGTGCATACACATTAAAACATGACTATAAGCTGTGCAACCTGAACCAAAGAACTAACGAATGCAACTGAATACAAGTGAAGGCCTTAACATCGAATAACAAACAAACTCAGTGCAAACAGGTATAGTTGATGAAGCTGCAGTAAAATCCAAATAGATCGAGCCGGGAAAAAGTAGCAGTGTAAAATCAGAGTCAAAGCCAGAGCTACAGAACCTAGAAACAGTTCGATATGTCAAAGCAAGTTTTACCAGTTTCAAACTAAAGTCAGTGCCGAAGTAAATATTATCATAGTATATATTGGCCGAAGTCAACAGGCACAAAGAACAGAACCAGGTCAAGTCTTAGTGCCATCGAATACAAAGTCGTGGTGTTCAAGGAAAAAAGAAGGAACAAGTTAGAAACCAAAGATGTTATAACCAAGCAATCATAACATATAATAATAGAAAAAGTCAATACAAATCACAGCATTCAATCATAATCAAGTGGCTGAGACGAATTCAAGTAAATCATCAGATGAATGAAATTATAGGAATTCAAATCCTATTTAAACCCATCTCATCATCGGCTACCAGATCGTCGAATTCAAGCAAGCTAATCAGCAAAGCAAAAAGAATAAATCACATACAATTTTAATCAAACTTGATCGAATTGAAGCAGCTGTGTAAGAATCAAAGAAACGGTCGATTTTCGAAGCAAAGCAGAGCAATTATAATCGACCAACATTCAGTCGGCGGCTTCAAGTTTCACAAAGCCCTAGTTTTCGCACAGAGGAACAAGCGAGCAAAGGAAGAAGAAACGATTTTTTCACAGAAGCAAAGCGGGCCGAAGAAACATAGAAAGAAAAGAAAAAAAGATTATAGTTTTTATTGAATTATTATTGGGCCTGTTTAATACTTTAGAGCTGTGATTTTAAACTAGGGTTTCTAGTTTGTTTTTTAATTTTTTTTAAATTGTATTTCTTTTTAAAATTATTGTAAAGTCTATTCGTGTGACTAGGAGACGAGCTACAGTGGTGTAGTTCGAGAATTCGCAACTCAGTGGCCGAGTTGTGGTAGAGTTTTGAGCATCGAGTTAGGTTAGTCGATAGCGGGTTTTGCGAGTTTACATGTGTAAGGGTCTGACTACTTAATTTTTAGTAGAAACCTTGGGGGCAGCATGTAGGCATGGTTTATTCGAAGCTGGATAAATCTGTGTTGTTCTATTTTTGAATTTTATATCCTGCTATTATCCGTGCTGCTATTATTCTGTTGTGTCAGTACTATTATTTTATACACTATCGCAATAAATTTTTATAATTAATAATATCACTCTATTCACCCCCCCAGGGTGAAATCGATCCTACATGGATGACTTTGTCACTTGAATGATTATGAGTGGATGTAACTGAATGATTTTCTATGTTTGATTCATTGTTGTGACTGAATTTCTTGCTACGCTTGATTTGTTTGCTGGTGTTGTGCATGTTTAGGACTTACATTGGTGATCGGAGTATATTGAGAGAAAAGTTCGTCAGAATCATACAAACTTGGAGGATAGGCTCTGGAGCATGCAAGGAAGACACCCTGAAAATTTCACGCCGATTGGAGCAAAGTATTTGGATCGGTACTGGTTTGTTCCAATTGGATCAGTATTGATTCGAATTTATTGCATCAATCAACGTGAGATCTAGATGGATGGTAGAGCATGGGTTCCAGCGATGCTCCACGAGTTGGATTGGAGGATAGGATAAGTATTGATGATTTTTGGATCGTCTATGTTGGATTGGCTATGAAGCATAGATGGAAGAACCAGGAGGCAAAGAGGGAAAGTAAGGGGACTATGGCATCTAGAGGCCGGAAGTGAGAGGGAGCCAAAATTAGCCAAGTATTCATATTGGTGCCGATCCGATTCAATTTGATCGATGCCGATCTAAATAATTAGTTCCAATTGATGTGAGATCCAAGGGTGGAGACTTTGGAGTTATAGTGGATCATGCTAGAAGTTGTGGCTCGCTGATTGCTTCTACGATTTGGTAATTATGGCATAATGAAGTTTTAGCTCTTCGATCTAAAACTCGGGTAGGAGCGAGATCAAAAGAGTAGATTGATAGCTCAGGATGGAACGAGGCAATAAGATAATGGACCAGGAAAAGTAGTAAGCTCGCGCTCGAAAATGGATTGGAGTTGTGGAAAGCTTTGGAGATTTTGTAGTGCCAAGGAACCATTGAAGACTCGGAGTGTTCTGGTTGTGTTCAAAGCAAGGGTACTATATACACCGGGGAACCCGAGGGCTAGTAGCGCTAGTTATGTCCTCTGGACCAGCAGGATCCACGTCAGGTTGTACAGAGGTATCACAAGAGACAACCATGCAGGGATTTTATCCAGTGAGTACGGTGAACAAAATCAAGAACCAGGATTTCCATTGGTCTCTAGCAAAGCGAGGACGAAGTCATACATGTTATCATATGTTCAAGGCTTTAGAAGATGATGGCCAGGTTTTGGATTCTATGGTTGTTATGATTGCTATGTCTGCTTTTGGGTAGACTATCATATATAGGAATGTTGGAGAAGGGATTGGGAATAAGGCTAACGGAGGAGGATGCTTAGATTCTTCTATCCTATACTGTTACGGTATCATATTGTCGTTTATCTCAAGTGGTATATTATATCTTATTATTATGTGCCAACTCTTTGGTTGTAGGGACATGTTGGTATGGTTTTGTGTACCTGTATATACCATATTTTCTAGTATAGCATTTGATAGCCATTTACCTCTCACACCAAACTATTGTCTGACCCAAGGTTTTATGCTTCCTCTTATCATTTTGGGTAATCTTAAATGAGTAGACAAGATGACAGGTTTGGAGTCCCAGTCACTGTGCGAAGACGATCTTGGAGGAACTATGGCGTATTACTCTATATTTCTAGTTTTCGCTATTTATTGTTATCTACTCCGAGGGATATAGTGAGGAAATGTTCTACTGAGATATTATGACATTTTTACCTCAACTCATGATGTTCTAGTAGATATGTTATCTTTCATTCATTACGGCTCACTATATTTATGCTGTATGTTTTCTATATTATATTTTATCCATACGCTGTGAGATATGAACAGGTTTTCTACTTTAAATCTCAACCTTGATGATCTTCACATATCAGCCTGGTGCGTTTACATCGCTCTTTTAGGTCATTTGGCGTGGGTGGTATAGGGAGGTCGTCACAGTTGGTATCAAAGCCAGGTTACGAGTTAACCAAAGCAATTTAAGAGTATACGTTAAAGGAGGGAGCGTACTTGTTAAAGAAGTTATTAGGCTCTATAATATTATTATATAGTATGGTATGCACTTGGGTACCATTACATCTTTTCTTGGAAAGAGGCTAATCATTCTTATTACAGATAAGGATGAATCAGAACACAAGAAAAGCTGTTAGGAATAATTCTGCATCAAGAATGGAAGAGGGAGCGGGATCGGGAGCTTCTACACTTGATTTTCAAGCCATGTTCGATGCAATAATGGCTTCGCTGATGAGAAGAGCCCAAACTACTTCTGATGTGGCTTTAGATGGTGGTGCTTCTGTGCAAGTACCTAGAGTCGAATTTGCCAAGCTTTGTAAGGATTATTCGACTCTAGGAGGGAAGTCATTCTTAAGGACAGAATCGGCTATTAAAGTGCAAGATTGGATGGATATTTGTGGGCGCATTTTCGAGGATACGTAAGTGGAAGATGCTCTAAAAAGGAAGCTTGCTTCAAGACAACAACAGGGTCGAGCAATGAATTGGTGAATGCTATTACCATTACTACTTGAAAAGATCAGATTTCTTGGGATCATTTCCAAGCTAGATTTGAAGAAAAGTTTATTCCAGCGACTTAAAAATCAGTGCTCTTCTTGAAGTTTGCTGAGTTGAACCAAGGTGAGAGATGTCTGTTTTTGACTATGTGACGAAGTTTGATGCTTTGTCGAGGTATGGGATGTCTTTTATTGACATACCTTTGAAGAAAAATGAGAAGTTCATCACTGGACTGGACGACCACTTGGAAGAGAATCTAGTGGACCATATCGAAGTGTCTTTTGAGAATCTTGTTGAGAAAGCCCTTAGATATGAGAGTTTGTACCCAAAGAATAAGACTGCTATTGTGGTTGTTGCTGAAAAGGAAGAACCAAAACCGCAACGAGGCGGCGGGGTAAGAAGAAATGGAATGGAAAGAGGAAGTAACCACAACAATAAGGAAAATGGAGCCAGAAGTAGAGTAAGGGTGAGGTTGTTTATTGTAATTGTAATGAGAAAGGTCGCTATGCTAATGAATGTAAGGCAGCTAAAAAGTGCTTTAACTGTGATAAGACAGGGAACATGAAGAGGAATTATCCAGAACCGCCTAAGGATAAGCAGATTGTGTAGACATATGCTCTGGAAGTTGTCTCGACATGCTCCTATTACTAGGGATAAGAGGAAGGGAGTCGTGGTGCAAGGTATGCTTTCCATCCGAGATGTTTCTGTTAGAGTTCATTTTTATATCGGAGCTTCGCATTCTTTCATCTGTGGTGACTTAGTATGCAGACTAGGTTTGGAAATGAGATAGTAGATTGACCTTTGATTGTAATGAACCCAATTGGAGGATCCACTAGTCTTTATATGATTGCTTGTTGTTTAGTGTTATCGAGTCATGGATGTTCTTTTGTTTGAGATTGCTTTGTTCTTAATTTTGTGGGGTTTGGAATTATTTTGGTAATGGATTGGCTTAAGAGGTGTGCGGCTGTAGTGGATTGCAAGAAGCTAGAGGTGACAATTAAGAATGCGGAAGGGCAAACGGTAGTGATACGCTGCTTGTCGGAGGATGGGGTATTAGTCAGCTTTCTTTATTCGCCTTAGATTCCATAGGAAGGATTGTTAACTGTGCCTATTGCTAGAGAGTATCTCGATGTCTTTGAGGAAGTGATAGGATTGTCACCGCATAGGGAGATCAAGTTTCTGATCGACTTAGTGGATGTAGCAGACCCATAGTTATGCCTTTAAGGCATATGGCATCCAAAGAGAAAAAAGAGTTAGAGGTGCATGTGGATGATCTGCTGAAGAAAGGATTCATTTGGAGAAGCATATCTGAATGTGGTGTACCTATTGTATTCGCAAAGAAGACGAATGGTTCTCTAAGGCTATGTGTGGATTATCGCGAGCTGAACAAGGTTATAAAGAAAAATAAGAATCCGCTTCCATGGATTAATGACCAGTTTGATCAACTACACGGGCAAAAGTGTTTTCTCAGTTGGATTTGGCAACGAGATTCACCAATTGAGAGTGGCTAAAGAAAGTGTGCCTCTTACCGCATTTCGGATACCGTCAGGTTTCTATAAGTGGTTGGTGATGCCGTTTGGATTGACTAATGCTTTAGCATACTTTGTGGAGCTTATGAATAGAGTCTTTAAAGATCAGTTTAACAAGTTTGTGCTTATGTTTGTGGATGATATTTTGATTTATTCCAGAACCAAGGAAGAGAACAAGACGCACTTAAGGATTGTGCTTGAGATTTTGAGGAAGCACAAGTTAAGAGCTAAGTTCTCCAAGTGTCACTTATGGAAGGAAGAAGTAAGATTCTTGGGACATGTCATGTCAGGACAAGGAGTTGCAGTGGATCTTGCAAAGGTAGTAGCAATCCAAGATTGGAAGAATGCTACGGATGTGAAAAGTTTCCTTGGATTGGTAGGATATTATAGGTGCTTCATAAAGGACTTCTCAAAGGTTGCAGCATCGTTGACCAAATTGACCGAAAGAATTAGACTTTTACTTGGAATGCAAGATGGAGCATGCATTTCTAACTTTGAAGGAAAGGTTGACGAGTGCACCTATATTGGTTATTCCGGGTGGGAATGAAAAGATGATTGTATACATCGACGCTTGTGGTATTGGCCTTAGAGTTGTGCCGATGTAGAAAGGGAGAGTTGTTGATTATGCTAGTCGACATTTGAAACCGCATGAAAGGAATCGTCCAACTCATGACTTGGAGCTAGTGGCGATTGTATTTGCTTTGAATAAGTGGAGGAACTATTTGTTGGGAGAAAGATTTAATCTATTCATAGACCATAAATCCTCGAAGTATCATTTCTCTCAAAAGGATGTTAACCTTCGGGATCAACGATGATTGGAGTTCCTAGCTTCTTATGACTCTGATATTTCCTACACTCCCGGGAAATGTAATGCAGTGGCAGAGACATTGAGTAAAGACATGATGAATTGGGAGCTATGTTTTTGGAATGGAAACATATAGAGTATATAGCTGGATTTGATTTCAAGCCACGTTGTGGGCTCGAGCCTGAGATGGTAGCAAGTTTATCTATCAGACCTACTCTCATTGAAAGGATTGGTACTAGTCAGGAGCAAGACGCTAAGCTAGTAGAGATTATGGAGAATATTGAAACGGGAGTAAAATCTGAAGATTTGAGACAACATGAGATTGACTAAGATGGTTGGCTTCGTAAGAATAAGAGACTAGTTGTTCCAGATATTGATGGATTACGAGATGAAGTACTAAGGGAATGGCATCGTTCCAGATTAACCATTCATCCTGGTGGTAACAAAATGTATAGGGATATGAAGAGGATTTACTACTGGGAAGGAATGAAGAAGGATTGGGGAAGTTTCATCTCAAAGTGTTTGAAATTCCAGTTAGTAAAAAGTGAGCAGAAGAAGCCTAGTGGATTACTACAATCACCAGATATTCTCGAATGGAAATGAAAACAGATATTAATGGATTTTATAGATGGACTGCCAATGACAAGAGCAGGATATGAAGTATTTGGGTAGTGGTAGGTCATCTGACCAAGAGTGCAAGATTCATACCTATTAAGTCTAAAAGAATGACATCCAAGTTGGCAGAATTATATAAGTTAAGTGGATTGTTTGATTCCATGGTGTGCTAAAGAGTACGGTAAGCGACAGGGACCCATTGTTTACAGTGGACTCAAGAAAATCTTGCAAGATATTTTGGAAACCGAGCTGCATTTGAATACAGCTTATAACCTACAAACGGATGGCCAGATCGAGAGAGTGCATCAGATATCGAAAGATCTTCTACGAGCATGCGTTATAGATTTTAGAGGGTCTTGGGATGATCACTTGCATCTAGTGGAGTACTCCTATAACAACAATTATCAGTCGAGTACTGACATTGTACTATATGATTATATGGACGACCTTGTAATTTTCCTTCATGTTGGTGGTAAGCAGGCGAGAAGTCGATACTTGGACCAGAGATGATTAGAGAGACTTCCTAGAAGGTCGAGATCATTCGACTACTAATGAAGACCGCTCAACATCGTCAAAAAAGATATGCAGACAAGAGAAGAAGAGATATGGAGTTCTCAGTTGGGGACATGGTATTTTTTAAGATTTCTCCTCTAAGGAATGTTGCTCAATTTGGTAAGAACGGAAAGTTAGCATCCATATTTGTTGGACTTTTTCCAATTATCGAGATAATTAGGAAATAAGATTATAGGGTGGATCTACCTCCGAAGATGACGGGTGTGCACAATATTTTTCATATCTCCTATCTACGGCAATTTGTGCATGACTCGAGTATTGTCGTGGCACCAGATCAGCTAGAAGAGAAAGAGGTTGTCCCAGAAGTTTCAAGACCTCTTAAGCCGCTTTGAGTCGTTGGGAATGAAACAGCTTAGGAGGAAGATAGTTAAGCTAGTTAAGGTGCAATGGAGTGAGGACAATAGCAATTGTATATGGGAGATCGAAGAGAGCATGAGGAAGACCTACCCAGAATTCTTTGATCGGTAACACCCATAGATCGGATCTACTTACACCATTAAATCTTATACTATTAGAATTCTGCATGCTAGGATAGGTTTTGCTTGCTATTGTGGATTTGGCTACTTAGTCAGATTGTTAGATGGTTGCTAATGGATGGTAGGCATGTGGGATAATCTTGGTTGCTTATGTTTGTTTAGTTAATTCGGGGGCTAAATTTCTAAAAGGGGAGGGGGAGAGAATGTAACGACCCATATTTTACGTATCAAGGTATCATAAAATTATTCTATTTAATTCATTTGAGGTCGTATCATTCTAATTCATTGAAATATGATTCTTCGGGAAGTTTTACATGTCCATGATTTTTTACCGAATTTCTATGTGACCATTTTTCCCTTGAAGATCTTATTTCAGCCATAACTTTTGATATGAGCATAATTTGATGTTCTAACTTGGTTCATTGCTTCGGGATGGTGGTTTCCCATTCCGTAGAGTGGTCATATAGGAAAATCGGAAAATTGGTTAGAAAGTTAAAGTAGTTTTAAGTTTTGTAAACTACTGGCCAGAATTAGAAAGGGGGTTAATGGGTCAATTAGCAAGCCCATTAGTCTTATCTAGTTTGGCTATAAATATGAGGTCAGAGAGACCATTTGAAACCTTTGTCTCTCATTTCATATCAGCCTCAAAACCTAACGTCATTCTAATTCTACATTTCTTTGCATAGATTTCATCACAAATCGTCTCTAATCTAATATTAAAGGCTAGATCTTTATCGAGGGGCTTGATCTCGTCGATTAGATCACATCTACATCCAATTTTCCACTATCTGGACCAGTTCTCCTCTCATTTTCATAGGTTTGATTAGTTTGGTGAGTGGTAATGATCTCTCACTAAACTATTATGGATAATATGTTGTAATTAGGTGATTATAAGTCAAGGTTGTCAAATTAAACTGTAAATTGATTAGACATAGGAAATATCATATTTAGAAACCCTACATCGACCTAATTAAACACGTAATATGGATTAGATCACTGGCTAGTGTCATGTGGGCGTATGCGGCTATGCAATTCTATGATTCAGATTAGATCTATGCTTGTTCATGATCATTGATTGAACTAGATGACTTGAATGATTATGAGTGGATGTAATCGAATGATTTGCTATGTTTGATTCATTGGTGTGATTGAATTGCTTGATTCATTTGCTAGTGTTGTGCATGTTTAGGATTTAGATTGGTGATCAGAGCATATATGAGAAAAGTTCGTCAGAATCATACGAAACTTAGAGGACAGGCTCTGAAGCACGCAAGGAAGACGCCTTGAAATTTTCAGGTCGATTGGAGCAAAGTATTCGAATCGGTACCGATCCGAATTTGTTTCACTAATCAACGTGAGATCTAGTGGGATGGTAGAGCATGGGTTCCAGCGATGCTCTATGAAGTTGGATCGGAGGATAGGCCAAGTATCGAACATTTTATGGATCGTCTATGTTGGATCGGCTATGAAGTATAGATAGAAGGGCCAAGAGGCTAAGTGGGAAATCAATGGGTATATGGCATCTAGAGGAAGTGTACAAGAGGGTGGAAGTGAGAGGGAGCCAAAATTGGCTAAGTATTCGGATCGGTATCGATCCAAATTATTGTCTCCAATTGATGTGAGATCCAAGGTAGAGACTCTAGAGTTATAATGGATCATGCTGGAAGTTGTAGCCCACGGATTGCTTCTACGGTTTGGTAGTTATGGCATGTAAAGTTTTAGGTCTTCGATCGGAAACTCCGATAGGAGCAGGATCTAAGGAGTGGATTAACAGCTTAAGATGGAACGAGGCTGTAAGATAATGGATTGGGATGAATAGTAGGCTCGCGCTCGAAAATGGATTGGAGTTATGGAAAACTCTAGAGATTTGGTAATGCCAAGGAACCGTTAATGACTTGGAGTGTTCTAATTGTGTTCAAAGCAAGAGTACTACATACGGGGGCACCTGAGGGCTGGTAGCGCTATTCATGTACTCTGGACCGGTAGGGTCTAGGTCAGGTGGTACGAATGTGTCACTAGAGAAAACCTTATGGGATTTTTAACCCGTGAGTATGGTGAACATGATCGAGAACCGGGATTTCCGTTAGCCTCTAGTAAAGCGAGGATGAGGCCATACGCGTTATCATATGTTCAAGGATGTAGAAGATGATAGCTAGGTTTTGAATTCTATGATTGTTATGTCTGCTTTTGGGTAGGCTATCATCTATAGGAATGCTGGAGAAGCCAATGAAGGAGGCTTCTTAGATTCTTCTATCCTGTTCTGTTACAGTATCATATAGTCATTTATCTTGAGTGGCATATTGTATCTTATTTTTATGTGCTAACTCTTTGGTTGCAGGGACATGTCACGTATTGTTTTATGTACCTATCTAGTACCTATTTTCCAGTATAGCTTTTGATAGTCATTTACCGCTCACACCAGACTGTTGTATGACCCAAGATTTTATGTTGCCTCTTATCATCTTGAGTACTCTTAAATGAGTAGACTAAGTGACAGGTTTGAATTCACAGCAAGTATGAAGACGAGCTTGGAGGAACTATGGTGTATTGCTCTACAATTCTAGTTTCTGCTGTTTGTTGTTATATACTCTGAGGAATGTAATGAGGAAATGTTGTACTGGGATATTATGATATTTATACCGTAACTCATGATGTTCTAGTGGAAATGTTATCTTGCATTTGTTATGGCTCACTATATTTCTGCTGTATATTTTCTATTTTATGTTTCATCCATGCGCTATGAAATATGCAACAGGTTTTCTACTTTAAATTTCAACCTTGATGATCATCCCATATCATCCCGGCGCTTTTGTAGCGCTCTTTTAGGTCATTTAGTGTGGGTGGTATGGGGAGGTCATCATAGTTTGTATATGTATATACATGGAAGCTCAGGCATGCACATGCAAGAAAGCAATGAACTGGAGTGCGATTCGTGTGCAACAGTAAGATTAGCAAGAGAAAGCTAAAATCATATGGAAGGGAAAGGTATCGGTACAAAGTAAAACAGAACAAGTGCACATGGTCATAAAAAAAATGGAGTACAAGATTAAAGCCAAGTACATACATATGCCAGCGAATATGAACAAGTATGAGATGTAGGGACAAGTTCATTAGCGATGGTTTAGACCAAACAAAAACAACAAGGCAGGTGAACTGATTGACATATAAGACTTAACACCATCATGGCATAACAATTTAAGGAGTTATGCAACAGAATAATGCATACAAACCACTATAACAAAAGCAGCTGTTCACACATACATACAGATATGTACACACATGGAAGCTCAGCATACGTGGAGTGCAAGTGCACTTCAATATAAGAAAACTGGCATGAGTGTGTATGTAACATCACAAATACAAGTAAAGAATGGAATACGATGCATCAAAATCACATGAATAACATACAACGGCTATATTGCATGAGAGGAATTAATCAAGATAATCCGAAGCAATGAATTGAAAGAGTCAAGGCCATGATTAGAGAAATTAAATTGAGAGTCGACAGTTTATGTAGCAACAATACATAATTTAATATTGATATAGGAAATTACTTTATATGTTTATATGGTATATGAACTATTACTCTTATATGGGTTAAACTATTATATATGTATGTATGTATGTATTCATACTGGCATGTTAGTTCTCATATGTTATATACCTTTTTTAAAGATTATTAAAGACTCTGGAAGCTTTATAATCAAATTTACCTCAATATTATATTAAGTTTATAATAGCAAACTACTAAAACAAAGAAGATCAAATCATTAAATCTCTTATAGAAAAAGCATGTTATATTCTTAGACAACTAGCAGCAGCTGAAATAAATATATATTATCTTGATTTAATATAGATTCGTAAGAAACATCTCACCTTTAAGTCGTGTGTTCTTCGATCCCTTCCCATCTCTATACATGCGCACGCAACAATCACCATATGGCAACAACAAAATCCGTACTATAGCTGCATACAGGCTTGAGGATATTCATGTTCAAATTTTACCTTTTATTGTGATTTATTAAATTTGCTTTTGTATTTTGAAAATGACGAGAATTGAGTTTGATAGCTTCAAGAGAAAGCTTCCACCATGATAAACTAATGGTACCTATACATTTGTGCTAAAGGAAATAAATGAAAAGTCGGGAAAATTAATCTAGGCCCAGGGTTATTAAATTTTTGGTTTTGATTTATTGTGATTGGGCCTAATACAAAATGCATTTCAAATTACTTCTTTCAAATATTATATTATATTCTAATGACACTAATACAATAAAATATATTTTTACATTCTAACTTATTTTAAATTTCAATTTAAATTTCACAACTTAAATCAATTATTGAATAATTTTAAAATCAATATGTAAAATATCTTTCCAATTCCAATTTAATTAATTAAATTACTATTATTAACTCAAATTTATTATTACTTCAAAAAACTGGGTTGTTACAACTTCTCAAAATCAACACAACTTCTAAGGAAAAGTACTTGGAGCTCGATGGATTAAATTTATAAGACCTAAGGAGAGAAGATGGAAAAACCTCCTACTGAAAATCGGGTCGGTACTGATTAGAAGTAATCGATACCGAAATTAATTTATCAATTTGGGGATTCGTCTTCCTCTCTTAGTTTTTCGGATCTAAACTTAGACTTGGTATATTGATATCTAGCGATTCTGCTGGTTGATTTCCCTATAAATACATCGCCTATAGCATTGGAAAAATGACTTTCGGGAACTTGCTTTCTTTATCTGCTATCTCTACCCTCTCTAGTCACAATGGTAGTTACTATTTGCTATTCTACACTGTTAGAACTCAAAACTCTTTGCACTTGTGATTGGGATCTGTAATCAATAATAATATAGTTTACATAGACCTTAGATTTACCGAATCACTTTAAAAAGTCTCTATTTTACTTACTGTTTTTGATAGATCTCTATATTTCTATCCATTTTTGGGTGTTGTTTCATTTTTTGGCTTAGAATTTTGGAGCTTTCACAGCGAAAGGCATTTCTCTGGCATAAATCTTGCTTTCTTTCGTGGATTGGAGTGTCCAGAGGTTAGACCCAGAAGGTTTTCATTAAGGAACTTGAAGAATTTGCATATAGAAATTAAGGCACCATTAAGGAAACCTAGTAGATCTAGAGTAGTAAGTGATGTAGACGAAGAGCTTCTCATCAAATAAAGGTTAGCAGCCAGCTGATAATAGGATTGGCAGGACCATCTGCCACTCAGGAGATGGTCACGAGAGTGGAGTTTGATGATATGATGGAAGAACTGAATCTAAAGATGGTTGATAGGAAGAAGGCTCTATTGGAAAAGATTGGTGGTAGCATAACTTTGTTGACCCAACAGCCATAGAGAACCAAGAGGAGTAGGAGTGAGAGTTCTCCTGTCTAATCTAAAGAGGAGAATTCCTTTACTTGTGGTTAGAATAGACAAGATGGAAAACAAAAGCAGAAAAAGGCTACCGGTCAGTAACGAGATTTGTTGGGGGAAGTAGAAAGGGTCCCTTTAAGGGAATTCAACCTAATATTGACCATAATTAAGTTGATATCAAGATGAAATGGAGGCCCTTAAAGGGGCATGGAGCTACGATAGTTGATCTATCTGGTTCTGAGGATGATCTAAAGTACGATGGTGATGATTATGAGCTTGATGTTGGAGTTCTAGATGTTGGAGATCTAACAATGCTATGAGGCTGCTAGATGTCAAAGAAAAACTGGGAGAGTGGTTCTCGTAGAGACTAGAGAACCTTGAAATCGGTGGGTAAATTGAGATTGCTTGTAGTGTCACACTCAGCGTAGCTCCTAATAGACGACACTTAGGGTTCCATGCTAGTGAGGATGTAATGACCCGCTTTTTCGACCTTCGAATGTTGACAGTAATACATCCACGGTATTCACATTCTAATAACTCAAGTGTCGAAAATACAGTTTGCTTGGGTAAATCAAAAACAAGAAAAAGAAACAAAACAAGAAAGAAGGAACACGATATCATAATCTCACAGGGAAACGATAACATATAATATCAAAAGACGGTACAAACAATTAATCTAAGATACATAACATTTCAGAGTTACAATCCTAAGTACTATCATCAGCCTGGGTAGTTATAATAGCATATCCTCATAAATGCTTATATATACATAATAGTAATGCAGCAAAGAATACTACGGTAGGTGAATGAAATCATCCAACTTGTCTCCAAAAACTCTAAAGAACATCAACGAAACTTGCCTTCCTCGAACTACTCGAAAGAGCACCAATGAAAATAAGGAAAATATGAAACCACGAGTCAGATATAAGTTTGGTGCGAGAAACCCAAAAAATATGTAGCGAGCATATAATAGTACTTTTAAGACCAAACAGAATGTCATAATGGTTATCCCGTCAAAAGAACCACCCATCTAGTAAATACATATGGTGATATAACAAATAATATCTCGGGTGAAGATATAAATAAAAAATTAGCTATGCCGCTTGTATCTCACGACATAACAACATTTGATAAGTATATAATGAAAACCACAAAGGTACGCACGCATAACGTATTTTCCATGGAGATGCCTCTAGTAAACTAAAGTGGATCCCCTATATAAGGGTAAAAAACTACCTTCCGAAACAACATATATCTCCAGATAAAAAATATTTCACAAATGAAAACATAGCCAGTCCACGTCTAAAACGTGATCTCGAATATCATCAACTCCCGCATGCAACATCTGTAAGCACTCTAGATAACTGGAGTTGGTATGCCGTGTCGTGGGTTAGTTAAACCTCAGGTTATGCCCCTATTTTGTTTTTTGCCATTACCGATGGTAAAGTCGCGTTCAACATCTCGATCACAAGTCTTCACTCAAATAGATCTTGAATCCCTCTGGACTCCATTATCTCGAACAGTCCATGAATCTTTACAATGATCCTAGCACAAGTTGTCCAATGAATGCTAACATTGACCTCTTACATGGACATAACCTTAGAATAGTTAGCTCAACTTTATAGCATTAGTCTGAAATGTTAACGCTGACTTCTCGCTTGGACATAACCTTAGGATAGACAATTCAACTCTATAACATTTCACTTCACAACCGCTTCCAAAAACACAAAAATCGTATACAGTTTTGAAGTGATATTCGGTAAGTAAAACAATTACCGATAACTACAAGAAAAATTGTTTTTTGGAGCACCGTATTGTAGCGGTTTAATGCAAAATGCGGGATTAAGTATATTTAAAGAAAAAAAACAAATAAAATAATATAGGAAACGCTGCATCATCCAAAAGGTGCAACAATTTCATTTTGCCTCCCTTCTTTTAGTCCAAACTCTTCCATATTTTTTCATTTCCCAAATTTCATCCCTTCAAAATTCATAACCTTAATTTTTCGATCTCCACCCGTTTTTCACAAGCTATTTTTCTTGGTGATGGCTCCCACTCCATGAAAATTTCCCATCCGCAACTTCTACTTCCTCTTCTTGAACGCATCGCAACAAGTATTGATTGCAAACATCGTTGAATTTTGCCGCTACAGTTCATCAAGTCATTGCATGTCGCACCGAATTTCAAGACTAGTTGCCAACCATCTCTTATAGTTCCACTGCTGCACACTTTGCTATTGCTTCCAAGCTCCATCTCCCATTTGACCTGTGGCAAAAGTGTGAGTTTTTCATTGGTTGTTCTCATACATAAACCACTCAATTGATTAGCACTGTTATTGATAGTTAATTGATGTTATCATTGAATTGATTGTCTGATGCTAAATTGGTTGTTATTTACGTCTCAAATTTCTCACCAGACATCAATTGATCATTGTAAATATGTGTAAATTTATAATGCTAAACTACGAGTCATCATTGTCATGTTAACCCCAACTATAGAAGGTAAACAATTTAAACTCCATGGAAGTAGGACTAAGCCATAATTTTTAATATACATGCATGCCAGCCAATCAGATTATTTGGAAATTTATTTTTACCATTTTGAAAATCTTTAGGTTAAAAGAGGTCTGAACAAATAGGTGATTATAACAATATTGTGGCCTTAATGGTTTCAGTTCATCCACCTATGCATAAAAACAAGTTTTCAGTTAATGTAAACAAATCTTAAAATACATAGCCTCATGTTGAAAATATAAGAAAGCGTTTTTGTATGCTTAGAAGTACACTGTAAAAAATTACTAAGTATAAATCGCTGAAATTAGACTAACGGAGACTAGTAAACCACCTAGAAGGTTGCAACTTCGGAGGACTCACTACAAGGGGAAACGCATTTTCCGACGGCCAGAATCCGTCGGCGGCCGTCGGAAGCCGTCGGCAGCCGTTGGAAAAGACTGCGTCGGGGAGCAGTATTTCCGACGGCTTCCAACGGATGCTGCCGAACACGTTTCCGACGGCTCTCGACAATTTCCGACGATTTCCGACAGCTTCCAACGGGCGTCGGAAACCGTCGGAAGCCATCGGAGATATTTGGCTACAGGCCGCCGGAAAATGTCGGAAGCCGTCGAAAATTTTGACCTGTAAGCCGTCGGAAGCCGTCGGAAATCTGCTGTTTTTTTTTTATATTTGCTGCAAATAGGGCCTTCCAACCATATTTCTCTTCCAAACACTACGATATCAATACTGCACAATCCAATAAATAATAATCCAACCAAATATCCAAACCTAGACTACAAAAATATTCAATAAACACACAAATGGATAAAATTAGAATAAAAATAAAATACAAAATATACATACCATTCCAACATTAAGAATAATCCTAACAATAACTGTTCTACCATGTTGTTAATAGACAAATTCATCAACATTCTCATGCATATCCTCTTACAACTACAGAACCTAGTGTATCATACATAATTATACAAATCAACAATTAATCGCACCATCTACCAAATCATTCTAAACTAAAACAAAACATACCTGCACGAACGAATAAGCAAGCAATGAATCAATCTCCTCCAGATCCAGAGCCAGCCGAGGAAGGGGAGCGGCCACCAAACTGCTGCATGTACTCTAACAACTGTGCGGTCTGCAAGGCCTGTTGGCGGTTCTGCTCCTCCAATTGGGACACTCTAGTCCGCAATTCTTCTATACCTGCTAAATCGCTCCGAGGTCTACTCCGCCATCCCCTACTCTGACTACTGGACTGCAATAATTGAAAAATAAATTAAATCCAAGTTTATTGTTTTGAAAAGGTAAAAATATCATATTTTCAGTATTTTAAGAAAAAATAAATTATTTACCGCTAAATTGCCAAATCTGTATCGTCGACCATGCTCTGCTGGACTCATAACGGACTCAAAAATAACGTCCTCCTCATCGGTCGTCAGCTGCTCTCTACCCGTATCAGCTAGGAGTTTCTGCCGCTGCTCCATAAACATCTCCTTCATTAACAAATTAATAATATCATATCTTATTCGTCATAATTTAACAATTAAAACAATTACTAATACTGAATAACATGAAATATGATTACATGGCTTTTGCTGGATTTATCGTCATGCCATGTGTACGAAACAGTCTCATCTGCATTAACATGCTCGACAGCATGCTTACGGGTGAACACGTCCATATAACTGACAGGACCATGTATCTCGGCTTCCTGAAGTTGATTGTTACATACAATTATTATACGTTTAAAATCATATAGCATAAACTATTTACATTTATTATTCAGTAAGTTTACCAACTCCTACCGATACTGCTGAAACGACTTCGATCCTCCACGATGAGTGACGGGATTCTTATTTCTATTTGCGGAGTTTCTATCCGACTCTGCCTGTACATTCAAAATTTGATACATTATTTTTCAATCACGTCAAATTAATAATTCAAAAAAAATTAGTATACTTGCCTTCGCCTCGTCCGTCTCCCAGTAGCTTAACCAAGCTTGCCACACGCTCTCTCCCATCCACCCTGGTTTCTTATCAGATTTCTTAATCTCAGATATCGTGTCCCTGTAGTTCTTGCGCATCTTCTTCATCTAGTATGCTCGCGCCAGCATCATATCGTCTGTCTAGATGTCTTTCTCAGCCTGTATTAAAAAAAAGATTACACTTTAAACGATAAACAATAGAAAAACGACAAAAACGAATTAAAAAAAGAAAAATTATACATACTAGGACATCCTGCCATATGCACTCTATGATGTGAGGAGGGATGGTATCCCACCTCGGCCAGCACGCACTCATCCTACTGCGATAATATGCTCTAGAGACGTCCAACACAACCTTAGAGGGAAGTAGGTCGAACCCCCTGTTTTTAGTACGATATAGATAAGTACGTACGTATATCATAGAAAAAATAAGATGTTGAATAAAATTTAATTCTTACCCATCTGCTCTAGGGACTAACGATACAACTGCACGCTGTGGCTCTTGCGATGGGCCACTGCCATCGCCTCATGACGATCGGGAAGAGCTCCTACCTCTATACAACATAATGATAAACCTGTGACATATACACATCATTATATAAGAGAATAAAAACATGATAATGAAATATATTTCATATGAAAATGACATCAACGGTATAAATTGCTTAATTAATGACTGAAATGGAAATAGAAATGGAAGTGTGTTATACCTGATTCATAATGGGTGTACTCTTCCAACTATAAGCAGAGTTTATTGCATTTTTAATAAAAATTGCTAAATAAATGACAAATGGAAATAATATAAAACATGCAAACAATAGTAAACGGATTTGGTTTCATAGTTACATCAATTTCATAATACATCAAGAATTCAACATAGTTACATCAATTGCAAAAAAACATATTCAGATTTATATCAGTCATCATCATCTTCTGATTCGGATTCGATCTCGTTTTCGACGATATTTTCCTCTGCACTGTCAAATGCTTGTACCCAAAAATTTGATTCATCGATCAAGGGACCAAAATCTGTATGATCGTCTGTAATTATTGTTTCGTTATTTTGCTTAAGATCTGGCTGATAAGCTTGTTCGTCCGGAATATTCTTCCCATCGAATGTGAATTTGGCCTTTATTTTAAAAACTGCAGACCAATCTGCTTTATCTCTTTTTAGAGACGGATAAGGAGCGTAATAAACTTGCAATGCTTGTTTAGCTAGTACAAAAAGGATCATACTTGTGATAGTGCGATGTATGCTTTATTTCGATAAGATTATGATCCTTATGCACATTAATTCCAAAACCTGGAACATTGCTAAACCAATAGCATCTAAATAGAAACACCTCCTCCGCGGGTCGTGAGAAATATGTCAGTTGCAAAATTTGTGTCAGAACGCCATAAATATCATTTAAATGATTTTCTGGATCGTCACTACCTTTAACAAATACACCAGTATTATTTGTTAATTTTTCTGCACCGTATCCTTTGGTGTTAAATTTATATCCATTGACGAAATATATTGGATATGTCTTGACCACTCTTTTTGGTCCCATCGCAAGTTGTTTCAACCCTTCGTCAACAACACTATTTCTCTGCTCATAAACGTAATTTGAAAACCAATCGAAAAATTCTTTACTGAGATCTCCGTTCAGATGTTCACGTTCATAAACACTGTTTATATAAAAAAATTATTACATTAGGTTATACACGCGCATGCATTATAGAAAAGAATAAAACACAAATTATTATTTCAGATTACCTAACAAACGGTGCAACCTCGGCACAATTTAGAAGAATATAAGTGTGTGCTACATGAAGATCTCTATCGTCTAGCCATATTTCTACACATTTTCTAGAAGGCCGACCATGTTGTCTAAAAATAGATAAAATTGCTTGAGAGGACTCTTGTTCGTCGCCTTCGTCATTACGAGGAACACTTTGAAATGAAATATTCACATGGTCACTGAAATAGTAAGAGAAAAAGAATGAAGCTTCTTCTTCAAAGTAAGATTTACATATCGAACCTTTAACCCGTGCTTTTTGCCTCACTTTTTTCTTCAGGTGATTCAAATATCTATGCAAAATTAATTTATATTAACTTCATCTTTCAAATGCAATTAAATTACGTTATAACATATTACGTACCTCTCAAATGGATACATCCATCCATATTGGACAGGACCTCGAAGTCGTGCTTCAGATGGGAGATGAACAGGTAAATGTTCCAACACATTAAAAAAACCGGGCGGAAATATTTTCTCTAATTTTCAAAGCAATATAGGAATGTCCACTTCAAGTTTACGTAAACGTTGCACTTTTAAAGTAGTCGAACAAAGCTCTTTGTAAAACATACTAAGCTCCGTTACTACTTTCCAAACTTTTAACGGCAGTAGTTCTTTGAACATTAGGGGAAATAAATTTTCCATCATTATGTGACAGTCGTGACTTTTCATTCCGCTCAATCTACCATTTTTAAAGTCAACACATCTACGAAGATTTGATGATATCCCATCAGGAAATCTTAACCCTTCCACCCATTTTAGCACACATTTAACTTGATTATTATCTAATTCGTAACAAGCTTTGGGTTTTTTACTATCATTTGGTTTCATATGAAGCTCAGGACGTTTGCATAATTCTTCTATATCACGTCTTGATTTCAAATCATCCTTCGTCTTCCCTTTCACATTCAAAATTGTGTTAAAAACATTATCAAATACATTTTTCTCATTGTGCATCACGTCTATGTTATGGCGAAGCAGAAGATGTTTCCAATACGGCAACTCCCAAAAAATAGTTTGTTTGCACCAGTTATGAACAACTGATTTGCCTTCAATTTCTGTTTGCTCGCCAGTTTCATATATCTTTGGATAGTCCTTAACAAGTTCATATATGTCTTTGCTTGACCATATCGTCGGTGGTTGTCTGGTTTGTACTCTATTAGCTAAAAAGTTTTTCTTGTCTCCTCTGAAGGGATGATTTACATGGAGAAAATATCGATGACAGTCAAACCATGAAATTTTCTTACTATGAGGTAAAGAAAACGCTCGTGTTTCATCCATGCAATATGGACATGTTAGACGACCGGCAGTACTCCATCCCGAAAGCATTGCATAGGCAGGAAAATCACTTATAGTCCACAACAAAAAAGCAAACATACGAAAAATTTTCTTCTTGAACACATCGTATGTTTCTACTCCTTCGTTCCACAGTATTTTTAACTCCTCAATCAACGGTTGTAAATATACATCAATTCCTTGTGTCGGATCGTCGGGGACAGGAACGACAACAGTAAGAAACATATATTGCGTTTTCATGCACATCCATGGAGGTAAATTAGACGGTGTGACGATAATGGGCCATGATGAATATTTAGAACCAAATTGAGAAAATGGAGAAAAACCGTCCGTACATAATCCTAATCTAACATTTCGACTCTCCGCTGCAAAATTTGGATACGTTTTATCGAAATGCTTCCATGCTTCTCCATCGGCCGAATGTGTCAACGTACCCTCTTCCTCCGTTCTCACGCTATGCCATCTCATATTAGACACAGTTACAGAAGATGCATATAATCTTTGAAGTCTTGGAGTTACGGGTAAGTAGTGCATACGCTTGTACGGAACTTCCTTCCCCTTCTTTTTTCTTGATTTGTACCTCTCCTGGTTACAAACTTTACAATTTCTAAGGTTTGCGTCTTCTTTCCAAAACAACATGCATCCTTTTAAACATGCATCTATTTTCTGATACGGTAAACCAAAAGCTGACATAAGTTTTTTAACTTCGTGGTGATTTTCACACATTAGATTATCGGGCGTCATATGTCTTTTTGTAGCTTGTACAAAAGCTGTAAACCCAGCTTCAGTGATGTTGTATTTTGACTTCATCGCAATGTATTCTGCGATTACTGACAGCTGAGTGCCGCTTTTACAACCATCCCAAATAGGTTTCTTAGCTGCATCTAGTAAATCATAAAAAAATTTAGCTTCAATATTTGGTTCTTCAACATTTCCATCATCGTCGTCAACTTTAACCATAGGAAACATTGATCGTGCTGCATCTTCGACCATATTTTCTATACGGGTCGTTGAAACTATTTCGTTAACGACACTTTCAGACTCTACAGAAGTATTTTCTACAACTTCTCCATGCCGATCTCAAACATAATATTCGGGTGCGAAACCGTGTTGGCACAAATGAACTTTCACAATATCTGGTAACAAATACTTCAAATGTCTACAACTACTACATGGACAACGAATTTCTGGATCGTTTCCGTTATTACTTAAAGCGAATTCAACAAACACGTTTATACCATTATAAAAATCTTCTTTTATTGAGCCCCTCAGTCCTTTTCTTTGGTACATCCATCTCCTCCGATCAACAAAATAATCAATCATTTTTCCTATTTGACAAAATGAGAAGTTCAAAATTTAATATTTATTTTGAAGAATACAAATTCGAAAAAGATTATTTTCATAGTCGTAAAATATTTTGAATTTAAAGAACAACTTCACAAATTTAAAAATATTTTCAAAAACGACACATTTTATTTTTTAACGTAACGATTTAAAAATATATATAATTTTTTTTCATTGGTCAGGCATCCTACTTCCCATTACAAACACAGTAAGCATTTACATTTCAAATATATAACTTCGTCTCAAACGATTCAAAAAAAATTCGGCAGCATTTCCCTTTTGTTCCCTGCATTGTACACAAATGCGTGTACGCAGGAAACAAAAAAGAAAGTTAGGCCGAAATTTTATGAACCGTTTAAGACGAAGTAGTATACAAAATGTAAATTCTTACTGTGTTCATAACTTGTCCAATACAGGGACAAATCCGACAAACATTGCACCAGATGAATATAAATGGTCGTTTTTCGAAAAAAACGACCATTTATACAACGATCATGTACAACACTCGTCAGACGGGGCCAAAAACTCTCTAAGGGACATTTGTCAGTTAACATGCGCGCATTTTACAAAAAAATACAGTTTTACTCACTGTTCACATTTAAAAAAATATATATTAATTTAACATATTTATTCGATGTGACGACTCGAAAATTTTGAAAAATTAAATTGGAATAATTAATTGATTTTAAACTATTTAAAAGTTAATTTTAACTTGAATTCAAGATATCAATATTTACTTGATAATGAAATCATTGAATTGTATAGTTTAAATATGGAATTTTATAATTGAAAATTGAAAATTGTTGAATCTAAAACCTATAAGCCTATTTAAAATGATTTGAAGGCTTATAAGATTTAAAATGATGATACTGAAGATAATAGAATGGTTGGAATTTAATTTAAAGGTAATTTGTTCAGTTTTGAAATTATATCGTTTAAATTGAATTAAAAAAAATAGCCTTCCGAGGCACAGTCTCGGAATTCGACGAAACCAGTTCCATTGGATCCGTAATAGTTAGTTACTATCGGATTTCAATTTTCGTAGCAATCGGAGTTGTCGTTTGACCTTGGTGCCTCAAAACGCTTTGAACTATTTTAATCGTTTTAATTCAAAATTGATCGTTTTCTTATGTAACTCACGCATATGATTGAATTAGCCTCCGAAACATGTTCCATCGTGTTCGGAACGCGGATAAAACCTTGTAATCACCTAACGGCATTGCTTCAGGAGGGTTCGAAAAATTGAAAGTAACGATTAACGAGGCGTTTGAAGTTTTACAATATAATTAAAAATAAAAATAAAAATTAGCAAGATATTTTCGTTACGAAGCGTATTCTGGAAGCCATCCCCAACGCTATATTTCCTTCCAGTCCTCCTCCTTAGTCTCGAAAAAGAATCGAACGCTAATATATAAAAAAAAAAAGAGGAAAGAATGGCCAAAGCCTTCATTCGTGAAAGCAGTAGAAATCGATTTTTTATCTCACGTTCCCTCAGCTAATAGAATAACGGCCGATCCCTATATCTAAATCCCCAAATCATTCGACTTCGGCAAAGCAAACAAAAAAAAAACAAAAAAAGATGGTGACGCGAAACTTAACCGAGTTCGATCGAGTGAGCTTGGGGGGGGAGGGGGCGTGGAGGAGCATCGCTACTAGAGGAAGTCGCGATCAATTGATGGAGGGGGGATTAGGGTTCGATTATCTGGAGTGGGTCGCCGTTTGGGGGATTTGGAGGCAGGCTCGAGCACGGCGAAGGAAGGCAGGTAGGGGGGTCGCGACCAGATTGCAAAGTGTTGCTAGGCGATGGCGTTCGACAGTGAGGCCAGGGATGATGCCATACGAAGTGTTAAGGGAAGATGGTCGCGCGAGTAGTAAGGTATAGCTTGATAAAAATTTTTCATCTCTGCATTTAGTCAGAAGAAAACCAATTTTATAAATCCATTTGCAGTAAATTATATGTAAAGGATATATATATATATATATATATATATATATATATATTTATGAATACGATTTTAGAATATGAGGGAATTTATAAAAAAAATTAAATAAATTTTGAAATCTATAAAAAAAATTATAAATGTATATGTAGTTTCAAAGGGAAAAGTTCTAGTTTAAATTTAAATCATTAAAATTTATTTATTCAAATTGATCGAATATTAATAAAATCCTTTAACATTTATACAAGGTCAATAATCGTGGAATCAAAATCGAGGATGAAATGGATTACGAATATAGGCAAAGGTGAGTAAATCTCACTCTGTTGAGTTTCTATTTAAATTTAATGGTTAAATTTAAATATTTGGTTGAATGGCTGAACAAATTTGATATGCATTGTGAATTGATGATCATGTGATTGTGATTTTGGATGATCCTCGAGTTAATTGTAATTTGACTCGAAATATTAGGGTTTAAGTTGTTTAGACTTAAATCATAAAAATGAATTGGTTCATTTAATGTTAATAAAGATTTAATGATTTGCGATTCATTAAATTTGTAGGGTAATCAGAATGGATAATAAATTAATTCTTTTAATTAATGATTGGGGCGATTAATTTAGTAATTAAAGGTTTGAATTAATTAATTAATTAAAGTTAAGTCAAATCTATTAATTTTAATAAATCCAAAATAAAATGGATGGTTCGATAAGCGAATACTTAATGTAATTAATAAAAGATGATTAGTTGTGTAATTAATCAAGAGATTAATTAAGACGATTAATTAAAGAGAAAATGATTTATTTAATGAAGTAATTAAATGGATAACTAATTATAGGTTGAGATAATTCAAGGAAGATCAATATTGTGGTTGAATGAAGTAATTAATGTGGAATAGGATTAAGTGTAATATAATTGGAAATCATTAATCTATATAATTAAAGATATAATTAAAGATAGATTAATTAAGATGAATTAATCAGGAATAAGTGACTTAAAAGGAGTTAATTAATATAAGTAATTAAGAATTAATGGAATTTAAATAGTTAATCAATAAGATTGCTTATTGATTCTGGTTAAGTACAATTAATATCGTGAAGTTAATTTAAGATAATTACTTGAATGAAAATTGAAAAATAATAATTAATCCAGGATGATTAATTAAGGTGAATTATGAAGGAAGGGTTGATTAATTGATTTGAAACTAATTAATGTTAAATGAAGGAATATAAATGGTTGAGGATAGAAATTCCAATAGTATAAATTGAGTTAATTTGGAAATGATCAAGTTTGATATGAATAATGGAATGGTATTGGATGTTGAATGAGATGATATTCCTGATGTGAAATGTTGAGTATTTCATTTTGATAATTTGGGTTTGGATGACACGAGTCTCAAAGTGGGATCGAGTATTAGGCAATACCCGAAACCACTTCGACTATAGATTGGTATGTGAAATTCACATATTGGAATGAAGTGATTAAAGGGAAGTGGACTATTTAAATCTAAGCTTGGGCACTTAGGTAATGGATGTGTGAATTAGTTATGCCTATAACATATTGAGCACTTGTAAAATTGGTTTGAGTTACCCCGGGTTTTTATATACGTTGATTGCTTTGGTATTCCATATTAGTTTGGTTTACTCACGCTAGTTTCTAGCCTGACCCGGGTGTTACTTTGGTGTAATGCTCGGGTCAGACTGAGTATTACAGATTTTCAGGTAGGTACGTTCTTGAGCTTAGGAGGCGAGCAGGATGACATTATCGCTTAGAAAATTTCCGCTGTAATTATATTATTGTAATTCTGTGATAAATTGATTGTATATGACCAGCATTTGAATATATGTGAAACTCTGATGTATTGAAATGTAATCAACAGATATAGTATTCTTTTGTAAACTATTATTATTTATTATTATATTTTATCCGCTGCGATTGTGAGACGTTTGGTGTTCTGTTCTTCTTCTTCTATCTTTTTCTTCTTTTTCATAACTATCTGAAATTTTCGGGTTAGAAAATTTCGGGTCGTTACAGTTGGTATCAGAGCTGAAAGGTTAAGCGAGAACCTTGGTTCGGGTGGGGATTACTCATTTAATAGAGTCTATAGCACTCTAGAATGAGTTAAGAATATATTTATATATGAGCGCGTACTTGTTATTTTCTTATATAAAGATTTTAAATGATTTTGTATAAAATATATTTTGATATATATAAAGCAATATTTCCTTCTAATTAATATAAAGGTGATTGGTTGTTAATTATTGAAATTAAAATTAAGAAGTAATATAATACAAACAAACTGAAGTCTTGAATTGGAATTAAATTAAGTAGAAATAGAAATACAACTAAACTAAAATTTTAAGTGATTGAAAATAAAATTCTAAATTTAATCCCAGAATTTGAAAATTTTGTTTCAAAGTGATGAAAAATAATAAATAAGTATTATTTGGATAATTGGGACTTGTTGGAAACAATGGTTTGTTTGAAGTTTGATTTGAATTTAAAACCAAGGGTGGTTTAAAATTTTAAAACATGGCTGGGAGGGCCAAGAAATAAATATGTATATATGTATGAATATACATGATATCAAAGATAATTGGAAGGGTTTAAATATCCACAAAAAATAGATCAACTCTTTTTCTTTGAAAAATGGGGACCGTCCCAATTCTTCCTTCCCTTCCCGCTAATCCATCACATCCTCTCACTTCTCATCAGCCTTGTCCTTCCTCCCCTATTCTTGTACCACCTTCTGTGCTGCCCATTCTTCCTCTGCCGAATATTGTTCCTCCCCCAGTCACTATTCCACCTGTTAATCCATCCCATCCATCAACTCTAACTCCATTTCCAGTGCCTAACTCTGCTCCACCCATACTTCCACTTCCTGTCTTATCTTCTGACGTCTTCTCTGTCAGAGTTCAGTGTGCCCCTCTCAATCTAGTTCATGCCTCGTCCAATCCAGTTCATGCCTCGTCCAAGTCTTCCCTTCCACCTCCACCCCCTCCACCCTCTTCCTCAACCTTATCTTCCCATTCTCTGAACAAACAACCGCAAGCTTGGAACTCTCTTTTCAAAGCGAGACCTATCAATGCTGGCACGTACGTTCCACGTGATATTCACCTTGAATTTCAAGGAGAAGCTATTGTGCCACCTGCTGAAGTAGTTAGAGTAGGTAGTACAATGTGGTGTGATTATCTCGTTGGTTTCTTCCTTGATAAACCACTGCCGTACTCTACTGTACTTTACTACCTCAAGCGTGCTTGGAAGCTAAAGGGGATGATTACTGTCAAATCGGACGGTTTCCTGTTCTTGTTTAAGTTCTCTAACGACGAGGATAGGAAAAAAATATCTGAAGATGATCCGGTGGTTATGAGAAATAAGTTATTCATAGTGAAGAGGTGGGATGAAAATATAGGAAACAGCTGTAGTAGTATTAAAGCAGTGCCAGTGTGGATAAAACTATCCAATATACCTTTGTATGCATGGTCACCTTTGGGAATTAATTGGTTATCTGCCAGAGTTGGAAAGCTTCTTTGTATGGATACATCAACTGAAAAATTTGAGTGCTTATCCTTTGCTAAATGTTTAGTTGAAGTTACTCCAAACAAAGAACTGCCAGACAGTTTCACTGTGAAAATGCTAGATGGAACAGAACAAGTTGTGAAAGTGGAATACTTGTGGAAACCAGAAATCTGTACTTTATGTAATGAGTTTGGGCACATGAACAAGAATTGCAAGAATAATGAAGGTGAAAAGTACGAAGAGCAATGTACCGCTGAAGAACAACTCAGACATGCTGAAGATAAAAAGAATAATATGAATAAGGGGAAAGCAAATGGGAAGCAAGTAAGTGTTAAGCAAGTGTGGCAGAAAGTAAACAAAAACAAAGTTAATAAAAGAAATGGGAGTGAGGTAGTGGGTGAAAATAACTTGATGATACAAAAGGAAAAGAAGGTTACTGAGAAAGATGCAAAAGTGGCATATAAAAGAGTGCAAATTGATGTAAATAATGCTCAAAATGATGACCAGGCATATCCTGTTACTACTAATAATAAGTTCCACTTGCTACAATCTAAAGTTGTTGAGGTAGAAGCATTGGAAATTATTGAAGTTGAGGAAGGTGAAATTACATCTGAAGTAAATGCAGTAGTACAGTGTGTTGTTGGTTACAAAGATTGTGCTACTACAAATGTTGATGAAGAACAATGTGTTGGTGAAGTTACTATAGTTAATAAACTGAAAACAAATGCTGAGAACACAAATTTGGTTTGCAATGAAGAAAACAACAATGAACTTGGACACGCAATAATTACTGGAAAACAAGTATTGCATGAAAACACTGATACTCTTGTATCAGAAATGGATAAAGAATGGTGCACCAACTTTGAGCTACAAGTAAAGAAACTAATGCAAGAAACGTATGAAAATCCAGTGGATGCTCCAGCCACACTTTCAACACTTTACAACTTTTCAGTTGAATTGCCAGGATGGCCAGCTTGTACAACCAATCAAAAATCAACTTTTGTTCCTCCTCCTGACCCAAAATCCACCATTTCTTATTCCCTACCTCCTTCTCCATCATCTCAGTCTAAAAGATTCATAGAAACGAGATCTCTTTCTGCCAAGAGAAGAAACAACAATTCCTTTCCTCACTTATTTTAATGTTAAAAAAATTGCAACATGGAACCTAAGGGGGGCTCACAGCTTCTTGAAGCTTGATCAAGTGAAAAGCATTATCAGTGAGTACAACATTTGCCTTTTTGGTCTTCTTGAAACAAAACTAAACTTATCATTATCTACCAAAGCTGTTTCATATATCAATCCTTCCTCGTCTTTTCATCACAATCTTGAAAATGCCTCATATGGTTGGATATTAGTTATCTATGATCCTACTGTTCTATCTCTTTCCCCCCTTCTTTCAACAAGGCAATACATCCACTTTCATGTCCAAGAAATAATTTCCCTTTCTTCATACTATATAACCTTTGTTTATGCTGATAATTCTGCAAATTCTAGGAAAGAATTTTTTGATGCTTTGCCTTCTTTAAGACAATCCACCCACCCCTGGATTGTGATGGGAGATTTTAACTCCTGCTATGAATTCTCTGACAAATCTGGTGGAGTTCCACTAACTTCAAATGAACTTGATCCTCTCAACCAAGCTATACATGAATCTGATTTGATCATGGTTAATAAATCTGGAGCCAAGTTTTCATGGAACAATAGAAGTCGTAGTGGTATTCGCACCTTCACTACTATTGATCATACATTTTGCAATTTTCAAGCTATTTCTATCTGGCCTTCTCTATCTGTTTACCTTCCTCGGCCTATCTTGTCTGACCACTTCCCTCTAATCTTATCTTTTGGTCATCATTTTAATAAGGAAAAGAGAAGTTTTAAATTTTATAATGCATGGGTTAAACATGATCATTTCATTCCCTTAGTTACAAAAGTTAGCAATGAATTTTCATGTTATGGTAATCCAATGTTTAAGTTTTGCAGGAAGCTAAAATACATAAAGCAGCAGATTAAACTTTGGGCTAAATCTACCTTTGGCTCTGGTGCTTTGCTGTCTACTGAACTCAAGGAAAAGCTAAGGATTCAACAGGTGTACATGATGGAGCACCTCTTGATGAACAAGCTGCTGAAGAAGAAAGCAAACTTTTTAAAGAGGTAAATAATGCTTTGTACTTGGAAGCAAGCATGAAGAGACAACAGCTGCACATAAAATGGATTGCTGAAGGAGATAAAAATACAAAAATTTTCCATGATTCTATAAAGGTAAAGCATGCTAGAGAGAATATACATAACATTTTTGATGAACAAGGTACTGCTTGTTCAACTGCTGAAACTGTTGACAGAGCTTTTACTGAATTCTTCTCTAATTTGCTTGGTAACTCTGATGGGTTCATCCCTGATCTTGATCTCATTTCATCCCTTCCACTTCCTAGCATTTCATCCCTGGATGCTGCATCCCTTATTACTCCTGTTACTGATGATGAAATTAAAACAACTCTTTTTGCAATGAATCAACAATCATCTGGAGGGCCTGATGGATTAAATGTGGTTTTCTTTATCACTACTTGGAGTGTTTTGGGCAGTGAATTCTGTAGAGCCATTCATAACTTTTTTAACAAGTGTAAGTTGTTGGGTGAAGTGAATTGCACTAACATTGCACTTATTCCTAAAGTCAATAACCCAACTAGTGTCACTGATTTCAGGCCCATCTCTTGCTGTAATGTAATATACAAATGCATCTCAAAAATACTTGCATCTCGTTTAGTTAAAGTTCTACCCACTGTTGTATCAAGAAATCAGGCTGCTTTCATTCCTACTAGAAGCATTATTGATAACTTACTGCTGGTTCAAGAATTATTGAAAGGATATGGTCAAAAAAAGGTAACCACAGCGGCTGCTATTAAAATTGATATAACTAAGGCATATGATACCATCCACTGGTCTTCTATTGTCAAGGTTATGGCACAAATGGGTTTTCCTAAAAAATTTGTATCATGGGTTTATGTGTGCTTATCCACTCCTTCATTCTCTATAGTGATTAACGGAAGACCAGTTGGTAACTTCAGAAGCTGTAAAGGTATACGACAAGGAGACCCTATTTCTTCTTATTTATTCTTACTTATTATGGAAGTTTTCACTGTTATTCTTCGAATAAGGTATTCTCAGAAAGCAACAAAGTATCATCCTAAGTGTGCTAAACTGCATATAACTTCTATCATGTTTGCTGATGATGTGTTGTTGTTTACAAGCCTGAGTTACCATCCTTAAATGCCATTTCTGAGGCTCTTAAAGATTTTTATGCTATGACTGGTCTCAAAATTAATCAAAATAAATCATCCTTGTTAGTTTCTGGTGTCAGTGATTCACAAGCTTATGCTTTACAAACAGCAAGTGGTTTCACTTCAATGAACTCAGACATGAAGTATCTTGGTCTACCATTAATAACAAAAAGAATTACTAGAGTTGACTGTTTTCCACTCTACAACAAAATCACATCGGTTATGAAAGCCTGGGAAAATAGGAAGCTGTCACAAAGTGGTAGATTAGTGCTTATTAAGGCTACTTTATTTCCTCCCTTGTTTATTGGGCTCGTGCTATGTTTCTCCCAACAAGGCTTCTACAACAGGTCAGGGCTGCTATGTGCAGATTTTTTTGGACAGGAAGCATACATAATAAAAAAGTGTTGCCTTGTTCTTTTTCAAAGTTTGAAGTCCCCAAGTTTTTGGGTGGTCTTGGGGTTAAAAATGTCAAGAATTGGAATTCAGCTGCTATGACCAAACAAATTGATGACTTAATCAACAATAGGGCTAGTATATGGGTGCAATGGGCTAAGCAGTACAATATAAAGGGAAATTATTTTTGGTGTATGGAAAGTCCACAGTACGGTAGTTGGATTTGGAGAAACTTACTGAAGTTGAGGAATGTTGTGCTACCAATGATCAAATATCCTGTCAAACATAACTCTAATGTCAGTTTCTGGTATGACCCATGGGTAAGTGAAGGCCTTATACTGTCTTGCTTGTGTGACTATAACCAGATACTACAAGTCTGGTATTCACATGAATGCTAAGGCAATTGATTATATCCAGGATGGGAAATTAGTGCTTCCATACAATAGTAATCTACATATAAGACAGCTGTGGAATAAAATGAATCAACTCTTCATACCTGATACTCAACTTGACAGTGTGGTTTGGAATAAGAAGATTCATACTATCAAAGGAGTTTACAAACATATCACAGACACTACCCCTCTGCCTGCTGCTAAATGGATCTCTGTAATATGATCATCTGATTCACTACCTAATCACAACTTGATGCTTTGGAAAGTGATAAACCAAGCTCTGCTAACTAGGAATGTTCTGAACAAATATGGTATGGGTTGCTCTCTGAAGTGTTTGTTTTGTGACTTATTTGATGAGTCTTCACAACACATTTTTTTTGACTGCCCTGCACTTCTTCATCTCATCAATAGAATTGGAAACAAAACTGGTCATTGCTTACAACCTGCTAGCACATCTGATGTGTGGGAAGTTTTTTTTAACTCTGCCAAGAAGAAAGATGATAAGGGTAGGATACTTGCTGTTTGCTTGAAGATATATATGACAGTTATCTGGAGGGAAAGAAATGATATTTTTTTTGAAAACCAGAGAAAAAATGGTGATGCTCTTTGGCAAGAGGTGAAGAATGCTATTCTTTGCCAACTTAAGTACAACCAATCTGGTTTCACACCAGATTTGATTCAACTCTGGGAAAGAGCCTGATAATTTTTTCCTTTCTGTTCTGTTTTGTTGCTTCCTCTTCATTGTTTTCTCCTTGTTTTTCTTGTGTAACCTTTATTGTTTTGCAATAAACTGGTAGGGGACCAGTTAACCCCGCTGGCTTTGCCAAAAAAAAAGATAATTGGAAATAAACCCAAGGTGTTGAGTTTTGAGTTTTCCTTGAAGCGTGATGTAATATAAGCAATGTAAATTTTGAACTTATAAGAGGGAAAGAATTTTGAAATGTGAAGTGGGAATTCGACTTGAGTAAGGTTGATTGGATTAAGTAAATTGGAATTTAACTTGGAAAGTTAAATAGTTTATTTGAATTGGGAATTTGTATGATCTCAAAACGGGTTTGAGATTTAGAAATTGAAAATGAATGGACGTTTTATAATAAATTGGATGATATCATCCTGTTGTTAATGAAGATCTTTAAATTGAGAATGGGATTGTGTAAATAAAATAAATTTGAATAGTTAAATTGTGGATTAACTTGTTTAAGAACCAGCTTTAAACTGGAAGATAAAATTTAATAATAAATTAAATATTTAAAAAAAAATTGTACTGAACACTTATTTGAACCTTGAAATACATAAGTAAAGATAATTTAAAATGGAATTTGAGAATTGGATTCTGAAATTAAATTGATAATAATTCAAATTGATTGGAATCATATGGAATTATAATTAAAATTTAACAGGATTAGAATCAACTAGAATTTGATTTAAATTTGGAAAGGAATCAAGATTGATTCAACTTACATTGGGAATAAATAAGTCCAATGGGATTTGGAGTTATTTGAATTGGAATTGGGTCAATTTAAATGAAAATTTAAATTGAATTATTGGGGAAGTGAACAGTTGACTCTTGACTATTTTCAATATAACTTGTTTTGATGTAAACTTATTTTTCAAGCTATTTAATATATACAACTTTTCTTTCTTAAAGCCAAACCATTTTATACATGGTTTACAATTATTTTGGAGCTATTTAATCATTTTTCAACTGTTTTCTAAACTAATTACTATTTTTCAACTATTTTACAAATAAATTATTATTTTTCAATTACCTAAAATTTCTGGAACTATTTAACTATTTTTCAACTATTTGACAATTAGTTAACTATTTTAAAGCTATTTTGTAAACTATTAATTATTTTTCAACTACTTATCTGTTTTTAAAATTTTCAAGCTATTTTCTAAATATAAACTGGACGGAGTTCAAACTGTTATTGATTTAAATACCCAACTGAGATAAGAATTGAAGTGATAATTCAACGAGAATTAAGGCAATTGTAAATAAGTGAAAGGGAATTAATGGAAATGTGAATAGAATGAAAATTGATTTTGGTTAATAATCAATGAAAATAAATACGTAGGATGTACGTATATTACTCTATTCGTATAGTAATTTGATCCAGATTCGAGCATAGAATTTCGAGATAGTTTAATCAATCCAAGTTGGGATTTTTCACTCGATTTTCGACGGCGAACCTGGATATGGATTGTTGATTGGTTCTGGATATTCTCTATCATAGTTATGTCTATGCAAGGAGAATGACGGTTTCTAATCAAGAAATCAGATCTGTGTCCGCACTAGGAAGTCGGGTGGACAATGCTAGTTCGCAAGTGAAATTGTGTGATCGAGTGAGCGATCAGATTAGTATAGCGTACGGATGATAAGTGTACATCGTACGGATTTGAATGAAATTGATATTGGAAAGAGAAATTAAAGTGGGATATTTGGTTTTTAATAAACAAAGTTGTATATCTTTGTTATATGAGATAAATCTCCCCTTGTTGAATTTATTGCTGGAAGAAAAATGTTTTTGAAATGTTTGAAGTATAAAAAGGGATTTTATACAAGTTTGAAATGATCCAAAGTTTTAAAAAAATTATATATATTTTTGAATATATATATAAAGGATCTTATGAAGATTTTAAAAAAGGTTTTGAGAACCTTTGGATTTGGAAAGACCTTTGATTTTGGGTAAAATCAAAATTGGAATTTGGAAAGCCTAACTTGAGAATTATCGATTTTGGAATAATCAATTTTGTGTAAAGGAGCTTTGTATGATATCATACTAGGTGTATGATTTGAAGATACTATATGTGCATAGTATAAAATGTTTTGATGATGGCTCTGGGGAAAAAGGCGCTTCCTTGAAATGAACTTCTTAGGAGTGCCACCGGGTGGTGCTGCCTTGAGCCCCAAGGGGGGGGGGTTCTAAAGTTGATCCTGTGAGGAGTCCGGACAAAACTAGATCCTGAGGATTAAGAGTTGAGTATACCACAGCGTAAGTCGTGTGTGCCGCTGAGAGCCAACAGTCTACGTTTGATTTTATATCGGTAGACTGCGACCTATGTAGGAGTGGAGAAGTTTCATTTCAACAGCGAAAATCAGAGGCCGCGGAGAGCCTGCATTTACATGGACTTTTGCTGTGATGGCAACGTAACCCTGGATGTAACTGTGATCTGTTGTATGGGATCCATGGCGTAATTGAGAGGCCGCGGAGAGCCTGTAGTTACATGGACTTTTGCTGCGACGGCAACGTAACCCTGGGATGTAACTGTGACCATGGATGGGGGTGATGATTTTCAGAGCATTTTCACCAAAGATATTTCCTCTGTTTTCAAAAACTGTTTTCTATATTTTCAATAAAATTATTTTTCAAAAGTATTTTCACTGGGTGTTGAAAACGGGTTTACCAAGTACTTATAGATTTTCAGTCCTACGCCTCATCAACGTATGACTGAATTTCTGTGAGAACAAGGATGGATTGGTTGAGACATCGAGTTATAAGAAATTTTTATTTTATTTCTTTTATAAAGAACTATTTTAATAGTATTATGTGAATCTAAAGGCATTTCTAAAATTTTAAAATAAAAGTGTTAGAATTTTGGAAAAAAAATAAAGGAGAATCCAAACTGGAATTATGAAAATTTTTGGCACTCAAGAGACTTTCATAAAGTGATTTTTGTAATAAAAATTGGAAGTAAGCTAATTGGCTAAATAATTGTTTGATTATGTTAATAAAATTTAACTTGGGTAAATAAATGGATTGTAAGTTAATAATGGAATTTGGAAGTGAATTCGAATTGTTAATAGAATTCGACTTGGATTTGATAATAAATTAAATAAGAGGAGATGTTGTAAAAAAATAAAAAAATAAAATAGAATGGGATTGAAGTAGTGATGGGATGAATTGCAAATAATATCCAAATGTGACTTGAATAATATTTAATGAAATTTGCAAGTAAGTTGGATATAAGGGAAGTGTTGTCATATGAAATGAAAGTGAATAATAATAGAAATGGTTAGGTTGCAAACAAAACCCAGGTAAGTAGAAATAAATTAAGAATGGTTTTGTATAAATAAAATAAATTCGCAAATGAATTAAGAAAGTGAAATATAAAATGAGTTAATGGCATTAAATAATAAATGAATGAAGTCTGGTAGAATATAAACTAAATCAAAGTTGTGATTGGAATAGGATTATCAGACTGAACATAAGTGCGGTGGCATAATAATTTGAAGTATAAATGAGTTAAGTATGTGTTGGATATTATCAAATTGCGTAGAAATAGTTGCCGTTTAACGTAAACTAGATTTAATTAAATTCTATGGATTAGTGGAAGCAAATATAATTGATTTTTTAGTTAATTGAAGTGAATATGAGTTTGTTTTGCTTAAAAATGAATTGACAGTAAGAAATTGTGTTGCAAACCATTAAAATTGAATGAAATGACATATAAATTTGATTGGAAGTAATTGAATTAGCTTTAAATTATATAAATTGCTTATGGTAAGCGTTTGGTGTTTGTTGCTTTTGAAATGCTTGAGTTTAGCCATTAAAAGTAAGTGAAATGCTAATAGAATTTCTATATATGGCACTTACATATTTAAATTGAGTAAGTACAGGTACCTGAAGGCCGTTAGGCTGGTTTGGATTGCGATATTTGCTAGAATTAATAAGCTGCTTGCTTAAAATGCTAAATAAGGTACGCCTACGCAATAAAAATAGGAAATATAAACTGTTTTTGCTTTTTCCGACGGTGTGGGTTGATGTATATATATTTATATCTCTTGTCAAATTGCAAAAGTTCCTCCGTACAAAGGAGACTCTGCCAAAATTTTCCGAAAATTTTGGGAGTTAGAAAAATTTGAAAAAAAATTTGAGAAATTTTTTGTTAAGCAATTAAACGATTTCAAATATGAAACTGAAATAGAATAGTAGATGGAACTAATAAGACTCGGTTAAATGGAAATAAAATTTAATACTCAAAATTGAAATAAGTTGAATTCATATTAAAACGGGAAAAAAAAACGAATTTGAATAGAAGAAAATATGGAAACCTATATAAGAGAATGTATAAAATGATTTGTAAGTTACGATTGAATATTGTTGTTAAACAAGATATGCAGGTATTAAAAGGGAAAAAGAAAATTGGATTCGATTCCAAAGGATAAATGTGAATTGCCCGACAAAAGGTATGTATTTAAGTTTCTGTATGAAATTGGATTGGGTTTTGATGTAGCCACTTGGCTTTTGTTTTCTTTCTGAAATTTGGGGGCCCGTAGAGACCTTTTGTAGTTGTACCGAGCTAGCCGCGCAAAGGAGACGCTGGCAAAAAATTTCGAAAATTTTGAGAGTTAGAAAAATTTTGAGAAAATTTTGATAATTCAAAATTTGGTTTTAAATTGAAATTTAGACGATTGAGTGAGGGGTGTTGTTTGAAACCATAAAAGGTTGTAGGAAGTTGGTTAAGGTGATAGTGGGTCTTTAATAAAGGATAGTTGGTAAGACTGTTGAAGTGTGGGTTTTGGGAAAAAGTAAACGGGTATTGGTCCATTCTTCTTAACTAGTAATTTCGGGGACGAAATTCTTTAAAGGGGGGAGGAATGTGACGACTCGGAAATTTTGACAAATTAAATTGGAATAATTAATTGATTTTAAACTATTTAAAAGTTAATTTTAATTTGAATTCAAGATATCAATATTTACTTGATAATGAAATCATTGAATTGTATAGTTTAAATATTGAATTTTATAATTGAAAATTGTAAATTGTTGAATCTGAAACCTCTAAGCCTATTTAAAATGATTTGAAGGCTTATAAGATTTAAAATGATGATACTGAAGATAATAGAATGGTTGGAATTTAATTTAAAGGTAATTTGTTCAGTTTTGAAATTATATCGTTTAAATTGAATTAAAAAAATAGCCTTCCGAGGCACAGTCTCAGAATTCGACGAAACCAGTTCTATTGGATCCATAATAGTTAGTTACTATCGGATTTCAATTTTCGTAGCAATCGGAGTTGTCGTTTGACCTTGGCGGCTCAAAACGCTTTGAACTATTTTAATCGTTTTAATTTAAAATTGATCGTTTTCTTCTGTAACTCGCACATATGATTGAATTAGCCTCCGAAACATGTTCCATCGTGTTCGGAACGTGGATAAAACCTTGTAATCACCTAACGGCATTGCTTCAGGAGGGTTTGAAAAATTGAAAGTAACGATTAACGAGGCGTTTGAAGTTTTACAATATAAATAAAAATTAGCAAGATATTTTCGTTATGAAGCGTATTCTGGAAGCCATCCCCAACGCTATATTTCCTTCCCGTCCTCCTCCTTAGTCTCGAAACAGAATCAAACGCTAATTTATAAAAAAAAAAAAAAAGAGGAAAGAATGGTCGAAGCCTTCATTCGTGAAAGCAGTAGAAATCGATTTTTTATCTCACGTTCCCTCAGCTAATAGAATAACGGCCGATCCCTATATCTAAATCCCCAAATCATTCGACTTCGGCAAAGCAAACAAAAAAAAACAAAAAAAGATGGTGACGCGAAACTTAACCGAGTTCGATCGAGTGAGCTTGGGGGGGGGGCGTCGAGGAGCACCGCTACTAGAGGAAGTCACGATCAATTGATGGAGGGGGGATTAGGGTTCGATTATCTGGAGTGGGTCGCCGTTTGGGGGATTTGGAGGCAGGCTCGAGCACGGCGAAGGAAGGCAGGTAGGGGGGGTCGCGACCAGATTGCAAAGTGTTGCTAGGCGATGGCGTTCGACGGTGAGGCCAGGGATGATGCCGTACGAAGTGTTGAGGGAAGATGGTCGCGCGAGCAGTAAGGTATAGCTTGATAAAAAAAATTCATCTCTGCATGTAGGCAGAAGAAAACCAATTCTATAAATCCATTTGCAGTAAATTATATGTAAAGGCAATATATATATATATATATATATATTTATGAATACGATTTTCGAATATGAGGGAATTTATAAAAAAAATTAATTAAATTTTGAAATCTATAATTTTTTTTATAAATGTATATGTAGTTTCAAAAGGAAAAGTTCTAGTTTAAATTTAAATCATTAAAATTTATTTATTCAAATTGATCGAATATTAATAAAATCCTTTAACATTTATACAAGGTCAATAATCGTGGAATCAAAATCGAGGATGAAATGGATTGCGAATATAGGCAAATGTGAGTAAATCTCACTCTGTTGAGTTTCTATTTAAATTTAATGGTTAAATTTAAATATTTGGTTGAATGGCTGAGCAAATTTGATATGCGTTGTGAATTGATGATCCTGTGATTGTGATTTTGGATGATCCTCGAGTTAATTGTAATTTGACTCGAAATATTGGGGTTTAAGTTGTTTAAACTTAAATCATAAAAATGAATTGGTTCATTTAATGTTAATAAAGATTTAATGATTTGCGATTCATTAAATTTGTAGGGTAATCAGAATAGATAATAAATTAATTCTGTTAATTAATGATTGGGGCGATTAATTTAGTAATTAAAGGTTTGAATTAATTAATTAATTAAAGTTAAGTCAAATCTATTAATTTTAATAAATCCAAAATAAAATGGATGGTTCGATAAGCGAATACTTAATGTAATTAATAAAAGATGATTAGTTGTGTAATTAATCAAGAGATTAATTAAGACGATTAATTAAAGAGAAATTGATTTATTTAATGAAGTAATTAAATGGATAACTAATTATAGGTTGAGATAATTCAAGGAAGATCAATATTGTGGTTGAATGAAGTAATTAATGTGGAATAGGATAAAGTGTAATATAATTGGAAATCATTAATCTATATAATTAAAGATATAATTAAAGATAGATTAATTAAGATGAATTAATCAGGAATAAGTGACTTAAGAGGAGTTAATTAATATAAGTAATTAAGAATTAATGGAATTTAAATAGTTAATCAATTAGATTGCTTATTGATTCTGGTTAATTACAATTAATATCGTGAAGTTAATTTAAGATAATTAATTGAATGAAAATTGAAAAATAATAATTAATCCAGGGTGATTAATTAAGGTGAATTATGAAGGAAGGTTTGATTAATTGATTTGAAACTAGTTAATGTTAAATGAAGTAATATAAATGGTTGAGGATAGAAATTCCAATAGTATAAATTGAGTTAATTTGGAAATGATCAAGTTTGATATGAATAATGGAATGGTATTGGATGTTGAATGAGATGATATTCCTGATGTGAAATGTTGAGTATTTCATTTTGATAATTTGGGTTTGGATGACACGAGTCTCGAAGTGGGATCAGGTATTAGGCAATACCCGAAACCACTTCGACTATAGATTGGTATGTGAAATTCACATATTGGAATGAAGTGATTAAAGGGAAGTGGACTATTTAAATCTAAGCTTGGGCACTTAGGTAATGGATGTGTGAAATTAGTTATGCCTATAACATATTGAGCACTTGTAAAATTGGTTTGAGTTACCCCGGGTTTTTATATACGTTGATTGCTTTGGTATTCCATATTAGTTTGGTTTACTCACGCTAGTTTCCAGCCTGACCCGGGTGTTACTTTGGTGTAATGCTCGGTTCAGACCGAGTATTACAGATTTTCAGGTAGGTACGTTCTGGAGCTCAGAAGGCGAGCATGATGACATTATCGTTTAGAAAATTTCCGCTGTAATTATGTTATTGTAATTCTGTGATAAATTGATTGTGTATGACCAGCATTTGAATATATGTGAAACTCTGATGTATTGAAATGTAATCAACAGATATAGTATTCTTTTGTAAACTATTATTATTTATTATTATATTTTATCCGCTGCGATTGTGAGATGTTTGGTGTTCTGTTCTTCTTCTTCTATCTTTTTCTTCTTTTTCATAACTATCTGAAATTTTCGGGTTAGAAAATTTCGGGTCGTTACATTCGACGTATTACGCATCAACTTAAGGCTGGTTTAACATTTTTGTCATTTTTCAATACACACAATTATAATTTAGAGTAATGCATTTTTTTGTTTCATAAGTAAATACGTGCACAGTATAATACTCATAATTCATTCAATCATTTTATCTTATTCCAAATAACGTATACAATCGTCGAATCAAGGCATACACAACAATTTACATATACATGAACAACCACAAATTATACGTGTTTTTCATAATTTCACGATAAAAGATGAAATATGTATGTCATGTGATGCTATAAACCGTTATTACGCTATTGGAAACAATTGCAATCACTAATTTGCCATAATTTATCAATTTATGCAAATCTAAAATTAAGGTAAAAACTGAAATTTTACAAAAAATAAGAGATTATATCTGAGATTAAGAGCAAGAGACGTTGAATTAACGGCGGGGAAGGAGACAAAATCACGAAATCAGCGATTGGAGGTGGAAAATGGGGATTTGGGGTTTTTTTTTCAGAAATTGAGAAGCTGGAAAATGAGGAAGAAATGCTCGGCCGAGCTGTAGATAATCGTGAATTTCCGACGGCTTCCGACGGCCGCCGACGGCCCGTTGGAAGCCGTTGGAAAACGGCCGTCGGAAGCCGTCGCTCCCACCCGTCGCTATTTGGCATTTTTCTAGTAGTGACTGAGTCCTTGAATGTATAAAGATAAAATGTATGATTCACATAGTTAGAATTATGCTAACTCTAAGTGGCTAACTAGATAAAGGAAGCGTACATCCATTTTATTTTAAATTTGAATTAATGTGGGTTGCAAAATTTCAAATTCAACTGCTAGGATACAAAAGTTCAAAGCAAGATTAGAGTAAAAAAAGGATTTGGGAATGTCAGAAATAAAGTTGAAACATTGAACAAAGAGAGTTTATTGCTTTGAAGCATTGTGATGTTATTAGCTAAATAATAGATTATTCTTGTTTTCAAAATGGATTATTATTGTTATTAAATTGAATTAGAAACTTCATTCTACAGGACAATGATACAAATCCATTTTGATTGTGTGTTATTTAAATTCACTAAATTCTAATATGTGCTTCACATCATTCAAAAGCATCTATAGCAAGAATTCAAATCAAGTTTAGTTGGGTAGTCGGTGAGTTATTTGCATGTTAGAGAGCAGAGTGGAAGCAAAAAATTTCAAGTGAGTTTATCACTTACAAATACTATGTTTAATCTCAACCCTTGTATATGTAAACAAGTAATAGAATGGTGTATCAATAGTGATCGATAGTGTTCTGTAAATCATCATCGACCATCTCAATATAGCAGCAAGTTCCGATTTGGAACCTGGCACCAGTCTACTGAAATTCATTATAGGTGGACCACTGGTCATGCTGGATGACCTGCTTCCTCTGTTTTGTGTTCTCTACGTGCATAGAGCAGTGTGTGTGGCTATGTGAGTATGATCTTGTTCGGATACTGGTTTGCTGGGTTACAAGGTATTGACATCAATATATATCTCTATTTGCGTAAGTGTGTTAAGGAGAAAAAGGTTGTGTTGTGTGCATATATTGCCTGTGAAAGTCAGTATGTGTGGTGCGTGCATTAGCATATGTCAGTATGTGTTTGTGTGTTCAGTCATGTGTACGTGACTCTGTGTGTTTGTTAAGATGTGTGTGTGTATATGTATATGTATATATATGTATATATATATATATATATGTATATATGTATATATGTATATGTGTGTGATACGCATGTCTCTCGTTGTATATCAGAGTACATATATGATATATGAGCGTTGTGTGTATGTGTATTAGTTTGTAAATAGATCTGCATACCTATATATCATGGTCTGTCGATGTCCATGTTTTAAGCAATTAACTATGCATTACTATGTGTATTTATATATATTGTCATGTGTGTGTGGCTTCATTTCCTGAATGTATGTGTTAGTTTATAGGTTTGCATTCCTGCGGAGTGTGTGAGATCAGTACATATATGCGCATGGTGTGCGTATATTTATTTGAGTCTGTGTGTTAGAGATGAGTTATGCATGTGAGTGGGTAATTATATATGTATGTATGTATGTATGAGTGCGTAAATTAACATCATCATAAAAGTAGGTCACGTATTTCAATGGAAAGCAAATTACTTATTTAAATATTGTGCCCAAAGTTGGTACACGTAATTTTTAGTGAAAGGCAATGTTATAAAGTATAATCTCAGATTATTTATACTGAACACATCCATCTATGTTTGTTTTATAAAGATAAAGTTTAGCACTTATATATTTCATTCTGTATGTGTCTATTTATGAAGTCCTCTGTTTAAGTGGATAGAAAGAAAAAAAAAATTAATAGCCATGCATTGGTTTATACTGGGTAGATATATTGTTTGATTATACGCGAATTTCACATGTGTTGTGCCTTAAATTACTCGCTTTCATGGCCATATATAATAATATATATTGCAATATTCATATGGTTCGCATTTTGGCGTGCTGGCATTTGATGAATTAGTTCTCACAAATAATGCAGGCAATGTTCACAGGCTACCATTGTCGTATTAATTATGTCTGCATTGCATTTGTACTCTTTTCTTTTATTTCCTTCTGATGTTTATTTGCACATCTCAAACAATACACCATATGCATACATTTTGATCATTAATATAACTTATTTAAAAATTGTTTTTTTCCCCCGAATGTTTTAGTGTTTTTGTTGATATTTTCCTTTTTTTGAGTATATTTATTAGTATATCTTCCTTTTCATTCCAATCTTTTTTCCCACTGTGCATTTATGTTTAGGTAGCCTTGTGCAAACAAAATAATCATTTTCTTGAGAACATCAGGTTTTTAGTTTTCTATGACACTTGTGACCAATTTATCGACTTAGCAATGTAAACTCCCCATGGCAGCATCAACACATAATTCATGGCGCCTTCTTGTTCTTTAGATTAAATGTCATTTCAATTATGTTGTTGTTTCAGGAGAAAAGACTACATGACAAGTTGGAGGACGAGAAGCAAGCTCAGCTCAGAAAGAAGCAAGAATGATATTTCTTTCATCATAAATACAAATAATGTATATGGAAAAGTATATGTTCATATTGCATGCATTAATCCTGTATATCTAAAAGCATCATGCACTACTGGTTTTGTTCATTCACTTATTTTTCTGAAATCGATTTCAGACGGTTATGTCTTGCAAGGAGAGGATGCAAAAGATAGTAGCAGACGAAATGAACTGTACAGAAGCGTATTCAAATAGGAATTGGAAAGGGATAATGGAGAGGAGTTTCAGCAGAATGGACGTAGAGGTTGTAACGTATCAGGTGGTCGATGTTCAGAAAGTGAGGTGCAAATGCAGGTGCAAGCTACAGACCCCGAAGTGCAGCTATGCCGAGTCAATGCTATTGAGATTGTGGTGTCAAACTGTGATGATTCAAGGTAAACAGAATTGCAAGAGAATTGTAAAAATGAAGTTTTATTGATTGCATTCAATACTGTGCAACTGTATGCTATGTATTTATAATACATTGTGAGCTTGGACTGATATATGGGCTAAGGCCCAAGATACAATAATATGCATACTTGCTTTATATCCGGTATTACTTCAGTGTAACATTACAGCACCTTTATTCCATAACCTAACTCCCCCTTTCAATTTTATCTAGGGTTTTCTCTTCCCCTTTTTTCTTTGCGCCGCCTTCTTTAATTTTGAGATCTCTCTTCCGTCGAGTGAAGTATTTTGTCGAGAGGGGTTTTGTTAGAATGTCTGCTCTCTGAAAATTGCGTTGGGACATGCTTAACTTTCAGTTTACCCTCCATTACCTTCTCACGAACAAAGTACAGATCTATTTCAAAGTGCTTTGTTCGTGAGTGTAGCACTGGATTTGCGGAGAGGCATACTGAACTCAAGTTATCACACTAGATTATTGGTGTATTTGTGAGGTCGATTCTGATTTCTTTGGGAAGTGACTCGATCCAAACGATCTCTGCTGCTGTGCAGGCAATTGACATGTATTCGGCCTCAGTACTGGAGCATGAGGTGGCAGCTTGCTTCTTTGAGCACCAAGAGGTCGGGTTGCTCCCTAGAAATATACAGAAACCGGTAGTTGATCTTCTGTCGTCTGGATCTGAAGCCCAGTCGGCATCACAGTAAGCTTGTATGTTTAACCCCTTTGCCTCGTTGAAATGTAGACCATGATCCATTGTTCCTTTCAGGTAACGTAATATACGTTTTACAGCCTTCCAGTGATTGCTGAGAGGTCTATGCATGAATTGGCATACCTTGTTTACGATATAGCTTAGATCTGGTCTTGTTATTGTGATATACTGAAGTGCTCCTACAATGCTTCTGTACTGTTTTTCATTTATGATGGTTTCTCCTTATTCTTTTGATAATTTGAGATTGCTTGCCATTGGAGTAAGTAGGGATTTGGCCTGATCCATATTTGTCTTTTTTAATAATTCCAGTATGCATCTCTTTTGACATAAGATCATCTCTGACTTGAATGTTTGAATAACTTCTATACCTAGGAAATGATGTAGATTGCCGAGATCTTTGATTGAAAATGCTTGATCAAGATACTTGACGCAGCGTGAGAAGCGAATTCGATGATGTAAATCGAATCCGTGCAGGATCTCACACGATTAGCGGAAATAATCGGTGAATCGATGATAAATCGATGAATTTAAGAATACCGAGAGGCCCAAATCTGTTGATCACGAAGATATCGGACTTTAGCAATCTTCGACACGTTGATCGCGCACGATACCGTGAGAGAAGATCTTCAATTCTTCGAACGTTGATCAAGCGCACTTGATTCCGTGAATTGGCTTCAACAATCGTTGATTCGAGTGCACTCGAATACCGAAAGTGGAGATAGGAGATAACACTCAACTACCAATTTAAATGGAGGCACAAAGCACAAACCAAATTTTATTCAAAATTCAACCATGCTTTTACAAGTGAACACACACCCCTATTTATAGGGGAAAGTTACAACTCAACACTTGTTACATCATTTTACACGACTTAAGAAAATTTACAACACAAACAGTTCAACGAATTTACAAAGCACACAAACGACATAAGAAAATACAATAAACGGCATAAGAAAAAGAATACAAACGACTTGACAAACGCTGCGACTTAACAGGTTTAGCACGGCAGTGACATAAAGCTTCGTGACATAAGGAAATGTTGTACACGACCTAACTGGAGCGACCTAAAATCAACAACGACCTAAAAAACACACGCGACTTAAAGAAAATCAATAGTAGCTCGCGACCTAAACAAACACACGCGACTCAAGGCAGAGCTTCATACGCTGGCGCGACTCGCGATCTAAGGAAGTTCGGCAGCGACTTACTTCTCGCGACCTAAACTATGTCGCTCGCGACCTTCTTCATTATTGTTTGCGACTTAGGGTTAGCTCGCAGTGAAGGATAGCACAGCAACGGCTTAGAGTTATCTCGCGGTGAAGGGTAGCAGAGCGACACAGTGGAGTTCGAAGGTCGTTCGCGACCTACGGTGCTCGCGACGAAGGGTAGGTCGCGACCTAGGGTTTGGGCGATTTGGGGCTCTTTGCCTTCGCGACTTGGGGCAGCGCGACTCAAGGTACGCGCTTCATCAATACTTGATAGTTTGATTCATGGCTTGAGTGTCATTTCCGGTAATAATAATATCATCCACGTATACTAAAATGTATGTGATCTTCTCCTGTTTGCACTGCATATATAATGAATTATCTGGTTAGTTGGTGTGTATCCTAAACTCATCAGTGTGGACTTGAGTTTCTCATTCCACACACGTGGTGCCTGCTTCAGTCCATATATTGATTTATGTAGTTTGCATACTAAGTTATCATTTGCACCTCTCTTGTATCCTTCTGGTTGTTGCATGAATACTTCTTCCTTTAGATTCCCATTAAGGAAGGCATTGTTTACACCAAGTTGTCTAATCTTCCATTTTCGCGAAGTGCAACTGTTAATATGATTCTTATGGTAGTGGGTTTAACAACTGGAAAAAATGTCTAATTGTAGTCAAAACCATATTGCTGATTATATCCTTTGGCCACCAGTCTTGTTTTGCATTTTGAGATACTTCCATCAGTATTTTTTTAATTTTGCAAGTCCACTTGCAACCTACTATATTCTTGTCTTTGGGCATTGGTACTAGACTCCAAGTTTTGTTTCTGATAAGAGCATTGTATTCATTATCCATGGCATGTTTCCAGTTATTATTGCTAATAGCTTCATTGTAGTATTTTGGCTTTGTTGAATCTAGTTGAGCACTATATACTTTTGGTTTGAAAATGCCACTCTTTGACCTTGTGATCATATGATATTCTGTTCTTGCAGGTGGCATGTTTTGATTATCATTGCTATCTTCAGACTGCTGTGATGTGGACTGAGAAGTTTCTCTTGGATTTGAATTGATCTTATTGATCTGACTGGTGTTATTGAAGGAGCTGGAGGATTTGTCAGTGCCATGACCTGATCCAGTGTCATCATTGGATAGTGTGTGTTATGGCTGTTGGATCCTCTGCACACTTCCACTGGTCTGATCCCACTCAGGTATAACAGGTATAGGAGGCATTAAGAAATTGTCTTTAATATGTACCTTTTTGGTTGTCTTGACATTTTTATCTGCAAAAGGAAAAATTTTCTCATTAAATACAATATGTCTAGAAACATAGATCCTGCCATCATTTCTTAAGCATCTATATCCCTTTTGATTGTTTCCATAACCTATAAACGTACATGGGGTGGATCTAAGATTTAATTTATGATTATTGTATGGTCTGAGACATGGGAAGCATAAACACCCAAATGTCTCTAGACACTTGTAGTCTGGTTTAACCCCAAATAATAATTCAATAGGGATCAGATGCTTAAGAACTTTGGTAGGTAGTGTATTGATTAAATACACAGCAGTGTTAAATGCTTCTGGCCCGAATTTCATAGGCATTGATGCCTGTGCCAGCAAGGTTAACCCTGTTTCTACTATGTGTCTATGTTTCCTCTCTACCATATCATTCTGTTCAGATGTGTATGGACATGTTGTTCGATGAATAACACCCTTTTTCTGAAAATATTTTTTCAGTGGCTTTTATTCACTGCCACCATCTGATTGCATAATTTTGACCTCATGGCACAATTGTTTTTCTAGTTGAGTTATGAACTCTATTACAGTCTTATATGCATCTGATTTGTATTTTAGAAAATATATCCATGTATATCTAGAATAATAGTCAACAAATGATATATAATACCTGAATCCATAGTCTGAATTTATTAGAGCTGGCCCCCATAAATCAGTTGCTACTAACTGAAGTGGTTTGTTAATAACAGTTGTAGAATATGTAAAAGGTAATTTGTGGCTTTTGCCTGATTGGCAGTAGGTGCATACATATGGTATTGATACATCACAAGAAATGTTATTGTTCATAAGAATTTGTTTTACAATATTTACATTGGGATGTCCTAGCTTGTAATGCCACAAAGTAAAGGTTTCTTGATCATTTGTAACATGAGACTCTGTATTATTACACCATATATTCCTAGTTTTGCTCTTTCTTGAGTTTTCAAAATTGAACTTGTATAATCCTCTGTCCAATTTACCCTGTAAAAATATATCTTGATTCAGTAGGTCCTTGACTAAACAGAACTAAGGGTGAAACTCAAAATACACATTGTTGTCACTTAGGGTGAAACCGGATTCCCAATTCTCAAAGAAGTCATCAAGCCCAAAATATTTAAAGAAAAAGAATCGAAAAGTTCTTTTGATATAAAAATGATGAGATGAACCCATATCAAAAAGAACTCAAATAGGAAGATCACGAAATAAAACAATAGCATCAAGGATTGAATGGAAAATATCTTGACCAAGAGAAGAGTTGCTAGGAGCTTGCACAACATTCAGCTTTCCTTTCCTCTTTCTTAGAAGTTTGGGGCAAGAAGATAAAAGATGACCCGGATTCTTGCAATGGCGACAAGTAAGGGGTTTCAGACACTTAATTACATAGTGTTCCTTAGAATTACAATTGTAGCATCCTCCATGATTAGGGATTGGAGTCTTTGCTACCAAAGTAGATTGCTTCACTTTCTTGTTGGGTTTAAGGCTTTTGAACTTAATATGCCTCTTCTTGAAAATCTCAATATCACCATCAATTCCTTTATCAGTCTCTTCATGTCGAAGAGTGATATCCACAAGCTGATGGAAAGGAACTTCAAGTTTTAGAGGTAAAACCATTTCGGGGTTCATACTCAAAGCACAGATAAACCTTTGATTCTTTACAAGATACAAAAGTTTTTGGCAGACATGATACGCCATTCAGAGAAGGACTACTAGATTGATCAGCGCTAGACCATTTCTTCTTCTTTAAGAAAGAAAGAAAGAAGAAGAAAAAGTTGTTCACAAAATGAATTTCAATCAAACTTGATTGATAAAACAAGGATTCATAAAAGGAAATAGGATAGAACGGTACGAAGACTCGAATTAAATCCTAAAGCACGACTCCTAAGAAAGACCTAGGACAATGATCCTTGCTAGATTATTTTACATTGTTCCGAAATTTGTCTTTGATACCAAGGTGTGATGCCTCACCTCTATGCTCATGCTAGCCAAGGACACCACGAGGTAATGCCGTCAACTGGCACGAAGAATAAGGCTGTTGAGGAGCGACCATCAGTGTAATTGCTTTATGCGAGCAGCGATATGCCAGATAGTATAACATGTATTTCATTTCAAGAGGAAATCCGACATACCGATACAAACTCAAAGCTACTATACAGTGGCTATACGATCTTCGAAAACAAATAGAGAAATAAGCATAACATAAATCAGTCACAAATATCCATATCACAAAGGCGGAAACAGATATGAATATAACACATGTAAGTGTACATCAGAGTAGTGGTCATACAAGATCCACAACATCACAAAAGAATAGATACAAGTGCTAGACAAAGAAAAGGTATACAACAAGAAGTCTCTATCTTGAATGTATAACTACAAAAACTACCAATCTAATGTAGTTAGCCAAAAGTCAGATTATGGTCCCAGATAAGAAGTCAAGTGGAATCACCTGTAACATCTCGGTCTGACCCGAGTATTATATAATAAGAAAATAATAAACGGATCAGTCTAGCTATAAATATCATGTAAAATAAGATATAAGAAGAGATATGATAAAAATGCATGATAACAAAAATGTCATACTACAACAAGTATACATTAAATAACAACAAAAATCATACAATATCTCAAGAAATCTCGAAGTACTAAAAAGAATGTCGTATTCTTTGTTTTATTCACTAAACCACAAATATTGACAAACATATCACTGCCAATCGTAAAAGTGGCTGAAACAAGAATTCACCAATACACAAATATTGATAAAGCTTATCAATGTAAATCACGAAAATTGGTGAAACACAAATTCTAGAAGTCGATCAATAGAAATCCAGAAATCACAAAAAGCGGGAAAGAGGCCTATCACAAAACGGGAGCATTAAAACTCACCAACACGTGTATCACAAAAGGGAAAGCTATTACATGGTTGCTAACCATTAATTTTGAGCCGAGGCTCCACTAAAACGGCCCGAAGACCATGGGTCGCTACCCCACCAAGCCGAAGCTCCACTAAAAACGGGGTTTAGTCTCCCTCGCAGACAAAGAGACATCGCACATTGCCAGTCTAAATTACAAAATGATCATCATTGATGGATAAGTGTAAATTACAATAAGCTAGTAAATAAATGAGTTTAGCTTCATGTCCCATAACCACTAGCTTAACTTAATTATTTACGAACAAATTGTAGACTTCCACTCGAGGTTAAGTGTCAATTACACTAAGCTAGTAAATATATGAGTTTAGCTTCATGTCACATAACCACTAGCTTAACTTAAATATTTACGAACAAATTGTAGATCTCCACTCGAAAATTGTCACAAGAGATTCAATCGAACAAGTCCAAGAATTAACCGATGAAGTAAACGCAAGCGTTTCATACCACTTGTTTTACTAAGCCGTTTAACTAGATTTCTAATATGAGTGAGGTAAAGATTTGTATATACTAATAGATTGGAAAACGGTTTTATAAACGAGCTTTGTATTAAAAATAGAGTTTGAAATCATCTTTGTAAAAGAGTATGATTATTTACTACTAGTATAGAAGCCTTTGTATTTCAAAGTGACAAATTACAAAAATGATTGTAGAAGCAACCAATCATCAAAATTCATATACGAAGTCGTGAAGCAAATCCACAGAAATCGATACCAAATCCATCAATGGATATTCCCAAAAATCCCAAAAAAAAGTCATCAAAGTCGATAATAATTGATAATAACAAATCGATAAAAATTGAAAATCAACACAAAATAGGCTAAATAGGCAAATAGAAGCTGGTCAGTCGACTGACTGCAAATGTCTAGTCGATTGAACCAGAAACTTGAAATTTTGATTAAAGTGGCCAGTCGACTGATTGCAGGAAACAGAGACTCCCTGTGTCTGTAAACAGACCCCGGAGCCATCATTGGCTACAGCCAGTCGACTGATTGCAAATGGTCAGTCGATTGACTGGGTGCTGGGCTTTTTTCAGCCTATTCAATGAAGAGCAAACTCTCCCAAATTGTAATAGAATGAGCAATGGTGCTAGGGGTTTACGCCAATCAGCAACCCGGCCCTATAGGCTCTTCAATGTATCACCAAAAACATGTTTAAACATCAAAGTTAGGATTTTTGAAGATTTGACTTCAAAACACCAAAAATTGGAATATTCACCAATTCAATCCAAACCAAAAGCAAATGCATATGAGTAAGTGTTAGAAATTCATACCCAATAATCAAAGATAGTTATAGACATAGATGTGAGATAAAAATCTCACCTTTTACACAAAGAACGGGTAAGAAGAAGCTATATGGCAAGGCAAGGACAAACACTCTTCAATTCCATCCCAAGAAGCTTGAATTTAAGCTTAAAAGAAGAACATTTTCTAATTTAGGTTTAGGAATTTATGAAATTAAAAAGAGAGTGTGTTGGAGAAGAAGAAGATGATGCTTACCAATAGCCCCTCTTTGAATTTGGAGTTAGAACTTGGATTTGCAATTGAACTAAGGCTTAGGAATTCTAATTCTTTTTCTCTTTCCCCATTTTTTTCTAAAGCTTGAGTATTAGAAAATTATGAAGGAATAAAGAGAAGAGGGGGGGGGGTGGAGCTTGGGTCTAATGGGCTGAAACTAAACCAAAACCCTAAGTGAAAAAGTAGCAAAATTCCACTAACTCCAAACAAATCAATGTTTATACTCAAAAAGGTCGCAAATGTCATTTTGAACTCAATGGTGGTGGTCTTGAGTCCTATTTTGACTGTTTGCAGAAAGTAGTTTTTCGGACTATAATCCGACTAACGATGAAATATTTAAATAATTTTTTTTTAAATATTCAATCGTGAAATCTGTGGGTTGTTATAGACTCCCCTCCTTAAAGAAATTGCGTGCTCGTAATTATAAGAAATAAATGAACAAAAGTAACAACCACAAAATCATATCAACACAAAAAGAAGAAATTTTAAATAAGAAGTTCACCTCAATGAGCGCGAGAGAGTAAGTCCTGATGTGTTAGCTCGGTGAATTCTCTAGATTCCCAAGAGCAATCCTTAGAATTTGAGGACCATTGAACTTTCACAAGCGGAACATCTTTATTTTGAAGACGCTTGACCTCTGAAGCAATAATACGAATAGGATGTTGCTCATAAGTCAATTTAGGAGAAACTTCAATTTCTTCAACAACACCGGGCTCGAGAATAGAATCGGAATCTCGAAGGCATTTCCGTAGTTGAGAGACATGAAATACGTCATGAATAGCAGAAAATTGAGCTGGTAATAAGAGGCGATAAGCCACGGAACAAATACGTTCGGTGATGTGAAATGGACCAATATATCGAGGTGCTAACTTTCCCAATCGACTGAAACACACAACACCCTTCATAGGTGAAACATGAATAGACACAAAATCTCCCACAGAAAATTCCAATTTCCTCCTTCGGTTATCGGCATAGGATTTTTGTCTACTTTGGGCTTCTTTCATCCTATGATGAATAAGGTCAATCTTTTTTGTGGAATCACGAATAAAATTTGGAACTAAAACCAGCTTCTCACCGGCCTCAAGCCAACAAGAAGGAGATCGACATTGCCTTCCATAGAGTGCCTCAAAAGGTGCGATACCAATACTAGATTGGAAGCTATTATTATAGGAAAACTCAACAAGAGAAACATGATCTTCCCCACTTCCACCAAAATCAAGAATACATGCGCGAAGAAGATCTTTAAGAGTTTGATTCACACGCTCGGTTTGTCCATCGGACTGAGGATAATTAGCGGTGCTGAAAATTAAGCTTCATTCCCAAAGCTTTTTGAAGAATCTTCCAAAATCCACTAGTAAACAATGGATCACGATCGCTAAAAATAGAAGTAGGAACTCCATGCAATTTAATAATTTCTTTAATAAAGAGTTTGGCCAAAAGAGGTACGGCCTGATTGGACCGAACGGGAATAAAATGGGCGCATATTGTAAGTATATCTACTATCACCCATAGGCTATCATTACACGAACGAGAACGGGGAAGACCGTTAAAAAAATCCATGGAAATATGGTCCCACTTCCAAATTGGAATGTCCAAAGGTTGCAATAACCCACCGGGCCTTTGATGCTCGGCCTTAACGAGTTGGCAAGTCATGCAACGCTTAACAAAGTTAGCAATATCAGATTTCATCCCATCCCAATAATAGAGTCGCTTGATATCCGCGTACAGTTTGCTACTACCGGGATGAATGGTAAATCTAGATTGATGAGAATCTTCTGAAATATATTTACGAAGATCACTAATATTTGGCACGATAAGTCTACCAAATTTTCGAATACCGCCACGAGAATCAATATCAAAGTCTTTCAAACCTTCAATATCAATTTTATCCCTACAACTTTGGCTAAGAAGAGCCACTTCGGGATTTAGCCTTTGAGCTTCAAGAATGCGGTCTAAAAGAGAGGGATGAGCCTCAAGGCTACATAAAATAAGAGATGAACATAAATTTGATTCACGATCTCGAATCTCACAAATGGACAAAGTCTCGAGATCATTCCATTCGGATATCATCATAGAAACAACCGCTCGTTGCTTACGGCTAAGTGCATCGGCAACACGATTTCCCTTTCCGGGAGTATAAAGAATATCAAGATCATAAGATGCAAGAAATTCGAGCCAACATTGTTGATGCAAATTAAGTTCCTTTTGAGAAAATAAACATTTCAAAGATTTATGGTCGGAGTGGAGAATGAATTTCTCCCCCAAAAATAAATGATGACGCCAAACTCTAAAAGCGAAAACAATAGCCGCGAACACTAGATCATGAGTGGCATACCTAGTCTCGATAGGCTTAAATTGTATAGAAGCATAAATGATAGAACATTCTCTTTCGCAAGAGAACGGCACCAAATCAATATGGCTAGCACCGGTACAAACAGTGAAGTCTTGGTTCCCTTCGGGAATCACAAGAATAGGAGTATCGGAAAAGTGTTCTTTTAAATGATCCTCTTTTCCTAAAAGCTAAAATGTCCAAAATTGTAATTAACTTTATGTAATCGTTTTTCTAGAAAAATTTACATTTTACAAGTCAATTTATTGTGTCTGACTGTCTCATCAAAGCGTTTAGGAGATTCCTATCGATAACGTTGATCAAGCGCATTGACCAGAATTCTTAAAGAACTCAATGGGCAATATAATCACAAAATCATCTTTTATATGATAAAAATGTCTATTAAAAGTTTTAAGAATATTCTTTGCTCGTTTAAGAACAAAATCCAATTATACTTATAAATAAATCTTTTGAAAAAGATTTGCAAAAATTTTAAATTGCTGTTTTCATCCAAAATCAAAGAATACAAGAATGGAGTCATCGAGATATTCGTAGAATGCTCAATTCATAAAATGGATGAAATATGCTGGATAAACTGAATGACATAATAAGTCATTTATAAGAATCATAACGAGTGTGGAATGCGATGAGTGGAATGCTAACTCCCGCAACTCGTAGCTAATGAAAATCGATGGCAAGGTCGAGCTGAAAAGACCTTATCACCTCTCAAAAGATTGCTTAGGTGATAATCCTAAGACATGCTCAAAAATACCAGAAAATTCTCAAACTGCATGAATGAGAGAAATAACACTTTCCTCATCGTGAGGGCTTAAAGAATAAAATGATGCCATCAAATTGGAAAAATAGAAACCTGCTTAACAGATTGAGGATGTCGAAAATGAATAGTCCACACGGGACATAGGATACGGGCTTCACAATAATTAAGCCAATCCTTTCACAAAAATTAATTCCGAAGCCTAAGTAACACGTAACATGCAAATCGGCTCAGAAGGAAAAATCACATAAAATAATCTCAACATCAAAACAAAGAAAATTGAGCATTGCAGATCCACCAACCGGATTCCCAATTCTCAAAGAAGTCATCAAGCCCAAAATATTTAAAGAAAAAGAATCGAAAAGTTCTTTTGATATAAAAATGATGAGATGAACCCATATAAAAAAGAACTCAAATAGGAAGATCACGAACTAAAACAATAGCATCAAGGATTGAATGGAAAATATCTTGACCAAGAGATGAGTTGCTAGGAGCTTGCACAACATTCAGCTTTCCTTTCCTCTTTCTTAGAAGTTTGGGGCAAGAAGATAAAAGATGACCCGGATTCTTGCAATGGCGACAAGTAAGGGGTTTCGGACACTTAATTACATAGTGTTCCTTAGAATTACAATTGTAGCATCCTCCATGATTAGGGATTGGAGTCTTTGCTACCAAAGTAGATTGCTTCACTTTCTTGTTGGGTTTAAGGCTTTTGAACTTAATATGCCTCTTCTTGAAAATCTCAATATCACCATCAATTCCTTTATCAGTCTCTTCATGTCGAAGAGTGATATCCACAAGCTGATGGAAAGGAACTTCAAGTTTTAGAGGTAAAACCATTTCGGGGTTCATACTTAAAGCACAGATAAACCTTTGATTCTTTACAAGATACAAAAGTTTTTGGGCAGACATGATACGCCATTCAGAGAAGGACTACTAGATTGATCAGCGCTAGGACTTCCAGATCCGACCGTTTCTTCTTCTTTAAGAAAGAAAAAAAGAAGAAGAAAAAGTTGTTCACAAAATGAATTTCAATCAAACTTGATTGATAAAACAAGGATTCATAAAAGGAAATAGGATAGAACGGTACGAAGACTCGAATTAAATCCTAAAGCACGACTCCTAAGAAAGACCTAGGACAATGATCCTTGCTAGATTATTTTACATTGTTCCGAAATTTGTCTTTGATACCAAGGTGTGATGCCTCACCTCTATGCTCATGCTAGCCAAGGACACCACGAGGTAATGCCGTCAACTGGCACGAAGAATAAGGCTGTTGAGGAGCGACCATCAGTGTAATTGCTTTATGCGAGCAGCGATATGCCAGATAGTATAACATGCATTTCATTTCAAGAGGAAATCCGACATACCGATACAAACTCAAAGCTACTATACAGTGGCTATACGATCTTCGAAAACAAATAGAGAAATAAGCATAACATAAATCAGTCACAAATATCCATATCACAAAGGCGGAAACAGATATGAATATAACACATGTAAGTGTACATCAGAGTAGTGGTCATACAAGATCCACAACATCACAAAAGAATAGATACAAGTGCTAGACAAAGAAAAGGTATACAACAAGAAGTCTCTATCTTGAATGTATAACTACAAAAACTACCAATCTAATGTAGTTAGCCAAAAGTCAGATTATGGTCCCAGATAAGAAGTCAAGTGGAATCACCTGTAACATCTCGGTCTGACCCGAGTATTATATAATAAGAAAATAATAAACGGATCAGTCTAGCTATAAATATCATGTAAAATAAGATATAAGAAGAGATATGATAAAAATGTATGATAACAAAAATGTCATACTACAACAAGTATACATTAAATAACAACAAAAATCATACAATATCTCAAGAAATCTCGAAGTACTAAAAAGAATGTCGTATTCTTTGTTTTATTCACTAAACCACAAATATTGACAAACATATCACTGCCAATTGTAAAAGTGGTTGAAACTAAATTTCACCAATACACAAATATTGATAAAGCTTACCAATGTAAATCACGAAAATTGGTGAAACACAAATTCTAGAAGTCGATCAATAGAAATCCAGAAATCACAAAAAGGGAAAGAGGCCTTTCACAAAACGGGAGCATTAAAACTCACCAACACGTGTATCACAAAACGGAAAGCTATTCCATGGTTGCTAACCATTAATTTTGAGCCGAGACTCCACTAAAACGACCGAAGACCTTTGAGCCGAAGCTCCACTAAAATGGCCCTAAGATCATGGGTCGCTACCCCACCAAGCCAAAGCTCCACTAAAAACGGAGTTTAGTCTTCCTCGCAGACAAAGGGACATCGCACATTGCCAGTCTAAATCACAAAATGATCATCATTGATGGATAAGTGTAAATTACACTAAGCTAGTAAATAAATGAGTTTAGCTTCATGTCCCATAACCACTAGCTTAACTTAATTATTTACGAACAAATTGTAGACTTCCACTCGAGGTTAAGTGTCAATTACACTAAGCTAGTAAATATATGAGTTTAGCTTCATGTCCCATAACCACTAGCTTAACTTCAATATTTACGAACAAATTGTAGATCTCCACTCGAACATTGTCACAAGAGATTCAATCGAACAAGTCCAAAAATTAACCGAAGAAGTAAACGTAAGCGTTTCATACCACTTGTTTTAATAAGCCGTTTAATTAGATTTCTCATACGAGTGAGGTAAAAGTTTGTATATACTAATAGATTGGAAAACGGTTTTATAAACGAGCTTTGTATTAAAAATAGAGTTTGAAATCATCTTTGTAAAAGAGTTTGATTATTTACTACTAGTATAGAAACCTTTGTAATTCAAAGTGACAAATTACAAAAATTATTGTAGAAACAACCAATCATCAAAATTCACATACGAAGTCGTGAAACAAATCCATAGAAATCAATACCAAATCCATCAAGTTGGATATTCCCAAAAATCCCGAAAAAGAAGTTATCAAAGTCGATAGTAATTGATAACAACAAATCGAAAAACCACGAATCGATAAAAATTAGAAATCAACACAAAATAGGCTAAATAGGCAAATAGAAGCAGGTCAGTCGACTGACTGCAAATGTCCAGTCGACTGAACCAGAAACTTGAAATTTTCGTTTCCTGCAGTCAGTCGACCGATTAAAGCGGCCAGTCGACTGATTGCAGGAAACAGAGACTCCCTGTGTCTGTAAACAGCCCCCAGAGCCATCATTGGCTACACCGGTCGATTGATTGCAAATGGTCAGTCGACTGGCTGGGTGCTGGGCTGTTTTTCAGCCTATTCAAGGAAGAGCTAACTCTCCCAAATTGCAATCGAATGAGCAATGGCGCTCGGGGTTTACGCCAATTAGCAACCCGACCCTATAGGCTCTTCAATGCATCACCAAAAACATGTTTAAACATCAAAGTTAGGATTTTTGAAGATTTGACTTCAAAACACCAAAAATTGGAATATTCACCAATTCAATTCAAACCAAAAGCAAATGCACATGAATAAGTGTTAGGAATTTATACCCAACAATCAAAGATATTTATAGACATAGATGTGAGATAAAAATCTCACCTTTTACACAAAGAACAAATAAGAAGAAGCTATAGAGCAAGGCAAGGACAAACACTCTTCAATTCCAACCCAAGAAGCCTGAATCTAAGCTTAAAATAAGAACATTTCCTAATTTAGGTTTAGGAATTTATGAAATTAAAAGGAGAGTGAGTTGGAGAAGAAGAAGATGATGCGTACCAATAGCTCCTCTTTGAATTTGGAGTTAGAACTTGGATTTGCAATTGAACTAGGGCTTAGGAATTCTAATTCCTTTTCTCTTCCCCCATTTTTATCTAAAGCTTGAGTATTAGGAAATTATGAAGGAATGAAGAGAAGTGGGGGTGGAGCTTGGTCTAATGGGCTGAAAATAAACCAAAGCCCTAAGTGAAAAAGTAGTAAAATTCCACTAACTCCAAATATATCAATGTTTATACTCAAAAAGGTCGCAAACGTCATTTTGAACTCAATGGTGGTGGTCACGAGTCCTAATTCGACTGTTTGCAGAAAGTAGCTTTTCCGACTATAATCCGACTAACGATGAAATATTTAAATAAAAATATTTAAATATTCAATCGTGATATCTGTGGGTTGTTACAATTCTTGCTGGTACTGTAGCGGTGCCGTACAGAAAGTCTTCCAACCCACCTCTGATGCTTGTTTCTACTTGATATTTCCATGACATGTAATTGTTTTCATCAAGTGCAGTAGTTACCAAATTATTATTTGGTTTAATAATATCACTGGCCCTTGTTTCAGTAGCTAGTGTATCGTGGTTTCTTGATTTTGATCCATCCTGACTTTTAACTCCACTTGTTGCAGATGATGTTGTGTCATCATCTCCTGCCATGATGGTGATGCTTCAAACAGGCTTCTGATTGAGAAGGCTTTGTGGTGCAGCCAACAATCTTGACTTCTTGGATCAGGTTCTTGGCGAGGCACCACTGCAGTGATCAGAAATGATTAAGTTACTCTCAGATGATGAGTAAGCAATGAACTGAGAGCAACCAAGGATGGTGGATGATGATTTCGATCTGACACCTCCTTTTGGACGGCTCGATGATGATATTGCAATCTCTGATGAGATTCCAGTAAAGAACTGGATTGAGAGACTGTCGTTAGATAGATTTTGGCTCTGATACCAAAACAAAATTGCAAGAGAATTGTAAAAATGAAATTTTATTGATTGCATTCAATACTGTACAATACTGTATGCTATGTATTTATAATACATTGTGAGCTTGGACTGATATATGGGCTAAGGCCCAAGATACAATAATATGCATACTTGCTTTATACCCAGTATTACTTCAGTATAACATTACCGCACCTTTATTCCATAACCTAACTAAGGGCAATGCTATGTCGAAAACGGATGGTTGTTCCTCTCTCTCCCTTGATCATAAAGTGTATATTTACCTAACTTAACTAGCTTAATTAATCAGCTGATAACAACAGAAAATAGTGATAAAATATTCAAAATTTTTGTTATAACAAAGTTAACCCACTCTACTATACGGAATATTTTTAGAAATTGTTTCAACGTGATTAATTCCCTTTGTTTTAACACATTGTTATATCCTAAATATCTATTATAGCATAAGTCATTCATTTTGTTTGTTCACAATCAGTTTCCTTTCAAATGAATTTTTTTAACGTAGAAGTTATTAATTATGTTCTTCTAATTACAACAAAATCAACCATATGAGTTAAAACGGATTTAGGCAGCAGGAGGAAGAGTTGTCTACTAGGATGGTACCCGAGTTCATGGATTCTTGCCATGTCCGGAGCCGTAGGTATTCAATTAATTAATTAGTCATATTTATTACTTTTTAATATTATCCTTGATGCAAATTACTGTCCGTGCGTCAAATTATTCAATAAACCTTATTTTAGAACCTATGACGTTAATCTTTTCAACATGTATCATTCACTAGCGTAGTACAATTATGTTATGGCACGGTGTATTGGTCCCAATTAAACCATATAGTAGGTAGTAATAGGTGTTTATCGACGATGATGGTCATAACATGTGGGAGATAATATTTAAATATGAAGGAATATGCTACTTCTTTAGCCTTCATTTGGAATCCTTTTCCAAGGGATCAAGTTTACTTGACCCAGGTAATGTGTACTATCTTGTTAATCTTTCAATAAGAATATATCATGAAATTATCACACCGATGCTCCTATTTGATGTACACATCATCCTACTCCATGGTTATTATTTTTATATCATTGCTTATGAGAAAACAAATTGAACTCAATCTGGTGCACTATAGGCGGATGCTGCCTTTTTTTTTCAAAAAGTATTATATGGCAGTGTCATTTCATGCAAAGGTGAGATTATGTCCTGAATCTATTGACGTATAATGATGTAATTCAGTGTTTACATCAGACTTCCCACATATGAACTGGAATTTTTCCTTCAGTTGTATTTTTTGTTAATGTAAAAAATGCAAAAGTCTATGACAGTTTTGGGAAAACACTCGATCCGTGTGGTTTACGACAGTTTATCTACCTCTGGGATGCTCTGTCCTTCGTATTCTAGGATTTGCAACAAAAAGCAACAACACAACCATAATTTCATTCTCTGGTGTGTCATAAATAATGCTATACTGACTAAAAATCATCTGTGCCATATGGGTTTTCTCAATTCTTCTATTTGCATTTTTTGTGACACCGGTGATGAGACCAGCATACATCTTTTCTTCGATTGTGCTGCCATTCACAATATCCTGAATGATTTGCCTCTTGCTTCCGGTCTCCATAGCAGTTGTATACTTAGTAGGCTTGAATGGCATAGGCTATTTCTCAACACATTGCACGATGACTTCAAAGCTCATGTTTATCTACTCTTATTAGGAAATTTACAACTATAATCTAAAATGAAAGGAATGCTAGATTGTTCTCTGGAAAATTCAGATGTCCTTCTGAGCTCCTTAGTGATACTATTCGTGCTCCTGATTATTCTATTCGCTTGCATTTTCAAAGTTTTCCATTCGAGCCTGGTGATCATGCTATTCGTGCTCACTGGGATTCCTCGCGATTGTTGCTCTGTGCTCCTTCTTGTTGTACCTTGTTCTTCTCTTTGCTTCTCGTCGTTGTGCTTGTTGTGCTGGTGTTTGCTTGTGTTGGTGTTTGTCTGTTCTGTCTTTACGTGTTGTGCTGTTTGTGTTGTTCTTGCGCTTCTTGTTGTTTCTACTATCTTGCTCTGTTGTGTGCTTGTGGTTTGTTCTTGTTTTCTTCAATTATAATAGGTCCTCTATAAAAACCTAGCTTGGAAAAAAATGCTAAAGTTTTTCTTGTGTACTTGACTACAAATTTTAGTTTTATAGAGAAATCAGTGAAGGTTATAGAAACATTTCAAGATTTTCTTCCTTCCTTTTTTCCTTTTTCCTTTACTCTGCAACTCAATGCTTCTGTTTTTAATGCAAAATATTGTGCCTATTTTTGACGACAAAAGGTATCATGGTTCTACCACTTTCTTGTGCTCATAAACAACATTTTATTGCAAGGTTGATAGTGCAAGCGGAAAATAAGAGTAAAAGAGTTAATTAACATTGTTTTTTTAACTCATTGGAAAAAAGTTTTAATGCATACACTGCATATTGCTAATTCGGATATTGCTAGTTTGGAAGTAGGTTTTCCTATGCTTAAGGCATTAGTTATTCTTTCTTTAAACATTAGCCCTCAAGCAAACTGTTGGACTCAAGTTTGTCTAAAGTTGTACTTTCATACGTTCTTTTTTGTTTGTATTCTGATTTGGGCTCCCTCCATGTTCCAATCCAGAATCCATACTACTAAATGAATGACAACAAAACTCTGCATCTGTTACTCGGTACCTTGGCCCGGCTACAAGACGGTAGTTGCATAAGCTATGACTGGATGTTGATGGGAGTAGTGTTAAGAGTAAATCTACTTCGAGTCGTGTAGGAGTTTACTTCGAGTCGTCTTTGAGTCGTCTCATCATCGACTCTGAGTCAATGTGAATCAACCACTAGGGGTCGACATACTTGAGAGGATTCAGCATAGGAAGTGGGTCGGTGTTGGAGAACAGCTATGGGTACATCCATTTAAGCTTGCCATTAGATGATGGAATCGGCTATAATGGATCGGCTATGGTGGATCAGAAATGATGGATCGGCACAAAATACATGAGGTCGGTTATTTGTGATCGGTCATAAGAGTTTGGGGTCGGTAGCTTGCATTCGACCATGATGGGTCGGCAGGACATGGGTCGACGCATCTCAGAGAGGTTGGCAAGTTATCGGATCGACACATTGTAGTTGCTTCGGGTCAACATGATTATCTCCTAGGGTCGGTAATAGAGAGACATGGAGATGGATCGAATTAAGGCCATGGGGCCGGCTACTCCGAGTCGGTGCCTATTGTCTTTGGAATGGTGAAGCACAAGCTTTGAGTCAACCGTGGGAATTAGGTCGGCAACAAGGTGTTGCATTTGGCATGTTTTTTACTCTGAGTCACACTATGAGCGACTTCGAGTCATTTGAGTATTTGCTTCGAGACATCTAAAGGACCCCGGATCGGCTGTGTGGGTTCGGCATGATTTGAACGATTTTCATCACTTGTCAATTATGGGTTGAACTCCTTTGGTTGTGGGCCTAGAAGACCGAAAGGAGATGTACATTCAGGGAAGACAGGCTATCTCCGTCTATAAATAGAGGGGTAGGGTTTCAGTTTAAGGGATCTTTTTTGGAAACTAAGGAGAGACTGCCATTTTTTGTACTCATTTCTTTTTCATTCTAAACTGAATTCAAGCTGTTCTTTGTGAATCGTTTTTATAATCGAACAATAGAAAGGGCATAAAGATCACATTCAAAGTGGACGTACTATGCTGAACCGCTATAATTCTGGTGTTCTTGTTTTTACTGTTATTTCTTGCATTACATTGTGTTATTCCTCTGTTTTCATTTATTATCTTCATTTATCTCTTTACACGAATCTATTCTAGGGTGTTAGTGACCAATTCTGGTGCTAATATTTTGGTGCTTTCACTAAGAAATTTCATTCTCAGGCCGTTAGGATCAAATTTGTTGCTATTGGATTGAAGAAATCCCCCGAAGGAGATCCGAGTTTATTCTTAGGAGTTTACAGATTCTATTCAGTGTTCCCATAGATAACTCTAAGATGTCAAGGCCACGCACCACATTCGATCCTGCAACGCCAATGCTAATGAAATTGCTAGTGTCCAGCAAGTAGGACCAAGCAATAAACAAGGTAATGCAGGTGCGAAACCCACCGCCATCCTGAACCATCCAGAAGCTGTCACTAGGGTCGAGTTCAATGATCTGATGAGGGAGCTCATGGAAAGCAGGAGATAGCTTAATGAGTAGATTCAAGCAAATGCCAACCTTATGAAATAAATTGCTCAGCATCAATGTCATAATGCTGGAGGAAACCCTGCTTCTTATTCATCATTCGTTATCTCAGCTTCGTCAGATGAATGCCACAAGCATAAACGCTATAGAATAAAAACGACGCACACAGAGCAATTTGTGACCAGTCGCTGTGGACCACCCTAAAAACTGATCCAAATTCCTTAACCAGGACAGCGGCTCTTCAAATACACCTGGGGAGTCGCGCTCAACCTGGATTGGGAAACTTAGGCTATAGAGCATGCATGGAAGTTGGTCAACTACCTCACCAGGATGGTAAAGAAGCGGGTCATCAGGATGCACACTTAGATGATCACCGACCGAGAAGGCGCCAACCGAAGCAATCACACATGACGGATACCGACCTAGCACCTCCCCAGACTCCAGATTTGTCTGCTATAGTCGAGCAGCTGATGAGGGAGAATCAGGGTCTGACCAATGATGATTGGGAAGTATCGAGGAGTCATACTGCGTTTACTAAAAACATCTTACAAGATGAGTACCCTCAGAGGTTTAGCATGCATACAATGCCTGTTTATGAAGGGAAGACCGACCCTTGACAGCACATAAAGAGATATGAGTGGATGATGTGTTAGTCCTTGAGATGATGGTTTTGATGACAACAACCGTAGAATGAGGTTATAAAATATAAATACTAACATTATATTTTATAAATATATGTGTATGTAGGATTTAACCATGCAGGTACCAAGAATGAAGACTGTACAGTATAGAGATTCAAGATATCAAGATTGAAGACTCATGAGTATCAAGAATATCAAGATTATCAAAAGTTCAAGATTTGAAGAATAAGTAATTTAATTAGGAATTTTGTTACAACTCCTAGAAAAGCATTGGCATCTTAAAATTCAATTTATTCATGGAATGGAATCCACTTCGAGACTGTTAAAGGGATGAAACCCTAAGTAGGATGGAACTTACGAAAAATCTAGTGGAGCATCGTTTTGTATCCGCTAACCTTTTATTCAAAATGATTTTACAAAATTATATCTTGTTTTCAAAATATTTTCAAAACCTTCCTTTTAGAAGAATAAAAAACATCTATCCTGATTTTAAATACTTTTAGCCTCAAAATAATCTTTAATTTCAAAATCAAATTATCCTTAGTTTTGAATTATCTTTAATAATAATTTGAACTTTTTAATATACATATATATACTTAGATTTAATATAAAATTGTTGTAAAATTTTATATATACCAAAATATTATTCTCCATATTTATTTATGTATTTTAACTATATTTAAGTATATTTATAAAAGTTTAAAATAGTTTTAATATGAGATAAAAGTTATTTTTTAAAGAAAAACAAACCACCAAAATTTTCTTTGGGAAGTCGACATACCCAAGTTACCCATGTCAACATAGTGTCTGTTGATTTCAAAAATTTGAATTTCAAAAGAAGTGTCTATTCGTTATATCCCTTCACGAATGGACATGGCTGTTGTTCTTCTATAAATATGGGCTGTTTTCAACGAATTTCTAATCATATTTTTCTGGTTTTCACCCCTCTTCTTCTTCCACATTTCTTTATACATATTTTTACCATTACTCTGTCGAAATCAACATTGAATCTAACTAGATCATTTCTGGTTTGATTCTCTATCACTATCTCAACAAGATCCTCAGTGCTCTTCAGAGTTATAGACTTCTTTGTAATAAATTTAGTGGGAAAAGGTGTGATTGTAGCCTTGGAAATCAATCAAGTGTAAAAGGTGTGATTGTAGCCTTGGAAATCAAACAAGTGTAACAGGTGTGATTGTAGCCTAAGAAATCAATTGGGTGAACTTGTTACCCGTGAAATCAAGTATCTTTACCCAAAGGATTGTGAATCTAGAGGGTGTACCTCGCAGCCTTGAAATCGAGGGTGTAATTGTAAAGATTGCTTTTGAAAGGAAATCCATACTTGTGTGCGGGACTGGATGTAGGGCAATTTCGAACTAGTATAAAATCCGATGTGTTCTTTCCTTTACTGTTTTTACTTTATTTCTGCATTTGTGTTTGTTTCTGTGATCATATCTGTGTCTGAATATTGCATACATTTGTGTTCAAATTAACATAAACTCAAAAAGATTTAGTAATTCCATAAAACACTATTCACCCCCCTCTAGTGTTTATCCTAGCCTTAAGATCCGTAATCTGCATTTCTAACATTTGGTATTAGAGTGAGGTTTTCAAAGTTTTCATAATCTGAATTTTGAAAAAATTTCAAAATGGCTACCGACACTGGTACTAGTAACACTACCAACACTAGTTTTATCATCCCTGTCACTAGTTCATTTGTAGAAGGTCGGTCTACTGTCAGACCACCACTTTTTAATGGCAGTAATTATGCATATTGGTCATGTAGGATGAAAATATATTTACAACATGTAGGATTAGGAACTTGGAATATCATATAGACTGAATATTCTGGACCCACAAGTGATTTTGCACAGTGGACCGCTGAGCAAAAGACTGTTGCATAAAATAATTCTAAAGCAATGAATATTATGCTTTGTTCACTTGATAGGAATGAATTTAATAGAGTGTCATTTTGTAAGTCTGCATATGAAATCTGGAAAATTTTGCAAGTTACTAATGAAGGAACCAGCAAAGTTAAATAGACCAAAATTTCCATGCTCACAAATCAGTTTCAATTATTTAAAATGAATTCTAATGAGTCTATTTCAGATATGTATAGAATATTTCAGGGTATTGTGCATTCTCTAATATCCTTAGGAAAGGAATTTTCGAAAGAAGATCAAGTCAGAAAAATCTTAAATTCTCTTACTCCAGAATGGGATCAAAAGACACTTGCGATCGAAGAGGCAAATGACATCAGTGCCTTAAAGATAGAAGAATTAATTGGAAATCTAATGTCCTTTGAAGTTCAAATGATTGGGAGAAGAGAAAGAAAAGCGTCTGAAAGAAATCAATGGCGTTCAATGCATTGACCGATGGATCAGACTTAAATAGCGATAATGATAAAGAGATAGCCTTTATGACCAAGAATTTTCGGAAATTCCAGAAATACAGAAAGATGAACAATCTCAAGAGCAACAACTATAAGAACTTTGGAAATCAGAATGTAGTGCCAAACAATATCAAATGTTTCAACTGTGACGAACCAGACCATATCAAAAGAGACTGTCCGTATCCAGATAGGCAAAATCTTCCTATAAACAATGATTCCGTGAAGAAACGAAAATGTGCATTTACTGCTACTCTAGATGACTCAGACTCGTCCTTATGCGATGATGATCAGAAGACAATAATTCAAATATTTGTTTCTTGGCAGTTCACGACTCCAACGAGCCAAAAAGCGGGATAACATTTTGCCCTCCAAAGTACGTCTTGTGGGAACATGACGTGCTTTGAACAGCTGCAATTTCTATGAACAATCATTGCCCTCTTTTTTGTTGAAACTCGTATGCTGTATTGCTGTAACCTTGTGTTGACATGATTGATTGCTGTATAATAGTGCTTAGCCGTTGGCTGTTGCATATGTAACAGGATGAGTGTTTGATCCCTGTAAATGTTTAAATCGATTGTTAGTTCGACATATATGCATATATGTTAGTTTGGCCCTTGCAAACGTCATGCGTCCATGAGTCGTGTTAGTTTTGTTTGCTATTGAACTTCGTATCGATTCTCTCCTGAACTGATTTTGAAATTTTAATTGAAACAACGCTTGATGGTTGTTTTGGAAGGTTCCTTCGTATCGATCCTCTCCTGAACCGATGTAGAAGGTTGAAGGAAATGACTCTGCGTTGCGTGATTGTGACATTTCGAACCGATGGGTGCGAGCTCCAATGGATTCGAAGTCAACATTCATATGGGTGGAGTACGCTTATGCAATGGTGGGTTCGAAATGGATCGTCGAATCGATGACTTGGATGGGTACGAAACTTTCGTTCGTGACAGTGGGCCGTGGGTGGAGTTGTAATTTTGTTGACGTGAACCGGGTTTCGAACCGATGCGCCCACCGTTGGTTTCGTACCGATGCGTACCGATGCCTTGCCGTGTGTTTCACACCGATGGAGCCTCAAACGTATGGGTTCGAAAGTAGATTTCGAACCAGTTCTGCATTTTGACCCGTTGTAATCGGTCGAGTTTACCGTAATGCGAATCGACCCGGTCATCTCCAACCCCCTATATAAATAGCAAGGACCTCGGCAATTTTCACTTTTTACCTTTTTACTATTTTCTGCATCGTCTCGAAGCATCAGAGAGGAAGGCACTGTGTTTTGTATTCGAACCATTTGAGATCCAAATCTTCAATTCTTCAAACCTATCATCCAAACTAGGTAACTAACCACGAATCCACACGGCAAAGCTACCTCGAACCCATCACTCCTTTACCGATCGACCTTTCTTGGGATTTGGTAAATCCAGATCTGGCTTTTGGAGGAATTTCGAACCAACGCAGGGACTCGTGTTCGAATCGACGATGTTGCATTCCTGGGATGACCTTATAGGGGCGGCGCAGTTCGCATCGACTGGATCCCTTCGAAGGGTCTATTCGAATCGATGGATTCGAACCCATTTGCTGTCGTTTCGAAGTTCATAATTTTACATCGATACGGAGGCTATCGATTCGAACGTGATCGATGTCAAATTGAGGGCTTCCTTATAGATTCGAACCAGCTGACCGAGGATTGATTCGAAGTCGTCCTTCACTAATCGATACGAACTTGGCACTTGACCTTCGGTTCGAGGCTCGCTCCTTTGCGTCGGTTCGAAAGGGTATGATGATGGGTTCGAACAAGTTCCTTGTGAGCGGTTCGAAACTCCATATAATGGATACCAAAGTTTGAAATTTTTTGAGTATAATTCCGACGAGCTTCACTCCTGCATATTTCGACATGTTAAACTGCATTCTTGACCACCTTTCGAAGCTCGTCGATGGAACAATAACAACTTCTATTCGAATCAATTTTTCTTATGTGAAGGGTTTCGCGATGACGGTCAGCGATGACGGTCGTTACAACTGGGCTTTGTAGCTTTGTCGTTTGTGTGTTTTCTTTAATTCTGCGATATTCATCCAAGTAATGCACAGCACCGCACAACACACATTCATACACTATACACTGGGGAATTCACGGGTCTCTTGTCATCTAATGATGGTTTCTCATGAGTTAGTCAGTTATGGAGCCTTCGAGTTCGCAACAGCAGGAAATCCCACAAGATATCCAGAGTACAGTTCCCCCAAGGCTAGAGGTTCCGGACATTGATCCTGAAATTATCGGCCCATCGCCGGATGAACTTCCCAACGCGTCATTCATTGCTAATCCATCAGATTCTGTCCCATCTCATATTTCCGAAGATATGCTGGGGAGGATATGTCTGTGGCATGGTTTGTCACTAGACGACGTGTTACTACCGGGGCCAAACGACAGACCACACAATCCGCCGGAGGGGTATACCGCATTCAATCGCTATGCGTGCGCGGCTGGGACGCTTCCTCCGTTCAATGAGTATATAAGAGAAGTGCTATCTTTTTTGGGAATCGCACCATCCCAACTTCACCCGAACAGGTATGCTTCGGTGAACAGCCTGTTCATCGTCTTTATGGAATGCCTTCATAGACCACCGGCCCCGACCGAAATTAGATACTTGTTTAACTTCAAAACTCGAAATGATTACCCATCTTTTGCATTCTTGGAGGCAGTACGGAATTGTCAAGTGGTCACCGGGTGCAGGACTAGGTTAAGCTATTACAGGACGGAATGGTTCTACGTCAGATGTCCCCCGGGCTTCGCCAGGCGATGGTTATTTAGACGTGAGTACAGCTGAGTTTCCAAACAATTACTAAGGCGATTGCAGTCGAAGTGTAACTTATATACTTTTCTTCTGTACAGCGATGATCCAGCGTCCCGACGGTGAAAACTTTAGGGAAATAGTACGAGTGCTCAGAGAGATCCCGAGCGACGACAGGGATATCGACGTGTTATTGACGGATAGGAATCTCCGTGCCTGTGGGTTAATCGAACGACGGCAGAGTATAATATTCGACGGGGCGCAAAGAATCGTTTCAAAAAAACAGGCCAAGCACAAGAAGCCCAAAGTCATTATAACCGAGGAAGTTGATTCTGAAAAAACCCACACTGATGACGAGCCACCGGCCGGGCCCACAGATGTTGGTCAAGATGTTATGAAGCAAAGAAAAGGCAAGGCTGCCATTTTTAAATCGCCAATAAAGGAAAGATGGAAGTCAGTCATCACGTCCCGGGTCACCCCGGAATTAGAATTTCGGAGGGGTCTCCCCCAAGAAACGAAGGTCTTTTTGAAGGGCTTGCCGACGTTCCAATCCCGGACGATATGTCCTTTCAACACGATGCCGGGTTGGAGGAATTCCATCGTACTCATGATCTAAGCGAGCCCTATGTTACTAGCGTGTTCGACACTTCGGGTTGGTCGGGGATGAAATGCATATTCATACACATTTCACAGCACTACACAACTTTTAGTCGTAGGTCATCAGTTTCGGGGTACCACTAACTTTGTTCTCTTCTTTGCCTTGTAGGTACCATGTCCAGGCGCGGTTCGATGCTAGGGAGTCTGCGACATGCTCGGAAACCATCGTATCGCGAATTGCGCAGACGGGAAGGAGATAGGGACTATGATCAGGAATACTCCGGATATTCGAGCCATGAAAGATATGACACAGATAGGGGTTACAAGCGTCGATCCCGATCGCGTACTCCTCCTCCTTCCAGAGATCCCGTACAACCTCCGGCCCATGTTTCTCGCCCCTCTGAGCCTTCACGTCATAAGTCCACTTCCCAATCTTCTAGACACGACTCTCACCGCTCCAGAAGCGAGGCATCGACCGCCGTAGTTGTAGAACAGCCTCCTGTGGAAGTTTCGGGTGAAGGGGCGTTCAGGCTTGCTCAGTTGAAAAAAGACTTCCCAACTATTTGCTTCGACAACTAAATTTTTCCCCCACACTTGAAAAGAATCCCTCCGTCGGCGGAGCAGGTGGTGCATGACTATGTGCACGACTTCTACGCTTAGTATAAAGTATGGTTTAAAGCGGCGGAGAAGGCATCGGAGCTGGCCTTTGAGCATGGGGCTGCCAACGAGATGTTACAGGCGGAGTTGGCCCAGAAGAACCGTATTATTGAGGTGCTTAACACCGAGGCCGAATCTTCCAGAAAATCAGAGATGGAAGCCATCAAAAAGGCCGATGAAGCCCAGCTTATGATGGATAGAATGAAGCGTGAGCATTACGCCATGGTAGAGGACATGGGCCATCAGAATACTCAGGTCACTGCCGAAAGGGACGCGGCGCTGAAGGAGCTGAATGAGCTCAAATCCAAATTCGCCGAAATCGCCAAGGATAGGGACGATGCAAACAATGCAGCCCAGGAGGCGTGCGAACAAGCTATGATACTCCGGACTGAACGGGATGAGGCAGTGGCCAGAGTTCAAGTGGTCGAGGCGGAGATTGAAGAGAGAGTTCAGCAAGCCGAAGCCAGGCTAGAGGCCGACATTGAAGATCTGCTTATCACCTACAATGCCAATGTATTGAAGCACAGAAACTTGGCCTGGCTTCAGGATTACCCAGTGCATCTCCACAGTGCTTGGGAACGATTGGTTGAGGGGGAAGAGGAAGCGCACCCGGACGAATCGGTCGACCGATTCGAGCTCGAAAATCGGTTGCTAACAGATGAGGAGAAGAAGGTCCTCCCTGATGCTATAATCGCTCATGAGAAGGAGATGGTTGGCGGTCGATCTTTGGAGGCCGGAGAAGGGTCAGGCGTTGAGCATCGTGCCACCGCTCTTGAAATCACCGCCCCGCCTCCGGCTGAGCCTGTATCTGCGGTTAGCTCACAGACCATTCCTACTTACGACCCAGAGCAACCGCGGTTATCACCAATTCGCGAGCACGTCTCCGAAGTCGTCCCACCATCAACAAGCCGAACTGAGGAAGGTATTCTGAACAAATTTCAAGTGCATTTTCGCTAGGACTCCCGTTTCGAAGTGATTGTTCTTAGCCCCTTCTCTTCTTTATTCAGTGACCAGGACTACCCCGGTGTCTTCGACCCAGGAGCCGAGTCAAGGGCAGAAGGCTATTACTACTGAAACGACTGTCGTGACAACGGCGGCATCTACAGGAGCGGCGCAGGAAAGCTCTTTGTCTCTTGACGAACAAATGGTGAGTGAACTACTCGGTCACCAGGGAGACTTCTCTACAGACTTGCCATTTATCATCAGAGAGTTCCCGCCAGCTTCTAGCTCTTTTGTTCAGACCGGAGTTGCCCCCAGCCAGGCCCCATCAAATCGAGATGAAGAAATCTTGGCCGAAATCCATGCTGAATTAGAAGCTGAGGGGCAAAGCGGTAGTGTCGGTGGTGACACCATTCCATCTTCCGTTGCGGGTCCGGTCCCTCCTACTCCTCCGGCGGGGAGTCTTCATTTAGATTCAAGTTCTGAGGAAGACGTAGATATTATGCCCCCGGCCGAAGGCAGCCACCGGAGAGGAGGTCGTCCAAACGAAGGATTTCCGTTCCTAGTGATTCTGACGACGAACCGCTAATAAGGAAGCCAAGGAAGAAAGAATAGATCGGCCCCCCAGAAGATATTTTGGTACATAGAAACTTGCTTTCGTTTTTTGTTAGTAGGCCGTGTATAGATGCAGGTTCGGCCCCTGCTAGTAGGCATTCTTTTTTGGAAGAACTTATTTGCGTGTAAGTCCTTGTCTTCAGTTAGTTGAAATAATATTTAGTTTCTTTGTCCCAACTCTCATTTCTTTTGTGCTTAAGTGCTTATAGCGTTATGTTTTCAGTCCGGTGCACTTGTGGTGTTTTTACCACCAAGTAGAGTTTGTTTTATTTGCCAAGTCTGAAAATCTTGGTCACAAGTTGTAATCGATGAATAATCGAACTTCGGACATTGTATCACTTTGATTAGCGATTAACACTTAGCTTTTTTGCCCCCTAGTCTCGGGGAATAGCATTTGTGTTTTGATGGTTGAGTGCGTTATCGCAAACTTTAAGCACATGTCAACATTCTGGGGACTTAAGGTAATTTGAGATCGATAATCCGGTTTGCACGGAGCTTGAGAGTTATTGATGTTTTTAGTATGGTTCGCGCTCCGGGAACCTGGAATTAATGTTTACACTCCACTTCACGCTCTGGGAAGTTGGGGTCCGTTCGCACTCTGGGAACGGATTATTGAATGTTTATACTCCAATTCACGCTCTGGGAAGTTGGAGTCCGCTCGCGCTCTGGGAACGAATTGCTTAATGTTTATACTCCAATTCGCACTCTGGGAATTTGGAGTTGGCTCACACTCTGGGAGCGATAGATTTATACTCCGGTTCGCACTCCGGGAACCGTGAGTTATTTTTATATTCCAATTCGCACTCCGGGAATTTAGAGTTGGCTCACACTCTGGGAGCTATGGATTTATACTCCGGTTCGCACTCTGGGAACCGAGAGTTGTTTTTATACTCCAATTCGCACTCCGGGAATTTGGAGTTAAAGGAGGGATTGCCGTGTATCAATCCCTGTAAATGTTGATATAGCGTCCTGCCCCTGAGCTCGGGTTTCACTTAGCGAGTGACCGGTCATATCGCAGCCACTCTCTATTTGAATAAATCCCACCGCATGATGGAACTTAGCTCTCCGTGCGTCGTGATATTGTACGTCACACTCAATAAATCACAGCTCTGGCCTGAAGAGATGGCATTTTATTGCTGAAACGAGAAAATATGGCAAAGTCAGTTGCCTTATTACAAATTTAAATCTCGGAATGCTAAAATAAAATGAAAAAGAACAAATTGACAGAAAAAGTAAAGTCTTTCATGAGTAGTAGCGACGAAGACTCTCGCTATTCCAAGCCCTCGGCAAGGTGAGACCATCAACGGTCGATAATTTGAACGTTCCATCTCCGAGCTTTTGTGAAATCACGTACGGCCCTTCCCAAGTTGGCTTCATGTGCGAAGGAACCGGATAAATTCTTTTGAGCACGAGATCGCCGAGTTCGAAGGTTCGCGGACGGACCTTGGCATTGAATATTCGGGCGACTCGACTCCGATATGCGGCTGCCCTCAAATCAGCCTCTTCACGCCTCTCATCCAGTAAATCCAAAGACTGAGCAAGTAATATGGCATTTGTCTTCGGATCATAATACGTCGCACGATGAGAGTGCACTTCCAATTCGACTGGAATAACGGCCTCAGAGCCATACGATTGGGAAAATGGAGTGTGACCGGTTGCAGTTTTGTGAGTTGTCTGATAGGCCCATAACGCCATAGGGAGTTCGTCGACCTACTTGCCTCCGGCCTTTTCTAGTCGCTTCTTCAGAATGGACTTTATAACTTTATTAACAGCTTCGACCTGACCATTTGCTTGAGGGTGCGCCACTGCAGAAAACTTCTTATGTATGTGAAATCGTTGGCAGAAATTTTTGAACTCGGTACTGTCGAATTGGGCTCCATTGTCGGTGATGATAGTATGCGGGAGACCAAATCGGCAGATGATGTTGCGCGCTACGAAGTTGATCACTTTCTTTGTTGTAATCGTTGCAAGAGGCTCAGCTTCGGCCCATTTAGTGAAGTAATCAACCGCGACGATGGCGTACTTCGTTCCACCTTTGGCCAGAGGCAGCGCTCCAATTATATCGATTCCCCATACCGCGAACGGCCAGGGGCTAACCATTTGGGTTATTTCGGTAGGTGGAGCTCTAGGAATCCGAGCATGTTTCTGGCATTTGTCACATTTTTTGGCATAGTCTAATGCATCTCGATTAACAGTAGGCCAGTGATATCCATATCGGAGTACCTTCTTGGCGAGTGCCTGGCCCCCAGTGTGATCGCCACATTCTCCCTCGTGTACATCGTGTAACACTCGTTTAATTTCATCGTGTGCGATACATCGGAGTAGAGGGACAGAATACCCCCTTCTGTACATAACTCCGTTTTGAATGACAAACCGTGAGGCTTTTCGAAGGACCTGCCTCTTCTCACTCCTGCGCTCAGGCAGTGTCCCATGTTCAATGTAATTTCCATAGGGGGTCATCCACGACTCCCTACTTGGGGTAATTTCAAATGCATGGCTGACCTCACTTTGATCAATGCTCGGAGAAGGTAGGGTTTCAACGGGAACAAGTCCTAACTGTTGAGCTTCGCCCGTACTTGCCAACTTTGCCAACGAATCGGCCTTCTGATTGTGTTCCCGGGGGATAAAGAAAATGGCATAGTAATCGAAATGATCAAGAATCTCCCTGACTCGAGTTAAGTAAGCAGCTAGTCTTCGATCCTTAGCTTGATATTCACCTCGGACTTGACATACGATTAATTGGGAGTCACAATAAATCTCTACAGCGACAATTCTCAGGTCATGGGCCAGCCTCAACCCAGTAAGTAAAGCTTCATATTCAGCCTCATTATTAGTTGCGCAGAACTCGAACTTTAGGGCGTAGCATATGGATCGGCCTTCAGGGGTTTCAAGCACTACCCCTGCTCCCGAACACCGTTCATTGGAGGCACCGTCAGTATATAACTTCCATATGTGTTTAGGAGATTCGCTACTCTCAGGTAACTCCTCAGGTATAGTGAATTCAGCAACGAAATCTGCTAAAACTTGACCTTGTATGGCCCTTCTCGGAGTATAAGCAATGTCAAACTGGCTCAATTCAATGTTCCATTTTAGTAACCTACCAGACGTCTCAGGTCGCGTGAGGACCTGTCGTAACGGCTGGTCGGTGTACACGGTGATAGGATGAGCCGGAAAATATGGACGGAGCTTTCTCGAGGCAATGACTAGGCAATACGCCAACTTTTCCAGCTTGGGATAGTTCCTCTCGGCTCCGGTCAACCGTTTACTTACATAATATACCGGTTTTTGCACTCGTTCTTCCTCCCGGACTAATGCTGCACTGATTGCGCCTTCAGATACCGCTAAGTAAAGATATAAGTGTTCGTGATTAACAGGCTTTAAGAGAATCGGCGGTGTAGAAAGATGTTGAACCAGTGACTGAAATGCACCTTCACATTCTGCGGTCCATTCGAAGTTTCGTTTCCCTTTTTGGATCAGATTGAAGAAAGGGATGCATTTGTCAGTTGACTTCGAGATGAACCTACTCAATGCTGCGACTTTCCCATTGAGACTCTGGACTTGTTTTATGGTCCTTGGACTTTGAAGATTCCTGATGGCCCAAATCTTTTCAGGGTTAGCCTCTATCCCTCGAGCGTTGACGATGAACCCAAGGAATTTTCCAGATGCAACTCCAAAATGGCATTTTAGCGGATTGAGCTTCATCCCATATCTCCGGAGGATATCAAACATCGATCCTAAGTCTTTCACGTGATCAACAGAATATCGTGACTTTACTAACATGTCATCTACATAAACTTCCATGGTTTCCCGATCTGGTCGGAAAACATCCGGTTAACCAAACGTTGATAGGTTGCGCCTGCATTCTTCAACCCAAAAGGCATGACTTTGTAGCAGTATAGTCCCAGATCAGTCACGAAGCTCGTATGTTCTTGGTCGGGTACATGCATGGGTATTTGATTGTAGCCCGAGTAAGCATCCATAAAGGTAACAATTTGTGTCCGGCGGTTGAATCAACAAGCTGATCGATTCGAGGAAGTGGAAAGCTGTCATTCGGGCAAGCCTTGTTCAAGTCAGAATAATCGATACACGTTCTCCATTTCCCGTTCGGTTTCCGGACTAGTACTGGGTTGGACACCCACTCCGGGTATAAAGCATCTCTATTGAACCCATTTGTTTTCAACTTATCGACCTCCTCCTTAAGGGCGGCAGATCTCTCTGGATCCATACCACACCTTTTCTGTTTGACCGGGACATACCGCGGGTCAATGTTTAAAGTGTGGCCCGCAATATCCGGCGAGATCCCACACATGTCAGAGTGCGTCCAGGCGAACACGTCAAGATTCGCCCGGAAAAATTCAACCAATTCCTGTTGTGCCCCCTGGCTCAATTGAGACCCAATTTTTAACATTCTCGAATCATCGCCATCATTATCGATCGGGAAATTGATAGTTAGTTCAGCCGAAGAAGCCTGACTCTCTGTAGATTCTTCATTGTTGTCGTTGTCCCTTGGGTCAAGGTCTTTCTGGAATTGGTTATGGTGCCCGGGCCGAGGCCCAAGCACCAATTGTCAATTATCGGTAGAATGTACGCAGAGAGATTCCTCTACGCCCTTCCCTTTCTCCCTTCGCTGCGCCTCTGGAAGCTCCGCAACATAACAGGCTCTTCCAGCAGCCTGATCTCCATGAATCACACCGATACCACAATCGGTAGGAAATTTCAAAGTCAAACACCACGGGGCGATTGCCGCCCGAAATTCAGCAAGGGCCGGTTGGCCCAGAAACGCATTGTACGGTGAGTGTAGGTCCAAAACAACAAATTGTAACATGCGTACTCTTCTGCATTCACCGATCCCCAACTCCACGGGTAATTTCACAACCCCCGTGGGTATATTAGCACTTCCATCGAAGCCGTGAATCCTGGACTGACAGGGTTTCAGATCTTTGGCTTCTATCTTCATCTAATCGTAAGCTCTCTTGAACAAAATATTGACTGAACTCCCACTATCCACCAGTATCCTCTTCATCCAAGCAGGACCAACCTGGGCGGATATAACAAACGGGTCAATAGGCGGGGCTTCGACCTTGTCTGCATCACGGTTCCGGAACACGATGTCATCTGTCATCGTCTTTTGTTGTTTGGCCGGAGCCCCTTCGTCATAACTACTACAACATTCGAAGTTCATATGCCTAACCGAGCTAGCATATGACTCCATCTCTTTCCAACTCTTATCCGCTGGATGGGGACCACCACTGACGGTGTTTATCACTAGCCTTCCGCCCGTTCGGGCGGGTTTTTCCTGCCTTGGCTGATTTGGCCGATCGTTCTGGTTTGACGGACCCGCACCGCCAGACTGCAGCGCCCGTACAAACTGGTCCAACTTCCTTTCCCTGATCAACTTCTCAATTAAATCCTGCAAGTATCTGCATTCATTGGTATTGTGGCCGTAACTGTCGTGAAATCTACAAAACGTGCCCGTTTGAATCTGTCTCTCCGACGACGGCTTCGGAGTAGGCTTCTTGTATTGCATGGCGTTACAAGTTTGTAGATATACGTTCTCCAACGATGTATTCAGCGGAGTATAATTGTCGAACATAGGGGCCCTACGCCTTGGCCCACGGTTCTGATCCCGCTTCCTGCTCTGATTCCCGTTATTCTTCGGTTGTGATTGCTTGTTCTGGATATTTAACTGCATTTTCCCAGAACTCTCTCCCGATTGTTTAACAGCCACATTACTTTGAATCCCCTCTCCACTGGGTCCTGCGTCGTCCTGTTTCCTAGACTGCCTCGCGTCCTCACGCCTCAAGAACTGGGCGGCTTTGGAGTAGAAGCGGTCCAACGACGCAGGAGGTTTTCCTGGCAACCAATTTCCAAAATCTGAATCAGGGTCAATCCCTTTCATCAATGCCATCAGAATCGAGTTATCATTGGGATTGGTGATTTCCACACAGGCCTTATGGAATCTCTCCAAATAGTGCCTAAGAGTTTCTCCTGGAGCTTGGGTAACACTAGACAAAGTGTTGACGTCCTTAGGCCTTGCAACATGCATGCGGAACTGTTCCACGAACTTCCTGGCCAGCTGATTGAACGAAGAGATAGAACGGGGTGGCAATCGCGTGAACCACATCGTAGCAATGCCCCCCACAGAGATAGGAAAGCTCCTACACTTGACTGCATCGTCTGCTCTAGCGGCGCTCATGGACCATTCATACTTCAATATGTGTTGATTGGGGTCTGAGTTTCCCTCGTACATCGGTAACGTGGGCATCCTAAATCGCCAAAGGGGTTCGGCATACAGAATCTCGTCTGTGAATGGGGTGTGACTCCGGGAGATTCCCCAGTCGTAGTTAGTAAACCCCTGACTTTCACGGATCATCTGCCTGATCATTTCCGGAAGATCCGTTACAGCTGCGTTCTGGGCATGTCGAGCCAAGGTGTGGTCGGGTTCCACAATGCGGGACTGGACCGGATGCTGTCGACGTTTCGGATCTCGCCTCCTTGGTTCGACATCTTCTGGTACATACGGCTCGGGAGTTTGCCGTCGTTGGTGGTGGATCTGATCCGACAAAGTATGGATGTCAACCCCTGGCTCCGTAGAAATGGTTGCAGGACGGTTGTCGGTAGTGTGTTGAGGAACAGTGCCTCCCCGGGAGGAAGGCCCTGTATGGAAGCTAGCAGATGGGCCGACTCGTAGTTTCCCGACCGTCAATGCCGAAAGGTTTCCGGTAGCCTGTGCGTAATTCCTATCCATTCGGGGTCGTGGAGGTCGGTGATGATAATCGGTGGAAGCCGAACTCTCCGTGGAAGACTGGGATGCGTAATCCCTCCTAGACCGCCTGCGCTTATGACTGTGTAGCTGGCGGGTTAATTCAGCGTTAGCACGTAGTTGCTCCGTCAACTGTTGCCGACCCTGGGTCAGCTCCTGGAGCAACGTTTGAAACTCTTGCCTCGTTACCGGTCCGGATGACTCCGAAGGCCCGACGACGTCCTGAGTAGATGGTAGCTGCGTGGGATCTGGCCTATCCCGGCCTTCCTGGTTACCAAGGTTAGAGGTGGTTCTGGTACTCACCATTGTGAATAATAAGATCCTTTCCTAGACTTTTATCAAATCTGAATAGAACGGAACGAATCTGAGCTTGAGATTCGGATCTTTCTCTTAAATTTACGCAATCCGGTGTCGATGACAGATCCAGGGAGCGGGAGAAAAACTGGGTTCTCTCAATGAAAGCACCAAAGTATTTGTACCAAAATTGGGCACAACACTCGTCGGAAGTTTTTGAAGAGATAATAAATGAAGAATGCAAATTAAGACAGAGGATTATCTAACAAAAACTCCAAATAGCATGTAAATAAACGCGTAGACAAGCAATTTATAGTTGTTCGGCGTATTGCCTATGTCCACTGTGAAGTTTTTATACTTTTATTGATTTTCTTTCGATGATTACAAGTCGGTACAGCAATCAACCGTGAATTACAGCTAGGAATTCGAAATTAACAGCAAGTTTATGATATCAAATGATGGAGATCTCAATTCGGCAGAGTCTGGGTGCTTCAGAATCCAAAAAAATCCCTTTTCTGTTGGCCCTGGGGCTCTATTTATAGGCGTAGGCTGTTGATATTTCGCTGAAAACTCGGGAGACCACTTCTGGCACGTGGGGGGGGGGCACACGCACGGTCTCAGGAAGTTTGGGCCCACTTTGGTATCGCTTCGAACTCCATTCGAACTGATCAAGAATTCATCCAATCGAGGTGAAATTTGGCGTGGACATTCTTCAACATGTATGCAAGCTTCTGTGAAAATTTCATGGCATTTAGATCAGTAGATTGGGAGATATGATGGATTCGAAATGGGGTTCATTGCAGGGCTGTTTGGTTCGAAACCATGCTTTCGAACCGATGGTTTCGAATCCATCATGGCACGCGTCTTCGTGGTGACGTGGAGCGCAAACTTCGAATCAATCCGGTCTTCGCTCCGAGTTGACCGCTTCGACTCCATATATCTCGGCGAATTCGAACCGATGGAAGACATGTCATCATGGTTGGTTGACCCAATGGATTCGAATGAGGCTACACAGGATGGGCTCGAACTTGGCATCATGGATGGGTTCGAACGAGGTTCCATGTTTGGGTTCGAGCAATGTCCAATGATGGACTCAAACAAGGATTCTTGTTTGGAGTCGAACAAGGCTTTGTGGTGGGTTCGAAGCATGGCTTCTGCGATGGATACGAGCTATGTCACTTCTCCATGGATACGAGGCCCATCGATTCAAACACGATGGATTCGAAGGTGATGGAGTCGAAGGTGATGGAGTCGAACCCGTGGTGGTTCGATGGATTCGAAACTTATGGATTCGAAATCAATTATTTCGAACCGTTGGTCAACGATGGGTTCCAAACCTAAGTCTTCCCCTTCAAAATGAATCGATCATAACTCGAGCGTATGAACTCGGATTGACTTGTAACTCGAGATGTTGACTCCTATGGTCTTTCTTGCCGTGTCCGATCAATTGTAGCTCAATCTGGACTTGGACAAAATTCAGTGATATCCATAGCGAGACGAAGTATGACTGGTCTCTAAGACGAACTGTTCTCCGTTTCCGATCGATCTTTTGGTATCGCGGCTTTGCCAAAAAGCGGGATAACAAATTAAACCTTAATTATCCTCATTAATTACATTAATTAATAATCCTCTAATTACTCTCATTAATTTATTATTCTGTTAATTACATTTAAAATTAATTATAAACTTAATTACATTCATTAATTATCCTTAATTAATTACTTCCAGTAATTAATTATCCTTAATTATTTACAATAATTAAATTAACTCCTTGATTAATTACCTTAATTAATCCTTTGATTAATTACACTGAGTAATTAACAATTAATTACTTCCATTAAGTAATTATTCTTTAATTACTTTCCATCAAGTAATTCCCATTAATTAACTACATCCAGTAATTATTCAATAATTACTTCATTAAGTAATTACACTTCATTAATTACATTAAGTAATTATACTTAATCCTATCATTAAGTAATTCTCTTTAATTAATTAAACTTAATTAATTAACTAAAATTAAAAACATTAACTTAATTAATTACAATGTAATTAATTATTTAAATTACTTTATTAATTAATTACCTTTAAAAATTTCTCTTACATTAAGTAATTAACCTCTTAATTACTTATTACTTAATTATTTCTTAATTAATTAACCTAGATTAAACAATCCTTAATAGAGTAATTAATTACACTTAATTAATTACATAAATCAATTTATCTTAATTTAATTACCCATATTAATTATTAAAGTTAATTAAGTAGTTACTTTGATTACCTTTATACATAAAACTTGATTAAATTAAGGTAACCCAAACATTTCATTAAACTCTTATCTCCCATTTTAAATTAAAATTTGAATTTAAAAGCTTGTGTTTAGTTAACACAAAATCATCATCTTTAATTTATTCAAGTTAAATACTTTTTCCTTAATCATATTTCAATTACACCAATAACATGTTATTTGAAAACCTATAGAGATTTATTTCATAATTTAACCCAAGCAAGATTTAGAACATAAACAATTTTTAAAAAAAAGTTTAAATTTTGAAAATCCAAATTTAAAACCTAAAATTCTTTTTAAAACATCATACTCTACGTCAAATATTCATTCATTATTAAACTAGTAAAACACTTTGTTTAAAAATTCAACTTGCCTTCAAATTTCTGAAAATTCATTTATAGTTAAAAATCTGGACAGTACTTCGAATTCTGGAAACAAACTCTGTTAGAATTTTTCTTAACTTTAAATCTCATTTAAATTTAAAATTTAAAAAAAAAAATCGATCAGGTTTAAAACCTGGAAAACCATATACTCGAGACAAAAAAGAAAACCCGAGGCAAACAATAAAAATCTTTAAGTCACACACGAGATAACTCGAAAGAAAACCCGGACCAACACTCTTCTTCCCCTAACCCAAACTACATATGCACCGATCTAACACCGTGCACATGCACGACGAAGTTGATCGATTCTGGCCATCGCCACGACTCTCACCACGTCGCCGATACACCCCTCATCCTTCGAACCCACTCAGCAAGTCGATATCACCAGAGGAACGAAAACGAACGATTCAACTCAAAGCCTCTAGAAATACAATCAACTAAATTGTTGAATATGCGCTTATATGATTTTTGTTTGATGATAATAAACATATATACATTCATTTAAATGTATTTGATAATGTACTATTTTATTTTTCATAGATTAAATAAATATTTGCTGATTAAAATTAAATAACACAGAATTTGAATTCAAACAGAAATTTTATTCAAACAAATATTTATTACAATTTTGAATAGTACAAATTCAAGCTCTCACTATACATATACAATTTTGATTACAATACATCACAATTTCATATTTACATCTTCACCTCACTACATATCACTCACACTCGTATTGATCTTCAACTTCATTACAGTTAGAATCCAACATCTGAGCAATCTGCAAAAATATTCACTAACGCAGTAAAATTGAAAAGAAATATTTTTGCAATATAAAATAAAATACGGTTTTTGAAAATATTATTTGCCTCAGTTATTTGGGTTGTTTGTCATGATTTATATTTGAATTCATCACACACGAATAATGTGACATGCACAGTGTATCACTGTACATGCCACAAGGCCGTGCACACCGATATACACTTGATAATGCGACAGGACACGTGAGCACAAGGTCAAACCCAAATATATAGACAGGTTCAACTCAGGTGCAATATATTCAAAGTATCATCAACAGCACAAGGTCAAACCCGAGTTTTTGAAACTGGATTCAACACAAGTGAAATTTCAAAAATCAACATGAACGGATGCAAAGACCAGTAATGCAATAGTGATATGCACAGATGCATTCAAAGTCAAAACCAGTTGCAACATGGATGTCACAAGCAAAGACCAAGTGAACAACTACATGTTGAACAAATGAAAACAGTATGCAAGCTCGAGCACAAACTATGAATACTACAACAATATCCAGTATGAAGTATCAGACTCAATAGCAAGTTCAGTGTGGCAATGCAAAGACCAGTTCATGCATGCATCAATGACCAAACACAGAACAATAAGCTCAAACCAAAGATATGACATCACAGCAAATATGACAGCAAGCTTCAACTACATGGAGACGAGACCAAATACACAAGTTCACATGTATGCAGATCAGATCCAGTTACAACAGAGAATCAAGTCGACCAGGTAGCAATGATGATAATGCAACACAGTGAAGACACCAATGATACATGAAAAAAGCACAACTCAATGCATCAAAGCACAAATACATGAAAAATGCAGTAACAACCAGAATGGATGCAGTGAAACAAGGCAATGCACTATGCAGTGCACAACAACAAGTCCAGCAGCTCAAGTAACAAAACTCGAGTGCAGCAGTGAACAAAACTGAAATTCAAATACCAACTGCAAATATCCAAGTACAGCATGAACAAGACTACATGAACACTATAGGCCGAAACAAAATGCAACAAAAACAAGTGTACAGCGACAATAACCAAGGTACAAAGGAATTTCAAAATTATACATGCAAATTCGACAAGCAACTGAAGGCAATAGGTCCAGTTACAACAAAGACCAAGTGCAGCATCAGGTCGGGCACGAAGGAATGTGAAAGAACAGAATTACTCACATATATGCAACATTTTTTTATGTACCAATATACGATGCAGTGAAGCCAAAAGAAGCTACAGAGTAACCACCGTCAAAATCAAGTGGTCGAAGTCAAATGAATACAACATCGCTGGTGACCACAAAATTAATCAACAAGCCGTGGATAGCAAGAATATGATGAACAAGTCAAAATCGTGGTGGCAAAAGAAAATTGACCAAGTTAAACATCAATACCGTATGATTCAAGTAAATAGAAGAAGTCAGAATCAATCTCAAACATTCAAGCATCATCAAGTGGCCGAGATAAATATTTGACAAATTTAAATAAGTTTATACGAACGAAAATAAAGGAGATCGAACGCATATATAACCCAATCATTATCGGCAATCAATGCATCGAGTTCAAGTACGAATACACAAAAGCACAAAAGCATAAAATTACATACCGAAGCAAGGAGACGAACTCGATCCAAATTGAAGAGTCGTGAGCAAATCATAGAGCGTCGAAGTCTACTATTGAACAGTATCCAGCGGGCCTTCAACTCAAAAAAACCCTAAATCTGGAAAAGGAACGAAGCCCTAAATTTGCAAGAGGAACGGCCACCATTATACAAGCAAACGAACGGAGCAAAGAAAAGAGACGGGTCGAATTACAAAAGGGGGCCGGCCTATTTCTCTAAAGGGATTTTTTAAAAGGGCTTTAAATTTTTAAATAGGGTTATTTTAGTTTTTTAAATTGTTTTTAATTTGTATTTTCTTTAAACCGTTTAATTTTCTAGTCGTGTGTCTAGGGGACAAGCTACGTGGCGTAGCTTGAGAATTCGCAACTCAGTGGCTGAGTTGTGGCAGGGTTTTGAGCGTAGAGTTAGATTTAGTCGATAGCGGGTGTCGCGAGTTTACGTGTGTAAGCGAGGGACTATCTAATTTCTAGTAGAAACCTTGGGGGCAGCACGTAGGAAGGGTTTTGCCGAAGCTGGGTAAATTCTGTGTCGTTCTATTTCTGCATTTATTATTCTGCTATTATCTGTGCTGCTATTGTTCTGTGATCTGTGTTGAAATTATTTTATAAGCTTCCACGATTAATTTAATAATTTATACCATCACGCTATTCACCCCCCCCACTTGGGTGAAATCGATCATACAAGTGGTATCAGAGCAAGGAATAGAAGTCAATTTTTTGTTTTTGAAAATTCGTGTTTCAAAAATCGATTTTTGTTTTAAAAATTTGAATTTTTAAAATGGCTTCTTTTAATAATGCTTTTGTTGAGGGTCAATCCATAGTTAGGCCACCAATGTTCAATGGTGAATATGCTTATTGGAAAAATAGGATGGAAATCGTTCTGAAAACCATTGACGCATGGAATATTGTTGAGACAGGTTATAGAACACCGACTATAACTGTAGATAATCAGGAAGTAGATAAACCAAAGGAACAATGGACAGAACTAGAAAATAAATTACAAAATACTAATGCTAAAGCTATGAATTCTATTATCTTTTCATTGGATCAATTTGAATTTAATCGTGTCTCACATTGTCTAACTGCGCAGGAAATATGGCACACACAAGAAGTGACTCACGAAGGAACATCTCAAGTCAAAGAATCTCGCCTTGCCATGCTAAGCAGCGAATACGAGAACTTCACAATGGCGAAGGAAGAAAATGTTAAAGAGATGCATGGACGACTTTCCAGTATCGTATATAAATCAAAAGCTCTTGGAAAATCATACACGGAGTTGGAGATAGTCCGAAAAATCCTCAGAGTCCTTTCACGAAAATTTGAAGCAAAGGTGACTGCCATTCAAGAATCGAAAGACTTAAAACAAATGAAAGTTGAAGAACTCATCGGAAATCTCACCACTTATGAGCTAGAAATGAAATTCAAGGAAGAGCGTGTAGGAGGAGATACTCGAAAGAAATCAATAGCGCTCAAAGGAACAATCGAAAGTGATGATGATAACGATGATGATGATGGAGCAGCAGAGCTGGCACTACTAATAAAGAAATTCAAAAGGTGGAATCGCAAATACGGAAATCCAGCTCGAAATCCAGAATTGAAAAGCAGAATAGGCAAAGCGCTTGACTACTCAGAAGAACAGGAGATCATCTGTCATAAGTGCAAACAACCTGGACACATCAAGCCCAATTGTCCTCGAAATCGACGCGACTTTGGAAAGAAACCGAAAAAGAAAAGTTTTGCAGCCACTTGGGATGAAATGGATGAGAATGATAAAAGTACTAGCAGTGAGAGTGAGAAAGCAGATATGTGCCTTCAAGGAAATATAACTGATAGCGATGATGACGAGCCAAGCGAGGTATCAAAACTTACTCACTCTGAATTACTTATTTATTTCCACGAAGTAAATGGTTGTTTTGAATGACTTAGGGAGAAATATGATAAACTTGAATCACAAAAACTTACTTTGATAGAATTAAATGAACAACTTGACCAATTAGTTAAAACCTATCAAAGTAGGATCCCTAAGTGTGATAAGTGTCCAACATTCGAAAATGAAATTAAAAAATCAGAAATCAATATAAAATCACTTGAAAATGAAATTCTGATTTTAAAAGAAAGTGAAAATACTAGGAGAGAGAATTCTATAAAAAAGTGCACTCAATTGTTGAACGAAAATGAATCTCTCAAAACACAAGTCCAACAATTGTCAACGACTTTAGATAAATTTTCAAAAAGTGAAAAATCATTGAATATGCTATTAGGGAAACAAACTGTTAATACAGTTAGACAAGGACTTGGACATAATCAATCTAAAAATGTTAGAAATGAGATGTGCACAATTTGTAGAAAATTTGGACACGATCACAATAATTGTTGGTACAGACCCAAACACGTGAAAACTATACCGATTTGGGTTCCAAAAGGCACAAATATAAAAACTCTCAAAGTTGAACAAATTTGGGTGCCGAAGGGAACAATTATAAATAGTTTCGGGTCTTCACAAAATTATTTTTCTAAATATTCTGCCACTAACAACCATGGACCTATAAAAACAAATAGGTCACATAAATCTTTCAACGTGTAGGTATGGTGGCAGGCTAAGGAACAACAACAGTGTTCGCTGGATTTTGGCTGTTCCAGAAACACAACGGGCGACAAAGCAAAGTTCCTTAGCCTAGTATAAAGGTGACAGAATCACAATGGGCAACCACGAAAAATTATCGTAAAGGTAAAACAGGTAAAGCTATATTTATTTGAACGATATATTAAATGTGATAATCTGCACCATATTCTGAATTAAAATCAGCCAATATTGAGATGATGAAAAGATGATGATTTTGACTCTAACTTATTCAAAATAGTTGGCCAATTATATTCTTATGCCAAAAACACTATAAAATTCTCTAGATTCTTTGAATTACTTCATATATATCAGTTTGGATTAAAAATAGTGTTTTTTTGGATGATTAATAAATATTTGTTTGAATAAAATATTCGTTTTTCAAATTCATTTGGTTATAATAATACATTTGGTTATAATACGGCTAACTTTTTATTCACGGTTTTTAATTATTTACACGGCTTCAATTCAAATTCAAAAGAAAGTCATTTAAATTGCTGTAAAAATTGAGTTTGAAATTTTTGGTGCACACTTCATGTTTTGGTCTATAAAATTCAATTGACGATAATTTTGAGTGAAAGAGAAATTCAGATGCAGATTACACTGGTAATCTAGTTTATAGAAAAATTACTAGTGAAACGTGATTTTTGTTGAGACATTTAGTAACTGCATCGTTTTTCAAAGAAAAAATCTGCATATTTTTCATTTCAAATAATTTTCAAATAGCAGAAATTTTTCTCATATAACCCCTCGAGAAAATCATTTTTGACCATATTTTCAGATTAGTCATTTTGAAAAACTGATTTCAAAATTATTGTTAAATTTGATTTTAAATGACTATTTTGACTAATCTGACTCCCTAATGTTTATCGAAAAGAAAAATAGTGATTGAAAAAGTGATGAGTGTTGATATTGATCATATATTATGACTCGAGACGGTATAATTACTAAATTTCTTTAAACAAGAGTTATAAAATTTGTTGGTAAAAATTCCATGACCATCTCTATCTCTATCATATTTCTAACGACTATCACTCATCAAAATTCTATATAGTTTGTCGATATGTGGTACTTTAAGCAGGAATCGTTCGTTTTTCATTTTACATTTTTTTCTTAAAAAAAAAAGATGTTATAATAATAATAATAATAAATAAATACCAAAGTATTCACTCTCATTTAAAAGTCCTCATGGTTATGCATGGGTGAATTACTTGGAGTTTGTTATGTGCTTCCATGCTCATTTAAAAGTCCTCACGGTTATGCATGTATGGAACGCATATCAAAAGTTGATTTTTAAAATAAACAAGTTGATTCTTATCCCATTTAAAAGTCCTCACGGTTATGCGTGGTTAGAAGATACTTGATTTCATTTTTTAAAATTAAATTGGAATACTACTAATCTCATTTAAAAGTCCTAACGATTATGCATGATTAGTAGATATTCAAATTCCTGATATAAATGTACCACAAGCAGATACAACTGTATGATTTTATATGAGAACATCATTTCCATCATTTCTAAAAGTGGAATATGCGCCTAACAAGGATAGTTATGGTTTTTGTTTGATTCTTATTGAAGTTTAATATTTATATTCAATTTGAGTTTAAGGTTGGATTAATATCGATCACTCTATCTCTATTTTTCTCTAACACTATTATTCTTTTGCTGATAACAAAAGGGGGAGAGAAAAGTTAAGATTTTGTCAAATAGAATCAAGCAAAGGTCAAATATTTTTCATTTGCATCTAGGCTCATTTGCAAATTTCTATTTGTATGCATATATGTAGGGGGAGCTTTGTGTAGAGAGGAAGCATTTAAATAGGGGGAGCAATTAGAGCATATCAATGATCAAATACATTTAATATATTCAAAATCTTAAATATATGTTTGTTATCATCAAAAGGGGGAGATTGTTGAATATGCGCTTATATGATTTTTGTTTGATGATAATAAACATATGTACATTCATTTAAATGTATTTGTTAATGTACTATTTTATTTTTCATAGATTAAATAAATATTTGCTGAATAAAATTAAATAACACAAAATTTGAATTCAAACAGAAATTTTATTCAAACAAATATTTATTACAATTTTGAATAGTACAAATTCAAGCTCTCACTATACATATACAATTTTGATTACAATACATCATAATTTCATATTTACATCTTCACCTCACTACATATCACTCACACTCGTATTGATCTTCAACTTCATTACAGTTAGAATCCAGCATCTGAGCAATCTGCAAAAATATTCACTAACGCGGTAAAATTGAAAAAGAAATATTTTTGCAATATAAAATAAAATACGGTTTTTGAAAATATTATTTGCTTCAGTTATTTGGGTTGTTCGCCATGATTTATATTTGAATTCATCACACACGAACAATGTGACATGCACAGTGTATCACTGTACATGCCACAAGGCCGTGCACACCGATATACACTTGATAATGCTACAGGATAGGTGAGCACAAGGTCAAACCCAAATATACAGACAGGTTCAACTCAGGTGCAATATATTCAAAATCTCGTCAACGGCACAAGGTCAAACCCGAGTTTTTGAAACTGGATTCAACACAAGTGAAATTTCAAAAATCAACATGAACGGATGCAAAGACCAGTAATGCAACAGTGATATGCACAGATGCATTCAAACTCAAAACCAGTTGCAACATGGATGTCACAAGAAAAGACCAAGTGAACAACTACATGTTGAACAAATGAAAATAGTATGCAAGCTCGAGCACAAATTATGAATACTGCAACAATATCCAGCATGAAGTACCAGACTCAATAGCAAGTTCAGTGTGGCAATGCAAATACTAGTTCATGCATGCAGCAGTGACCAAACACAGAACAATAAGCTCCAACCAAAGATATGACATCACAGCAAATATGACAACAAGCTTCAACTACATGGAGACGAGACCAAATACACAAGTTCACATGTATGCAGATCAGGTCCAGTTACAACAGAGAATCAAGTCGACCAGGCAGCAATGATGATAATCCAACACAGTGAAGACACCAATGATACATGAAAAATGCACAACTCAATGCATCAAAGCACAAATACATGAAAAATGCAGTAACAACCAGAATGGATGCAGTGAGAGAAGGCAATGCACTATGCAGTGCACAACAACAAGTCTAGCAGCTCAAGTAACAAAACTCGAGTGCAGCAGTGAACAAAACTGAAATTCAAATACCAACTGCAAATATCCAAGTACAGCATGAACAAGACTACATGAACACTATAGGCCGAAACAAAATGCAACAAAAACAAGTGTACAGCGACAATAACCAAGTCACAAAGGAATTTCAAAATTATACATGCAAATTCGACAAGCATTGTAACGACCCAGAATTTTAATTATTTAAAATTTGAATATTTAATTGATTTTAAATATTAATAAGTGAATTTATAAGTCGACTAAATTTTAATTTGAATTATTGGATTTAATTGGATTTTTAAATCGATAATTTAATATGTTAAATTATGGAAATAATTGAAAATTGAGTTAAATATGATCGAAAATGATTTGTAAAATTTTATTTTATCATATGGAAGTTAGAATGATATTTTAGAACTTTTAAAATCGAATTAAAAGTTAATTTGTGAAAATTGAATATTTTAATAATTAAATCGACTAGTGAAAATAGTCAATTTTTGAACAGTCTCAGAATTGAACGAAACCAGTTCCATTGGATCCATAATAGTTAATTATTACCGGATTTCAATTTTCGTGTCAATCGGAGTTATCGTTTGATCGTGGCAGCTCGAAACGCATTGAATTATTTTTAATTTTAATTTGGCGAGAGAAAATAGCCATTTTTCAAAAAGTCTCGGATTTTGACGAAACCAGTTTCAACGGATCCGTAATGTGATATTATTGTAAGGTTTCAAATTTCAAGTCAATTGGATTTACCGTTTGTCCGTTACAAATTAAAACGCCTAGAAAATCGCTTAAATCGGTTTAATTCAAATTGAACGTTTATAGCCATAACTCGCACAGATGTCCGAATTAGCTTTCGAAACCTGTCCCATTGTGTCCGGAACGTGGGGTAAACCCTAGGAACATCAGTTTCGGTGCGTAAACCGGAGTTCGGAATTTCCGGATGAATAGTGTTTGATTTTCTTCTATAAATAGACATGAGCCTTCATAATTTTAGAAGAAAAAAAATAAAAAAACTAATATCTAACCCTAGCCGCCAGTTTCATATGAATGGCCGAAATTTCATCTTTTTCCCCCTCTCAGATCTCGAAATCCACTAACAATTACAACAAACTTCCTAAACGAATATTGTAGAGCTTGAAGAGATCCACAACTTCAACGGTGGAGATGTGATTTGGAGTTGTAAATTGTGAGAAAGGGAGCCGCGTTTCATTGAAGTTGCGCACGGAATTCCATGCTTTAGGGGGGGCCGAGCTCTCTAGGGTTCAGGCCGAGCATGGAGGTTGGGGAGGCGAGCAAGATGGTAGTAGTTGATCGTGTTGTAGTGGCTTGTGTTGGGCACGAATTTAAACCCTAATTCGATTTAGTGGGTTCGGCCTTTCGTTTGATTTCCTGTAATGGAAGATGCGTACGTGAGGGAGATGAAGGGCAAGGGGGATGTGCGGTCCAGATGCAAGGATGGGAAAATGAACGGCTGATGTAGGTTTAGGTTTAAAATTAATTTGAATTTAGTTGTAAATTTAAGTTATAAATTCGAGTAACTTCAAAAATTGATATCTTTTTCATACAAGGTCGAAAACGCGCGAAACCGGTTGCGTTGGAATCGTGTGGACGAGCACTACACGATGGAGTTGGATTGGAGTTGTTTGGAGTTAGTGAGAATTTTGGGTAAAATTAAACGTCCGTTTAATTTTATTCGAAATAAATCGCTAAAACGGAAATTAAAATCAAGGTGAGAACTTCTCACTCAATCGAATCAGTTTCGATTTTATTTTAAATAGTTAGATTTAAAATATTTGAATGCATGTTTGAATGATGATTGATATCTATTGATTGTTAAAATAGACATTATACGCCGTTAGTAAGCGGATGTTATTTATTAAAAACATATACCGCGAATATTTCATAAACAGTGAAATTGGTATTATATATAGTAGCAATATATATATATTGGCATATGTATATATTGGAGTTATTGATTTCCCGCATTTTTTGTTTAGCGGATGAGACCCTATTGCGCCGTCTATTAAGCGGATAATATTTTAAATCCCATATACCGCGATAATTTCGTACTGGAGCGAAATTGGTATTGTGCTAATGTTTTTGGATGCAGGAAAACAGGTTGGAGGGATCCAACTGGATTCCTCAACAGTATTTATTAGATTTCAGATATTTTGATATTTGATTGATTATCATATCGATATATGATATCGTTGTTGTCGTGATTGACTATTTGATATGTAGCATCATTGGACCAAGTTTTGGAATTTTAAAATGATTTATAAAGTGATTTTTGAAAATATACTATATGTTGGGAATTTGATTTATTTTAAATAAATAAACGTATAATTTTAATGTTATATAAAAATTATGATTTTTGAGAAATATAGTAAAAAAAACTGATTTTTGAGAATATGATGCTAATGATTTTATAAAATAGTAAAATCGGGATTTTTGAAATTATTGTGAAAAGTTTGAATATAAGATTTATGAAATTTAATTATTTTATAAATCAGAATGATGAAATTATAAAGGAGATTAAAGATGTTTTAAAGGAATAATATAAATTGATTTATATTAAGAGATTTATAAATGGATATTTATAAATTGAAATATTGACATTATAAAACGAGTTTTTATAAGTGTTTGAATGAAGTGAAAATGAATTTTGTAAATGAATGGAATTCATAAAATTAAAAATGGTGAAGTTATAAATGAAATTTATAAATAGTAAGATTTATAAATTTGTGAAGTTATGTGAAGAATAGATTTGGTTAAATAAATGAATCTTATAAGTTATAAGATTTATGATTTGGAAAGTCTTTAAAAGAACGATTTTTGTAAAATAATCGTTTTATAAGCATTTGACTTATAATATGAGCTTTTAGTTTATAATTGAGTTATAAACTGGAATAGGTTAATAAAGAAATTTATAAAAAGAAGTTTTTACAAGATAAATAGAAAAGGGATTTATAAACGTTGTTTTATAAATTCGCAAACGACTTATTTTGATAAGTAAATTGTTGAAACCTATTAATGGAGTTATATTCACATTTTTGAATAGTGAATAATCCTTTGAATTAAAATGAATAAAAGAATGAAATTTGTTAACGAAGTTTATTCACATTTTTGAATAGTGAATAACACGTTAAAGAAAATGTTTAGATTTGATGTTTTAAATTGAATTAAAACGATCTAACGCTGTTTTAAAATGTGTTGAGATTCGAAACCATAGATTTCAACATTTATTGTTGAAATAGACGTTTTCGAGAAATAAAAGGAAATGGTGGACTATAACACTGTTGTTATAGTAAATGATTTCCGAAAGGAAATGTTTTGTATAGTATTGGGATTTATATATCTATTTTAATTTCGAATCCCTATACTAGTGATTTTGGGTTGTCGTAACGATGTTTTACGCAACATTCGTTTTGACCCAAATAAATATGTTTAAGAGCATGATTTCCTTAAAGAATGAAATATATACTTAATCTCGATTTAAGTATAGTGAATATTTTCTAAGTGTTGAAAATAAATAAAATTTGTGAATTACTTATGAATAAATAAGTATGGAAATGTTTTTCCAATATAAAGTGAATATTAGAGAATTTATCTTTTTGAAGATAAATTGAAATGAATAATTGAAATCGAATATTCATAGATATTGTGAAATGTAAATTCAATATGGAATTTATAAAAGAAAGTGGAATCTTTTTAAAAATAAATATTGATTTATTTTTGAAGTGTGAAATTATATATCTAGTGAAGTTATTTTGGAAAATAAATAATTTGGAAAATTATTTGGAATCTGGTGATGTGTGCATATCCATTGATAGTTCAATAACCGACTATCAATATTTCCCTTTGAATGGGTATTTGATGTGATTTGTTTGAATGTGAATGCCACACTTATTTTTGAATAAGCGCTCACTATTCGGGTTAACCGAGAAAGGACCATGGGGTCGTATAACCCATTCCGAATATGTGATACGTCGTTGTTAATTGCATTGAAGATCGGTGTTGAAGACCGAGTATTTGCAAAAGCGATAGGATGACCTGTCGATTGACTCTGCACCGAGTTGCTACGGTATTGAGTTCTCCATATGTGATGGTGAATCCGATCAGGATTGTGAATATCCGGATTGCAAGGACTTCTTTGTAAGTGCCTTCGGTTTTGTTCGAGCCCGGAACAGACTTGTATGGATTGTATGTCTGACATTACAAATTGAGATATAAAGCCGATTTCTTTCAAATATATTTCTGTTGGTGGCGGAGAATTTATTCTTTTAGCTTAACACCCTTCTCTGAGACGTACGTGCTCAGAGGTTATATAGTTGAAGTTATCAGCGATATATTCCCAATTTGGTAATGTGACATGCTGAGTGATGCTGAAATGATCATTGTGTTGATTATTTGTGATAGGATCGTTTATTTGATCGTCTATCCTGGTGATCATTTCTATGATCATTTGTTGACCCAAAGCATGGCTTTTGTATAAAGTATGTTTTGTGGACGTGAATTCGTCGAACCTCACACCCCGTGAATGGTCAAAACAGAAAAGAAGCAGCAAGGTTATGAGGGGTAGCGCCCTTTAGGATGTGTGCATTTCCTTCTGGAAAAGGGTGGTATCATGGTATGGAGCCCAGATACTTACTCATGTTGAAAACACTTTGTTATGATTGTGTGAATTGATTACGAGCGCTCGGTGAAAGGTCCCAAAGGACCGGGGGATGGCATATTCGGTCAGTTGTTACTCAGTTAGGGGTAACCCGGCCTTGTGTTGGTAGAGATCCGGTTTGGTTCTCGGGGATGTCCATCCAGAGGCATTCTCATGTGGCAATGGGAAGTTCCTTGGCCTGATCATTCGTTGGAAATCCAAAGAAACAATACGTGACTTGTACGGTTTTAGTTGTATAACCTGCTATGGAATGTGGCGGTAACCTGCTATTGAACATAGTTAGCTATAGTAGGCATAGTTCGAAATGTCTATGCTGGCTAAGATTTATATTCTACTTCCGAAATGAATTTTTCCCCTACACTATGCACTAGTAATAATATCAAATGTCTTTTTAAATGCGTATCAAGCATCTTTGACTATCATAAGGAGAAATCTCCTCTGATTCTGCGTTTGCATTGTGTGTGTGTGCGGGAGGCCTTATGGTAGTCTCATTTTTAAAAGCATTGCGAATTGATTTAAAAATATTCCTCTATTTTTGATTTTAAAGATAAATAAACTGTTTTGAGTTCTCACACCAGTCACATGACTGACTTGGAGTTTATTGTTTTCCTTCCTAAACTCTGGGTGCCCACCAATTTCCACACGGGCAGTCAAGAGTTAAGGTTTATCAGGATATTCTGGATATTCAGGAATTGCTGGAGGCAAGATGGATGGCATGGCGTATTACTAGTATATAGTATTCTTTTTCCGCTGCACTGTTGTTGTTGTTATTGTTGTACACTCTGATGATATGATGTAATGAAATGTGATGTAATGTAATAACTGATATAGTTCTTTGTTTAAAGATTATTCATTTATTATTATATGTTGTTCCGCTGCGAATTGTGAGATTCTGATGTTGTTCTGTTATTTTCTGTTCCGTTCTATTTTCTATTTTCTATTTTCTTTTCTATGTTCTTCTATTTTCCATTTTCTTTCTCTCTATTTTAAAATTTTCTATCTTCTCTCTTCTTCTCTTTTCTTTTCCTAAATTTTTCTTAAACCCCTAAGGGTTCGTATTTTCGTTCATCTTGAATTAATCAATGGAGATTAGTGTCTATTCAAGGAGTACGGACTTACGGGTCTTTACAAGCAACTGAAGGCAACAGGTCCAGTTACAACAAAGACCAAGTGCAGCATCAGGTCGGGCACGAAGGAATGTGAAAGAACAGAATTACTCACATATATGCAACATTTTTCTATGTACCAATATACGATGCAGTGAAGCCAAAAGAAGCTACATAGTAACCACGGTCAAAATCAAGTGGCCGAAGTCAAATGAATACAACATCGCTGGTGACCACAAAATTAATCAACAAGCCGTGGATAGCAAGAATATGATGAACAAGTTTAATTAAATTGTTTTAGTTTTTAAATACGGTCAAAAGGGCTTTAAATTTTTAAATAGGGTTATTTTAGTTTTTTAAATTGTTTTTAATTTGTATTTTCTTTAAACTGTGTAATTTTCTAGTCGTGTGTCTAGGGGACAAGCTACGTGGCGTAGCTTGAGAATTCGCAACTCAGTGGCTGAGTTGTGTCAGGGTTTTGAGCGTAGAGTTAGATTTAGTCGATAGCGGGTGTCGCGAGTTTACGTGTGTAAGCGAGGGACTATCTAATTTCTAGTAGAAACCTTGGGGGCAGCACGTAGGCAGAGTTTTACCGAAGTTGGGTAAATTCTGTGTCGTTCTATTTCTGCATTTATTATTCTGCTATTATCTGTGCTGCTATTGTTCTGTGATCTGTGTTGAAATTATTTTATAAGCTTCCGCGATTAATTTTAATAATTTATACCATCACCCTATTCACCCCCCCCCTCTAGGGTGAAATCGATCCTACATAAATCGCCTACCAATGACGAACCCTACCACTAGACGATCTGCCGCCTTCATCATAGATGCGCCTCGAACACACAAAACCATTCGCCCACCTGCGATTCGTTCCGGAGCGAAAACGACGTCGCGATCACCCCAGTTCCAACGTAGTCACACAAAAGAACATCGAACCCGACTTTGCCATACACCGATCACCACAGCCATCAATAACATCCATCACCATTTTTCCTATGTCCCCTGACACCACGACCACCTTCATGCCGAAACTCGACCACCCCTTCGACGCCGATCAACATCAATCGACCAAGGACCCAAATTCGAACCATTTTCGAATTCACGTCAAATACTCAATTAAAAATTACAAAATTTACTTTAAAATTCATGATTCACCCACACGAATCAGCTTCTGAAATCCAGAGATTAAATTATTGACATTAATTTTTTAACTAAATTTTGATTTTATTGTAATCTTAAATTTATAGAGTTTTTGTTAAATATAAATACTTAAATTTATTTTTAATGACAAGATTTCACAGTTAGAATCCATTTCCTTTCAATGATCAAGGATTAATAGTGATTAACTTGGGAGATAGGAATTTTTTATAAATCTGGAACATGAACTAAAAACAGAGCTTAAATTTTGCACATCTACGGACATTCACAATCACACTGCTATATGTATATGTATTTATATTCAAATCATGCATGCAAACGTTTTACCATGTTTATTATAACATTCATTTCACAGAACAATCATATGAAGGATTGAATTTTTTTTTTAAAAGGTGTTTACTCACCAGAACTAGAAGAACAATGAACACCATCATATTTGTTTTGAAGTTGCTATTGTTGAATTTTCTAGTTGTTTTGATTGTTGTAGTTTGGGTTGATTTCTGAAACTGAGTTTGGAATCTTGCTGTTGATTCCTCATATAATATTGCATGTTCTCAGGTTGAATACTTTGGATTTGAATGTTGCTGTTGCATTTGCCTTCAGGTTGATTCCAGGTTTTGATTTCATTTTTGAATTTAGAAAAGAATGAATAGTAGAAAGAAGATGAAGAAAGGATTTGAACTGAAAGTTTTTAACAATTTTCTTCCTTTAGGTTTGAGAGTATTTTTGTATTTCAGTTTTTTTTAATAAATCATTTGCTGCCACTTGTTATCTTGAATTGATTTTAAGCTTACAAGAGTGTTTACTCAATCTTTAGTAAATGACAAATGTAAAACCTCATTTTAAATTCATTTCTTATGTTACATGTGTTAATTTTATCTTTTTAAATTACTTATTTGCAAATGATTTAAATCTTAATTGAATATTTTCCTAAATACTTATGTTTTATATAAACTACGAAATGTATTTATCACTTTACTGTTTTATTTATATTTTAAAATCCATTTTCCAAAGATAAGTTTAAAAGAAAGAAAATTAAAGAACTAAACATTTATTTCAACCTTATTTTAAAGTTTAAACTTAAGTTATTGTATCTAACATTGATATCATATATATATATATATATAAACTCAATATATTTTCAAGGACCAATTTTCAAAGAAAATAAATTAAAATTTTATAATATATTATTTTTAAGCTATTATATTTTTAAAAAAATAAATTTTCTTTAAGTGTTTTGAAAATATAAGAAAATATTTAAATAGCTTTTGAAAAGCATTGTATTAAATTCAAACATCATCTTCCAAATTACAATATATACATATTCATACATATATATATACACATTAAATTTGAAAACACATTTTCTAATTAAGTTTAATCCAATACTTTTCTATTTATAATATATATACAAATATATATATATATACATATATATTATAAATAGAAATAGTTTTTAATATTAGCTTTAGAAATTATTTGAATTTTAAAACAGAACTTCAAATTACAATATATATAAAGACATATATATTATAATTTGAAAACATTTTTATTTAATTTAAATTGAAACCAATTTCCTTTTTACAATGTATACACACATATACATTGCAAATAGAATATTTTTATTAACTTAGAAAGATTAATTTTTATCAAAATAATATCTTAACCTTGAAAAGAATAAAATAAAATCATTATTATTAGTTTTTAAAAGATAATTTTTGGTTAAATTAGATTATTAAATCAATATTACTCATTTAAAATAAATTTTAAATGAAAATTATCAAATAAGTATTGCTCAAAATTCCGAGACATCGCATTCCTTCTCCCTTAAAAGAATTTCATCCCCGAAATTAAAAGCAATGATAATTTAATAATCCCATACAGATTTTAATTTTGAAATGGCAAGAATATGCTATCAACCATATACTAGCAACCATAGCAACCATTTCAAATAAACAATACTAACTATCCAGAAAAAAATTTGGACACAATTTCCTAAAATTATCTGGAGTTTCCCAAGTACACATACCGGGATACTCGCTCTACAGAATCTAAACTAACTACACAACTCAGATCCAGAACCCCTATATCTAGATCTACAATCTGAATAGGATACCGGATCACAAACAAGTCCTGTTCAACTTTCAAATCTCCCTGATCTACTAGTTCTAAAACCAGTGATGGATCAAACACGTACTCCCTAGAGATACGTGAAATACCTTACAAATCCCAGCTACAACTGGCAACTTAATCCTATAGATCAAACACTTATCCTTATGAGCATATTAAAAGAATCCGATTCACTTATAAGCTAGCTTCCCATCTTACCCAATCTTATCATTCTTATGATCGCAGAAAACTTATCTAAAATTAAATCTTTGACTTTGAATCTCGAATTTCTTCGTCTCTTATCCACAAAGCTTTCCTATCGATCCTGAGCTGCCTTCAACCTTCTTGATCAATAAAACCTTCACAGATGCCTCAATAATCAAATCTAGATCAAGAAATAGATGATCTCCGGATTCTACTCAACAAGATGATTCTCTCAAGATCCATCGAAATCCAGAACACCAACTTTACTATACAAGCATCAAAAGATCTCAAACTTACTTCTATAATCCGGAAAACAGAATAGATGCACTCGACAACCAAGCCTTCAGATCCCAAAAGAACTTCCTGAAGAAATCCTCTAATCCAAGACAAACACAATCTTTCGATGAATCTGAGGTTGCTTCTATTCTGGGATAGCTGCCACCTTGCTTCCGCTGCACAACTTTAATTTGAGGAAAATGAAAATGCTGCTGACAAACACAAGCACAAGCTTGATCAACTCATCTCGGAAACATTGTCCATCAATTTCCATAAAATCTTAGCGACCTATCTAATTTGGTCACAACACCACAGCAAAAATCCAGCCAGAAAATTAACTCCGATAAATCCTGACTGCTTAACCAGTCCTCTCTCTAGGAGACCTCCTCTGCTAGGCTGAACCACTGGAAAATCCCCAAGAACCAAATTGATACAGAACTCAATCTCCTGATGTGGATGCAAACCTTGACTTCTTCGAAGACATCCGAAAAATCTCAAACCACTTCGATAGCTCTAACATCCTTTAGAGATGTCTCAGTCCCAAACAGATAACTATGAGAACTTCCGAACCATCGCAAGTCACTTTTGCGATACATCGCAGTTCAGATTCCAAAGAAACGGTTCTCTCTTACATAACAAAACAGCTTAAGCCTTCCAAAAGAAGAGACTGATGGTACTTCCTTAACCACAAACATCATACCATGTTGAGCTTCCAGAAGAGATGGGCAAACCCTCACAATCTGACGGCCTACTGACAGAAGAATCACAAAGATTCTTGAACCATCAAAGAAATGGACCACTCCACTACTTCCTAACTCCACCTCTAGGACACTGCTAAGCCAAGAGATCTTCCTGCCAGCACACTCAACACCTACGAGCTGCCACTGCTGCCAAAAATGCAAAAGACTTCGAATCCAAAAGCTCCACGAATCACAAAGCTATATCAACCAACTCCACGAAAGAGTCTTCAAGATGTGCAGAAACCTCTCGAGAAACTCGGCTTCAAACCAAGCATAAAACCTTTCTGAACTGAGTCTCCTACTCCAAAATAGACAAAAATTCTTTGGATGGCAACTAAGATATCATCACTTGCTTCAGCACCTCCGACTAATCCAAACTATAGAAAATCCGCTCACACGAGCATAATCCAAACTTATACTCCAAAGATAAGCTCCGAACCTTAAAATGTTTCCTTCAAAGATTGGTGAAATCCTTATTCGAAGCTACCAAGCCTACTTGAGACGGTATTAGGTCTACAGTCTCGATAGATACACCTCCAACCTCAACATACGAACCTCTACCATTGGTGGTGGTCGTGCTATACACACCTCTACCTCACCTACCTCTAGAACATATATTGGAGAACCCGAACATGTAACCCAACAAATAGGTAGGTATATATATATAAATATAAATATATATACATATATCTATGTATGTATGTATAGAAATACGCTCTCTCAAGAAAGAAATCACTCCAAAGCCTAGGTATTCACTCAACCTAGTGTTCTGTTACCACAATGTAACATCTTGCATTTCATTCCACAGAAAGACACATCATTAAGAAGAAAGAAAGGGGTAGAAAAGAGAAAAGATAGAAAAGAAAGAACCAAACAACATCAGAATCTCACAGCGGAATGAATAAATTATATTTATCACATAAAATATTACATAGTATCATATACATCAGAGTTATACAGCTAATACAAAAAAACTAGACAATTATACACACCGTATAGTTATTACAATTCAGTACATCACAAAGATATAAGTACAACACTAGCACAGTAGAACCACTATACATCTACACGTTGAAGCCTCATGCTTTATATCTCCTCCAGAACCCGTCAAAGCTAACCTAAATCCCTGGACTGCTCATACATAATATGAGTACCCAAGAGTTTAATAAAACAGTAAATAAACACTTGGGTTGGGCATGGGTCTGGTATGAGTAAACGGGTTAAAGTTGCTTAACTTTGAAAATCCTTTGAAAACAAAGGTATCACGTAAGACTTCCCATAAATAAACATGGGTAATTTTACCTTGTGCTAACCAAAACATTTGATAGGAAATCTAGTGATATTATAATAGGGTCTAGGGTTTTAAAATAAATATGAAAATAGCTGAAATTGTTACATTCATTAAATTCCAGCTACTAGCCACAAAAGTGGATAATACAATCAAAACTGTAAAGGGCACGTATGAAGAATGGGTTTCCATCAATGGCAGGGCTGCTGAGGTACCGGCCGTCACAGTACGTGTACTAGATCACCGTACCGAGGATCCACCCTAAATCCCCTGCAACACAAGGCCGAAACCATCCCTTACTGGATAGTCCCGAACAAGACAACCCCGGCAATTGTCATGATCAACTGCCCACACAGCCGAAATAAAAGGGACCTCTAGAAAGGTGAAAATCTCGTCCTACTTGGGTACTACCCACTTAGCCTTGCTGCACCTCCCCTTTTTTAGCCATTTCCAGTTGATGAGGCTTGAGGCTACGATTACCTTATAGAACACATCTATCTTAGAATGCTCATCGTCCACCAGACGATGTTCTGAAAGCATTCAATCCATACAAGTTCGTTCCGGGTTCGAACGAAATTGAAGGCACTATTTTGCTACACTCATGTTGGAAACACCCTCAGAGTTAACAACAATAGCCCTTGCACTTTGAATTTTCATCTCGAATCTGAAAGTACTACCCCCGTTAAACTCATATTGGAATCACCCTCAGAGTATTAACAACGAATAGTCCTTACACCTCGAGTCTTCACTCTTTACTTGAGATTCACGGCCTAACGTTTAATTTGGATCCACGTGGTTTCCGGAATTCCAAATTTGGAAACCCGATCCCGGTCTAATCGAAATCCAAAACGCCGTCTTAATGTCCAAGTGATTTAAGTTTGGACAATTTAATTCAATTTAAAACATTAAGTTCACACAGCATCATTCACAGATAAATATCACACATTTATCACAGCTATAATCAATATCATATCATAGCACATCACAGATTATTCAAACTATAAGCATCATTCAATTCAAACATTCCACTTAACCAATCATCCACAGATAGGAATCATTAATCCTTATTATAATTAATTTAATCAACTTAAATTAAATTAATTACTTGAGAATTAATCAAGTAATCCTGTTTAAACAATTATTAATTAATTAATTACAAACCATTTAATTAATTAATCAACCTTTAATCACTTATAAACCCATCAATTAATCTTTAATTAACAGATTAATTATCCTTTAATTATACTCTTAATTAATCACCCCTGATTAATTATTCCTTAATTACATTAAGTAATTAGCCTTCAAATTAATGACACAAAATTGATTTTTCTTTATTCTTTCTCATTAATTAACCTTAATTACTTTTATTAATTAATTAACTATAATTAATTACATCAATCCTTAATTAATTACATTAATTAATTTTACTTTAATCACTTCATTGATTAATTGTCTTATAATTAACCATATTTATTAATTAATTTAAACCTTAATTATCCTCATTAATTACATTAACTAATAATCCTCTAATTACTCTCGTTAATTAAATATTTTTTTAATTACATTTAAAAATTAATTATAAATTTAATTACATTCATTAATTATCCTTAATTAATTACTTCCAGTAATTAATTATCCTTAATTATTTACAATAATTAAATTAACTCTTTGATAAATTAACTTAAATAATCCTTTAATTAATTACACTAGGTAATTAACACTTGATTACTTCCCCTAAGTAATTATTCTTTAATTACTTTCCATCAAGTAATTCCCATTAATTAATTACATCCAGTAATTATTCATTAATTACTTCACTAAGTAATTACACTTCATTAATTAAATTTATTAATTATACTTAATCCCATCATTAAGTAATTCTCTTTAATTAATTAAACTTAATTACTTAATTAATTACACTGAGTAATTAATTAATTAAATTGCTTCATTAAGTAATTACCTTTATAAAATTCTCTTACATTATGTAATTAACCTCTTAATTACTCATTACTTAATTATTTCTTAATTAATTAACCTAGATTAAACAATCCTAAATAAAGTAATTAATTACACTTAATTAATTACATAAATTTATTTATCTTAATTTAATTACCCAAAGTAATTATTAAAGTTAATTAAGTAGTTACATTAATTACCTTTATACATAAAACTTGATTAAATTAAGGTAACCCAAACATTTCATTAAACTCTTATCTCCCATTATAAATTAAATTTTAAATTTAAAAGCTTGTTTTAGTCAACACAAAATCATCATCATTAATTTATTCAAGTTAAATACTTTTACCTTAATCACATTTCAATTACACCAATAACATGTTATTTGAAAACATATAGAGATTTATTTCATAATTTAACCCAAGCAAGATTTATAACCAAAACTATTTTAAAACAAAAGTTTAAATTTTGAAAATCCAAATTTTAAAAATAAAATTCTTTTTAAAACATCATACTCTAAGTCAAATATTCATTCATTATAAAACTAGAAAAACACTTTGCTTAAAAATTCAACTTGCCTTCAAATTTTTGAAAATTCATTTATAGTTAAAAATCTGGAAAATACTTTGAATTCTGGAAACAAACTATGTTAGAATTTTGCTTAACTTTAAATCTCATTTTAATTTAAAATTAAAAAAAACAGTCAGGTTTAAAACCTGGAAAACCATATACCCGAGACAACAAAGAAAACCCGAGGCAAACAATAAAAATCTTCGAGTCACACACGAGATAACTCGAAAGAAAACCCGGACCAACACTCTTCTTCCCCAAACCCAAACTTCCTATGCACCGATCTGACACCATGCACATGCACGACGAAGTTGATCGATTCTGGCCATCGCCACGAATCTCACCACGTCGCCGATACTCACCTCATCCTTCGAACCCACTCAGCTAGTCGATATCACCAGAGGAACGAACGAACGATTCAACTCAAAGCCTCTAGAAATACGATCAACTAAATCACCTACCAACGATGAACCCTACGACTAGACGATTTACCGCCTTCATCATAGATGCGCCCCGAACAAACAAGACCATTCCCCCACCTACGATTCGCTCCGAAGCGAAAACGACGCCGCGATCACCCTAGTTCCAACGTAGTCACAAAAAAGAACATCGAACCCTACTTTGCCATACACCGATCACCACGGCCATCGATAACATCCATCGCCATTTTTCCCGTGTCCCCTAACACCACAACCACCTCCATGCCGAAACTCAACTACCCCTTCGACGCCGATCAATATCAATCGACCATGGACCCAAATTCGAACCATTTTCGAATTCACATCAAATACACAGTTAAAAATTACAAAATTTACTTTAAAATTCATGATTCACCCACACGAATCAAGTTCTAAATCCAGAGATTAAATTATTGACAATGACTTTTTAACTAAATTTTGATTTTAGTGTAAATCTTAAATTTACAGAATTTTTGTTAAATATAAATACTTAAACTTATTTTTAATGACAAGATTTCACAGTTACAATCCATTTACTTTCAATGATCAAGGATTAATAGTGATTAACTTAGGAGATAGGAATTATTTATAAATCTGGAACATGAACTAAAAAACAGAGCTTAAAATTTGCATATCTACAGAGATTCACAGTCACACTGCTATATATATATATGTATTCATATTCAAATCATGCATGCAAACATTTATACTATGTTTACTACAACATTCATTTTACAGAACAATCATGTGAAGGATTTAAAACTATTTTCAAAAGGTGTTTACTCACCAAAACTAGAAGAACAGTGAACACCATCATATTTGTTTTGAAGTTGCTGTTGTTGAATTTTCAAGTTGTTTTGATTGTTGTAGTTTGGGTTGATTTCTGAAATTGAGTTTGAAATCTTGTTGTTGATTCCTCATATAATAATGCATGTTCTCAGGTTGAATACTTTGGATTTGAATGTTGTTGTTGCATTTGCCTTCTGGTTGATTCCAGGTTTTGATTTCATTTTTGAATTTAGAAAAGAATGAATAGAAGAAAGAAGATGAAGAAGGGATTTGAACTGAAAGTTTTTAACAATTTTCTTCCTTTAGGTTTTGGGAATATTTTTGTATTTCGGTTTTTTTTTATAAAAAAATCATTTGCTGCCACTTGTTATCTTGAATTGTTTTTAAGCTTACAAGTGTGTTTACTCAATCTTTAGTAAATGACAAATGTAAAACCTCATTTTAAATTCATTTCTTATGTTACAAGTGTTAATTTTATCTTTTTAAATTACTTATTTACAAATGATTTAAATCTTAATTGAATATTTTCCTAAATACTTATGTTTTATATAAATTATGAAATGTACTTATCTCTTCATTGTTTTATTTATATTTTAGAATCCATTTTCCAAAGATAAGCTTAAAAGAAAGAAAATTAGAGAAATGAACATTTATTTAAACCTTATTAAAGTTTAAACTTAAGTTATTATATCAAACATTGATATCATATATATATAAACTAAATATATTTTCAAGAACCAATTTTTAAAAGTAAATAAATTAAACTTTTATAATATACTATTTTTAAGCTATTATATTTTTAACAAAATAAATTTTCTTTATGTGTTTTGAAAATATAGGACAAATATTTAAATAGCTTTTGAAAAGCATTGCATTAAATTCAAACATCATCTTCCAAATTACAATATATACATATTCATATATATATATATAAACTAAATTTGAAAACACATTTTCTAATTAAGTTTAATCCAATACTTTTCTATTTACAATATATATATATATATATATATATATATATTCGAATATATATTATAAATAGAAACAGTTTTTGATATTAGCTTTAGAATTTATTTGAATTTTAAAACAGAACTTCGAATCACAATATATATAAACATATATATTATAATTTGAAAACATTTTTATTGAATTTAAATTGAAACCAATTTCCTTTTTACAATGTATACACATATATACATTCAAAAAGAGTATTTTTATTAACTTAGAAAGATTAATTTTTATCAAAATAATATCTTAACCTTGAAAAGAATAAAATTATTATTATTAGTTTTGAAAAGATAACATTTGGTTAAATTAGATTATTAAATCAATATTACACATTTAAAATAAATTTTAAATGGAAATTATCAAATAAATATTGCTCAAAATTCTAAGACATCACATTCCTTCCCCCTTAAAAGAATTTCATCCCCGAAATTAAAAGCAAAGATAATTTAATAATCTCATACAGATTTTAATTTTAAAATAGCAAGTATATGCTATCAACCATATACTAGCAACCATAGAAACCAATTCAAATGAACAATACTAACTATCCAGAAAAAATTCAGGACAAAATTTCCTATTATTATCTGGAGTTTCCCAAGTTCACATACCGGGATACTCGCTCTACAGAATCCAAACTAGCTACACCACTCGGATCCAAAACCCATATATCTAGATCTATAATCTGAACAGGATACCGGACAACAGACAAGTCCCGTTCAACTTCCAAATCTCCCTGATCTACTAGTTCTAAAACCAGTGATGAATCAAACACGTACTCCCTCAAAGATACGTGAAATACCTTACAAATCCCAGCTATCGGAACTAGCAACTTAATCCTATAGATCAAACACTTATCCTTATGAGCATACAGAAAGAATCCAATTCACTTCTGAGCTAGCTTCCCGTCTTACCCAACCTTATCATTCTTATGATCGGAGAAAACTTATCCAAAATTAAATCTCCGACTTTGAATCCCAAATTTCTTCGTCTCTTATCCATAAAAAATTTCCTATCGATCTTGAGCTGCCTTCAACCTTCTTGATCAACCAAACCTTCACAGATGCCTCAAGAATCAAATCTAGATCAACAAATAGATGATCTCCGGATTCTACTCAACAAGATGATTCTCTCAAGATCCATCGAAATCCAGAACACCAACTCTACTATACAAGCATCAAAATACCTCAAACTTACTTCTCTAATCCGAAAACAAGAACAGATGCTCTCGACAACCAAGCCTTTAGATCCCAAAAGTACTTCTTAAAGAAATCCTCTAATCCAAGACAAACACAATCTTTCGATGAATCCATGATTGCTTCTATTCTGGGATAGCTGCCACCTTGCTTCCGCTGCGCAACTATGATCTGAGGAAAATAAAAATGCTACTGACGAACACAAGCACAGACTTGATCAACTCAACCCGAAAACAGTGTCCATCAATTTCCATAAAATATTAGTGACCTATCTAATTTGGTCACAAACACCACAGCAAAATCCAGCCAGAAAATTAAATCCGATAAATCCTGAGAGCTTAACCAGTTCTCTCTCTCTCAATGATTCCTCCTCTGTTAGGCTGAACCACCGGAAAAGGCCCAAGAACCAAATTGATATAAAACTCAATCTCCTGATGTGGATGCAAACCTTGACTTCTTCGAAGACATACAGAAAATCTCAAACCACTTCGATAGCTACAACATCCTCTAGAGATGTCTCAGTCCCAAACAAAGTTTACTAAGAGAACTTCCGAACCATCGCAAGTCACTTTTGTGATACTACGCAGTTCAGATTCCAAAGAAACCGTTCTCTCTTACATAACTGAACAGCTTAAGCCTTCTAAGTGAAGAGACTGATGGTCCTTCCTCAACCACAAACATCATGCTATGCTGAGCTTCCAGAAGAGATAGGCAAACCCTCACCATCTTCCGGCCTACTGACAGAAGAATCCTAAAGATCCTGAACCATCAAAGAAATGGACCACTCAACTACTTCCTAACTCCACATCTAGGACACTACTGGGCCAACAGATCTTCCTGACAGCACATTCAACACCTCCGAGCTGCCCCTGCTGCCAAAAAGGCCAAAGACTTCGAATCCAAAAGCTCCTCGAATCACAAAGCTATATCAACCAACTCCACGAAAGAGTCTTCAAGATGAGCAGAAACCTCTCGAGAAACTCGGATTCAAACCAAGCAAAAACACCTTGCTGGACTGAGTCTCCTACTCCAAAATAGACAAAACTTCTTCCGATGGTAACCAAGATACCATCACATGCTTCAACACCTCCGACTGATCCAAACTCTAGAAAATCCGCTCGCACGAGCACAATCCAAACTTATACTCCAAAAATGAGCTCCGAACCTTAAAACGGTTTTATTCAAATATTGGTGAAATTCTTATTCCAAGCTGCCAAGCCTACTTGAGACGGTATTAGGTCTACAGTCTCGACAGATACACCTCCAACCTCAACATATGAACCTCTACCATTGGTGGTGGTCGTGCTATACACACCACTACCTCTCCTACCTCTAGAACTTATATTGGAGAACCCGAACATGTAACCCAACAAATAGGTAGGGGTGTGTGTGTGTGTTTATATATATATAAAATACAAATACGCTCTCTCAAGAAAGAAATCACTCCAAAGCCCAGGTATTCACTCAACCTAGTTCTCTGATACCACAACATAACGACTCGCCTTTCATTCCATAGAAAGACGCATCATTAAGAAGAAAGAAAGGGATAGAAAAGAGAAAAGATGGAAAAGAAAGAACCAAACAACATCAGAATCTCACAGCGGAACGAATAAATTATATTTATCACATAAAATATTACATAGTATCATATACATCAGAGTTATACAGCTAATACAAAACAACCTAAACAGTTATACACACCTTATACACACATTCTAATTATTACAACTCAAGTACATCACAAAGATATAAGTACACTACTAGCACAACAGAACCACTATATATCTGCACGTTGAAGCCTCCTGCTCGATATCTCCTCCAAAACTCGTCAAAGCTAACCTGAATCCCTCGACTACTCATACATAATATGAGTACCCAAGAGTTTAATAAAACAGAAAATAAACACTTGGGTCGGACATGGGTCTGGCGTAAATAAATGGGTTAAAGTTGCTTAACTATGAAAATCCTTTGAAACAAAGGTATCATGTAAGACTTCCCACAAATAAACATGGTAAGTTTTTACCTTACGCTAACCAAAACATTTGATAGGAAATCCAGTGATATTATAATAGGGTCTAGGGTTTTTAAAATAAATATGAAAATAGCCGAAATTGTTACATTTATTAAATTCCAGCTACTAGCCATAAAAGTGGATAATACAATCAAAACCATAAAGGGCACGTATGAAGAATGGGTTTCCATTAATGGCAGGGCTACTGGGGTACCGCCCGTCATAGTACATGGCCTAGATCACCGTACTGAGGATCCACCCTAAACCCCCTGCAACACAAGGCCGGAACCATCCCTTACTGGATAGTCCCGAACAAGACAACCGCGGCAGTTGTCATGATCAACTGCCCACACAGCCGAAATAAAAGGGACCCCTAGACAGGGGTAAATCTCATCCTACTTAGGTGCTACCCACTTAGCCTTGCTGCACCTCCCCTGTTTTAGCAATTTTCGGTTGATGAGGCTTGAGGCTATGATTACCTTATAGAACACATCTACCTTAGAATGCTTATCGTCCACCTGACGATGTTCTGAAAGCATTCAATCCATACAAGTTCGTCCCAGGTTCGAACGAAACCGAAGGCACTATTTCGCTGCACTCATTTTGGAATCATCCTTAGAGTTAACGATAATAGCCCTTGCACTCTAAATCTTCATCTCGAATCTGAAAGTACTACCCCCGTTAAAATCATATTGGAATCACCCTCAAAGTATTAACGACGAATAGTCCTTACACCTCGAGTCTTCACTCTTCACTTGAGATTCACGACCTAATGTTTAATTTGGATCGATGTAGTTTTCGGAATTCCAAATTTGGAAAACCGATCCCGGTCCCATCGAAATCCAAAACGCGATCTTAATGTCCAAGTGATTTAAGTTTGAACAATTTAATTCAATTTAAAACACTGAAATCACACAGCATCATTCACAGATAAATATCACACATTTATCACAGCTATAATCAATATCATATCTTAGCACATCATAGATTATTCAAACTATAAGCATCATTCAATTCAGGCATTCCACTTAACCAATCATCCACAAATAGGAATCGTTAATCCATATTATAATTAACTTAATCAAATTAATTTAAATTAATTACTGGAGAGTTAATTACTTGAGAATTTAATTACCCATATTAATTATTAAAGTTAATTAAGTAGTTACTTTAATTACTTTTATACATAAAACTTGATTAAATTAAGGTAACCCAAACATTTCATTAAACTCCTATCTCCCATTTTAAATTAAATTTTAAATTTGAAAGCTTGTGTTTAGTTAACACAAAATCATCATCCTTAATTTATTCAAGTTAAATACTTTTACTTTAATCACATTTCAATAACACCGGTAACATTTTATTTGAAAACATATAGAGATTTATTTCATAATTTAACCCACGCAAGATTTATAACCAAAGCTATTTTTATACAAAATTTTAAATTTTGAAAATCCAAATTTTAAAACTAATATTCTTTTTAAAACATCATACTCTAAGTCAAATATTCATTCATTATGAAACTAGTAAAACACTTTGTTTAAAAATTCAACTTGCCTTCAAATTTTTGAAAATTCATTTATACTTAAAAATCTGGACAGTACTTTGAATTCTGGAAATAAACTCCATTAGAATTTTGCTTGACTTTAAATCTCATTTTAATTTAAAATTAAAAAAAAAAGTTTGGTTTAAAACCTGGAAAACCATATACTCGAGACAACAAAGAAAACCCGAGGCAAACAATAAAAATCTTCGAGTCACACATGAGATAACTTGTAAGAAAATCTGGACCAACACTCTTCTTCCCCAAACCCAAACTTCAGATGCACCGATCTGACACTGTGCGCATGCACGGCGAAGTTGATCGATTCTAGCCATCACCACGACTCTCACCACGTCGTCGATACTCCCCTCATCCTTCGAACCCACTCAGCTAGTCGATATCACCAGAGGAACGAAAATGAATGATTCAACTCAAAGCCTCCAGAAATATGATCAACTAAATCGCCTACCGAAGGCGAACCCTACCACTAGAGGATCTGCCGCCTTCATCATAGATGCTCCTCGAACACACAAAACCATTCCCCCACTTGCGATTCGTTCCGAAGCGAAAACGATGCCGCGATCACCCCAGTTCCAACGTAGTCACAAAAAAGAACATCGAACCCTACTTTGCCATACACCGATCACCACGGCCATCGATGACATCCATCACCATTTTTCCCGTGTCCCCTGACACCATGGCCACCTCCATGTGGAAACTCGACCACCACTTCAACGCCGATCAATGTCAATCGACCAAGGACCCAAATTCGAACCATTTTTGAATTCACGTCAAATACTCAGTTAAAAATTACAAAATTTACTTAAAATTCATGTTTCACCTACATGAATCAAGTTCTAAAATCCAGAGATTAAATTATTGACATTGAATTTTTAACTAAATTTTGATTTTATTATAAATCTTAAATTTACAGATTTTTGTTAAATATAAATATTAAATTTATTTTTAGTGACAAGATTTCACAGTTACAATCCATTTCCTTTCAATGATCAAGGATTAATAGTGATTAACTTGGGAGATAGGAATTTTTTATAAATCTGGAACATGAACTAGAAACAGAGCTTAAAATTTGCATATCTGCAGAGATTCACAGTCACACTGCTATATATAAACATATATATATATAGTCATATTCAAATCATGCATGCAAACATTTATGCCATGTTTACTCTAACTTTAATTTCACATAACAATCATATGAAGGATTTAAAACTGTTTTTAAAAGGTGTTTACTCCCTAGAACTAGAAGAATATAAAACAACATCATATTTGTTCTGAAGTTGCTGTTGTTGAATTTTCTAGTTGTTTTGATTGTTGTAGTTTGGGTTGATTTCTGAAATTGAGTATGAAATCTTGTTGTTGATTCCTCATATAATATTGCATGTTCTCAGGTTGAATACTTTGGATTTGAATGTTGCTGTTGCATTTTCCTTCAGGTTGATTCCAGGTTTTGATTTCATTTTTGAATTTAGAAAAGAATGAATAGAAGAAAGAAGTTGAAGAAAGGATTTGAACTGAAATTTTTTAATAATTTTCTTCCTTAAGGTTTTGAGAATATTTTTGTATTTCCGTTTTTTTTTGAACATTTGTTGCCACTTGTTATCTTGAATGGTTTTTAAGCTTACAAGTGTGTTTACTCAATCTTTAGTAAATGACAAATGTAAAACCTCATTTTAAATTCATTTCTTATGTTACATGTGTTAATTTTATCTTTTAAAATTACTTATTTTCAAATAATTTAAATCTTAATTGAATATTTTCCTAAATACTTATGTTTTATATAAATTATGAAATGTACTTATCTCTTTATTGTTTTATTTATATTTTAGAATCCATTTTCCAAAGATAAGCTTAAAAGAAAGAAAATTAAAGAAATGAACATTTATTTAAACCTTATTTTAAAGTTTAAACTTAAGTAATTATATCTAACATTGATATCATATATATATATATATATATATATATATATATATAAACTAAATATATTTTCAAGAATCGATTTTTAAAAGTAAATAAATTAAAATTTTATAATATACTATTTTTAAGCTATTATATTTTTAACAAAATAAATTTTCTTTATTTGTTTTGAAAATATAAGACAAATATTTAAATAGTTTTTGAAAAGCATTGCATTAAATTCAAACATCATCTTCCAAATTACAATATATACATATTCATATATATATATATATATATATATACACACTAAATTTGAAAACACATTTTCTAATTAAGTTTAATCCAATACTTTTCTATTTACAATATATATACAAATATATATATATATATATTATAAATAGAAACAGTTTTTAATATTAGCTTTAGAAATTATTTGAATTTTAAAACAGAACTTCAAATCACAATATATATATATATAAACATATATATTATAATTTGAAAACATTTTTATTGAATTCAAATTGAAACCAATTTCCTTTTTGCAATGTATACATATATATGCATTACAAATAGAATATTTCTATTAACTTAGAAAGATTAATTTTTATCAAAATAATATCTTAACCTTGAAAAGAATAAAATTAAATTATTACTATTAGTTTTGAAAAGATAACATTTGGTTAAATTAGATTATTAAATCAATATTACACATTTAAAATAAATTTTAAATGGAAATTATCAAATAAGTATTGCTCAAAATTTCGGGCCATCACAGAAATGGTTAGCCCATGGCCGTTTGAAATATGGGGAATCGACATCATCGGATCGTTGCCAATCTCCTAAGGTGGTGCAAAATACACAATTATCACGGTCGACTACTTCACTAAATAGGCAGAAGCGGAGCCATTAGCTACGATCACCACTAAAAAGGCCATTAATTTTGTCATGTAAAACATCATATGCCGCTTTGGACTCGCGTGGGCTATCATTACAGATAACGGAACTCAATTTGAGAGTAAGGAATTTAAAGAGTTTTGTTGTAAACATCACATTGAGAAGAGGTTTGCGGCAGTCACTCACCCAAAGGCGAGTGGGAAAGTTGAAGCTGTAAATAAGATAATCAAATCTATCTTAAAAATGCATTTGGAGAAGGCTAGAGACAAGTGGGTGGACGAACTTTCGACGGAACTCGGCATACAGAACCACCTGCAAGTCAACGACTGGCCATACTCCAATTGCCTTAGCTTACGGGGCCGAAGCAGTTATACTTGTGGAGCTCGAAGTCCTTTTCCACCAGATAACTTTTTATGATCCCAGAACGAACCAAGATCTTTTACTGGAATCACTGGACTTTATTGATGAAATGCGTGAAGAAGTTGATTTAAGGGCGGTTGCACATCGGCTTCGAGTCACCTAATATAATAATGTAAAAGTCCGGCCAAGTGCTTTCGACGTGGGAGACCATGTTTTGAAGCGAGTTTTTCTAGTCCCGTCGCATATGAATCCTACGTGGAAAGGTGCTTGCATCATCGAACAACGACTTGGAGAAGAAACTTTGAAACTAGTGACTGTTTAGCAAGCATTTGCGTTACAATTTTACTTAGTTTGTTCCTTTTGCATTCCAGTCATAGTTGTTTACGGTATATGCTTTCTTTGTTGTTCTCTGTTCTCGATATGTAATAATACAATTAAGTTTGTCCCTATTTTCTACAATCAATAAAAGCTTGAAGCTATTTTTTCTCTATGATTGTTGGTATTTCATTGATATAATTGCATGTCAAGGTTCATTAGCACTAACACATGTGGCGTATGAACGCATGCATGAAACTAAAAATCTACTGGCTATGTATAAAAAATCTCTAAGTCTCCAGATTGTGGATTAGAGTGCTTTGAGTCCCGAAAGTGCAGACTAAAGTATAAACAATTTTAAAAAAATCTCTAATTCCCCAGAGTGCGGATTAGAGTACTCTGAGGCCTCAGAGCGTGGACTGGAGTATAAACGATTTCAAAAAATCTCTAAGTTCCAAAGTGCGGACTAGAGTACTCTGAGTACCCAGAGCATAGACTAGAGTGTAATCGATTTCAAAAAATCTCTAAGTCCCCAAAGTGCAGATTAGAGTTCTCTGAGTCTCTAGAGCACGGACTAGAGTATGAACGATTTAAAAAAATCTCTAAGTCCCCAAAGTGCAGATTAGAGTATCCAAGTCCCAAAGCGTAGGCTAGAGTATAAACGATTTCAAAAATTCCTATATCCCTAGCATGTGGACTAAAGTTTCTAAGTCCTTCGAAATAGAATATAAATGACTCATGAACTCTTTGAATCCCAACTGCGGATTAAATTATAAGTGATGCAAGGAAAATCTGTAAATGCATAGGAATTTTTTTTTTTTTGAAAAAACTTCCTTACAACTCCTTCGAAAGTTCGAAGGCCAAGTCTGTATACATCGACTACTGCCAAAGAAGGAAAAGAGAAAAGAAAAACGACTAATGACACTATTTTATTCAAGTTAAGCAAAATGTCACAAGACAACAAATATTTCTTCACTTTTTTCTCCTTCTTCAGTTTCTTCGAAGTCTCCTCAGCCAAGCGCTTCTTTCTAGACCCTTACTCACTTGCGAGGAGGTACCCGAAGAAGGAAGAGGCACATCGATGGGTGTAGACCCGCCAGGAGGAATGATCGGCGGCCAATTAAGGGGATCATCTATCTCCACCACCTTAGGCTCGCTCATGACCTTGATTTTCTTTTTTTCTTCCTCCTTAAGTTTCTCCTTCATACTAAGCTTGAAGATGTGATCGGAAGCACCCATGATTACAACATCATCATGTTCTTCGACATGTGAAGGATCTTCGGGCTTATCCTCATCTAGTGCTCCAATTACTTGAGCATCCGGGCCTAGTATGTCTTCAACAGGTGATACCTTGGCTTATTTTTCTTCTGGCTCCGTGGAGACATCACTCCGTGGAGTCAGTTCGGGACCAGAATGACCTGCATGATTTCATGAAAAGCAGATGTTAGAGTATATCCGTTATTCATCGAGAATGTCGACCTCTTAAACTTTAGAAGGTGAAATTAAGTACCAGCAACCAGTTAACTCTTGGTGGTCATCAGATTATCCCCTTCAATGATTGGATACAATATATGAATGCCAAGTCCAAGTTTCTCGGATCGTAACCATCATATTGATCAAGAGGATTGAGAGATGAAGTCTTGGCCTGTTGGACGGAAGGGAGGACTTGAGACTCAGTGTCGGACGGACCGGTGATATCTTCTATCTCCTTTTACGTCAGGGAAGCTCGGCAGAAGATAAGTTTTTCCATAGCTAAGTCGGAGGGCTCATTTCCTTATAGCACTTCTTTCGCGAGTGCCTCCTCATCGTCTCTTCGACACCCAACTCCACTTTCTTTATTTTTAAAAGGGTATCCCATGCTTCAGCCAAGGCTCGAGATAAACAACGCCCAAAAAAGATAAATCGTGGTGCATAAGGACCCTTGCATTGTATACAACGATAAGTGGGTCGAATACGCATGTATCTCCTCTCTGCGGGACTCGGTTGCTACCTCAAGTCGGGAGTTAGCCTCTATAAGTGCTGCTTTTTACCTCCTTCGCGAGCTGCATCATGCAATGCTTTGATTTGGGATAGTTCTTTGTCGAGCTTTGCTTTTAAGTCCTTGTCTCGACAATTTCATCAAAATATTTCTGTGATTCTCCTACGCTATGATTTTTTCCTCTTTCTCTTTAGAAAGTAGATCCTCCAACTCCTTGACTTGGTGAGCCAGAACATCTTTCTCTTTTTGCAGAGAATCCTTTTCCAGCTCAAAGGCGCCTTTGTATTGACGCGCTTCGTCTAATTTCTTTTTTGACTTGTCTTTTAGAGACTAACCGTCTTAGATGTTTCCTTGGCATTCTTTTTTACGGCCTCAAGCAGGATTTTGTATAAGAGCAGTTCGTCATCCAAGCTCTTTATAATGTCTTTGTCATGAACGGCTTCTAGCTTGAGGTGGTCTATCTCATATTGACGCTCAGTAGAGATCTCTAAAACTATTTCAACCAGGTGCACAAACGCATAGGGTTGAATGTACACGTCATTTGTGCATACGATAGCATTTACTTTGACATTCCTTGGGATAGGATGTATGATGGAAAGGAATTTCAGCCCGTCGAAGCAGATCTTTGGGAACATAGGCTTAAGCTCAGCTAATTTCTCCACCATGGTTGGCTCATGAGTGGGAACTGGAGGAGTTGGTCTCATCAGAGTCAATGATTTCTTATGATGCTCATGAGATTGCCTTGTGCTCGAAGAGCAAGAGTGTTGATCGCAACGAGCATCTGATTGGAAGCCTCGATAAGTAGACTTGTCTCCGCCACGCATTGGGGGTTTTGTGGGTTCGCCTTAATGTGAAGAGTGCCCATGAGTTCTCCTCCGGAGGATGATGACGATTCATTGGAATGATAACCTCTACCTCCTCCTTTAACTCTATCTCTCTGTTATCAGATTTCGAATCCCGACCTGAGCAGTGAAAGATGGAAGATCCGCGAACGCAATCGAAGCCATGCGAGCCAGTCATCTCACCTGTGCATGAGGCAAAATAAGAACAAATTAGTGGAGATCACGTGAAAAAGTGAAATGTAAGTTGGTGGTGAAGTGTAAGTGTTCGTGTGTTCCCTAGTGCATCCCCCATAACAGACCAGTAGTTTTCGCTTCACTCATGGGAGTTTTTTCTCCTTGGTTATGGAATTGTTTGCCTTTACCGCTTCTTACGGGCAAGTTGAGCCCCTCGGCACAATGATTTGCAAAGTCGTAATTCAACAAGTCATCAGGAATGGAAAGTCGGAGAGTACCTTCGGCGAACTTTCCATTTTCTGGGAAGACGATCCATTCTCGATAGGAGTTATCATGAATTTTGGGGTCACCCCAACTTTACTCTTTTTAAGTTTATATGCTAAACTATTTTTCTTTTTTGGAAAAGGCTGTGGTTGGTTAGTGCAGGGAGCATTGGCTACGGGCGCCTGTCCGGAACTTATGTTCTCATTTATTGCCACTGGAGCCTCCATTTCTTTAATCTCACCTTCCTCGATGGCATCATAAGCTCCTTTGACAGGGGGCACCGAGGGGCCAACTTGTTCTCTCCTTATTTCAACAGTTTCCCTTAAAGTCGTTGTACTTATCGGAAGGCTAATCCTGCAACCCTCTTCTAATATTTCGAATAACGGGAGTAATTCATCGGTAACTATCAGTTTGATGTCTCGATCTTCTACTAGAGTAGCGCGAATAGCCTCGACTACTCTGGAGTTCCCAGTGCCTTCGGGCCGTGGGCAAATACCTGGAAGGATTAAAAACTTCAAACTTTCGAAAAGATGTGATTTAAGTCCTAGAATGAAGAATGAAACGAGAATGAAACCTACGTCCTTCCAACCATCTTCTCGCGAAGTCAGGAGGACAACGCACGTAGAACCAATCTTGCTTGAATTGAGAGAGCTTGTTCCAAGTACCCATAAGAACTTGGCATTTAGGGAACGGTTCAAGAAATATGTAAGAAGTGTTATCGGCACGTCGCTTGAAGTGGTAAATATAACGAATGCCCTCAGGGGTTAGAGGTCTGGACAGGATGCTCATGAAGAGTAGAAAGGCGTCATGGATAAATGCATAGCTGTTAGGACGCAGTTGTGTAGGGCCGATCCCAATATACTTTATCACCTCACGAATGAACGAGTTGAAGGGTGGCACGCATCCGATCTAGCACATGAACTTGTTGCATGCAGTATATCCAACTGGGGCATTCGGGGTCGGTCTTGCCTCGATGGAACTAAAACGTCTTCGAAGGGTATCCCGTGAAAGGGAAACAATCGACGCGGAGCGGTTTCGTTGATTTTTTAGGCTTGCGAGTCGATTGGGTTATCCAAAATAATAGCTTCTCTACAGCATTAGGAGCCGGATCTATAACCTCGGCAGGAAAGATCGGAATGTCAGGAATGGGGCCAAACCGTGGGCTCGACAACGCAACTACCTCTTGCCGTTGACTTGGTCCAAGCTTGTCGGATAGAGGGGTGTAACTTGATTTCTTATCCGATTTAGATGAAACTGCGGGAAGGCGTTTAGCTGTTTAATCTATACTCGAAAGATAATCGATATTAGAAGTAATAATAATATATTCCCCCATACTGTGTGTGAACTAGCGCATTGATTCTATCCTAAGTACAAAGAACTTAAAATTGAAAAGATGAATATAACGCGATGAAATTTTTGGGTCGTCTCCTGGAAACCGTCATCGCTGACCGTCTCCGTTAGTGTAGCCGATGATCGGTGACGGAAGTCTTAGAATCGAGCGTTGGCATTTTAGAATTATGAAGCCCGTTATTTGGAATCGTTGTACCAGTTTAGCATTTTAATTGTGCTATTAAAACTGTGAATTTGTTGATTCAGGCTATGTTTAAAGGCTTATGTGTGATGAGGCATGTCATTATTCTTCGGTTTATGCTTGGGGGTAAAGATGTGTAGTCATCATATTCTTATTAAACAAATTGGAGTGTTTTGGTTGCCAATGCCGACCCAGCCTCTCAACAACGATCCATATGCCATTACCGGATTACCGAACGCTCCATTATGTTAATCTCACCAACCAGAATGCCCTCTGTGATGTGCACGTAAATGTGCATATATTTACATCCACATTTTATCTCCTTCTATTTAAATAAACATCATATTTGGGCATTTTAACATTTTTAAAACCAAAATTCAATTATTTTCAAACCATCATATTTTCAAGTTCAATCAGGGGTAAAATGGTCATTTTTGTGCATGAGTCAATTTAAGAATTTTTACTTGGACATTTTTTTTGATAATTTTTGTAGGAATTTGGATGCATATGGAAGAGGCTTATATGAAGAAACATGCATGTACAAATGAAATACAAAGGAATGAAGAGGAAATAATTCAAGTTTAAGATCATGGAGGACCCCACCCACTTACCTAAATATACAATTATGAGCTAATCGACAACTAAGTGGAGGTTAAAGCTTCACGCACAAAAAATGATGGATTAATTAGTGGCTAATGGTTACTTGGTGGCCACACTTCCTAAAGGGAATTTTAGGAAGTCCCCTAAAAAAAGAATTAGGGTTTTGTGCATGTATATATAGCCCTCTTATGTATATGAAACCATCTTCTACTCTTTCATTTTACTTAGGAAATTAAGAAATCAAAGTGTAAGCTCAATGTTCTATGAAATAATAATGGCTTCCAAGCCTCTTTCTTCTCTCTTTTCTACATGCTCTTCTTTGTTTTATTATTATGTTTATTTTTATGCTCACTTTCTCCTTATGTTCATAGCTTAGATTTACATTTATGCAAGTAGTTAGTAGCTAATCTCTTTTTCCTTCCTTGCTTATTTTCTATTTTCTTTTCTTTTTAATGTTGAAACTTACTTGTGTTACTTCAATGCCACAAATAAGTAGCTAAACCCCTTCAATTTAGGGGTAATGAAGCTCTCTAAGTCTATGTAATTTTAACATTTTATGATCTCATTTGGTTTATGCTTCGTGAAGTGGATTTTGATGCAAGTTTATACAAGTGGGTTTGATAGCTTATATTACTTATGCAAATGAGTTATTCTTATTCAACATAAACACAAGTTGCATCATCATTTGCTAATCCATTTTTGACTGTGAAATTAAAGTAAAAATGAAATTTGATGATCTATACTACTAGTTACAATAGTAAATATATCATACTTAAAATAGCTTTTGCTTTTGCTTCATTTTCATGAGAGTTATAAGTGGGTATTTGTTGTATTATAGTTTGATGGTTTGAGTTATGTTAATTAATAACATAAGAAAACTATACTTATGATAAATACAACAATATTTCACTTAAATCAAAGTTAGAGATCATAAATTGTTTGTTGTTGATTTATAAAAATATGAGAGTGGATTTGCCTCTAAATTGTTCCCTAGTTAAATAGTTTTCTAATCACATTTTAACTCTAGTTTTAAACTTCATTTTAGTTCTAGACAACAATTTCCCCTCCATTTGGTCTAGTTTGATTGAATAGATTTTTAAAACTCTAACTACTCCCTGCGGATCGACCCGTATTCGCCACGTACTTCAAGTGTACGTCGTGCGCTTGCAGAAAATTTAATTTGAAAATTTTCGACTAATTTCTAACTCGATAGAAATTTAGTCGATAACAAGTTTTTGGCGCCGTTGCCGGGGAGTTATTTTGATTTCAATTTTCTATTCTTCGAATTATTTGTGTTTGATTTTAGTGTGTGTGTTTGTTTTGTATTTAAAAAAAAATGTTGTGTGTGTTTGATTTGTGCTTGCATTTGTTGTGTGCTTGTCATTTTTCAGTTTGCATTTGCAAATAGCTTCCATTTAGAGAAAATACAAAATTTCAAAACAAAGACAAAATATTTCATTTCCTAATGATTTTCTTTACAATTTTTACAAATTTGATATCCAAATCTTTACTGTGCATTTCCCTTTCTCTGTTCACTGCCTATTTGCTGAAGCATTTCACTTCTCTGTGAACATATACAACAGTTCCATTGACCATACTCACTGCCACTTCCATATTCAACTTCACAATCACTCTGCACACAGAACAAACCTCTTCAACAACCTTACTGCCTTCTAATCCACCCTTCCTGTACTTCTCTGTTACGCACTACCACCAATCTCCCCTCACCAGAATCATATTACCCGTCATCTCTGTGCCTTCACCCATACAAGCTTCTCTGACCATCTTCACCACTATAGTTCATCCCATTTGCAATCATCATCTACCGACACCACCTCATCACCCTACTTCACACTTCCAGCACAAACTTGTGCACTTCCTACAACCAAAGTCCTAGTGCAACAGTGATCAACTTCACCTATCTGCCCACTTCGTCCAGTCCACTCTTCAAAAAAACAAACTGCAGCAACCATACAAACATTCCCGCTGCCTATACATACCAACCTCCAACTTAGACTGTACAACAGCAGCATACATCCTTAATATCACAACCTTCACTGTCAAACCCATACCCACAGCCACTGCAGTTCATCTTCATATCCAAACAGCCTTCCTCCACGACATCCTCTCTCAACCAACACTTTACCACAGTCAACTGCTGCCATCAACCCCTTCTACTGCAAACTGCAGCCTCCCTCAACTACAACTCGCAAACGACCTCCTTCACTTCGACATCCCCCTTCAACAGTCATCAGCGACTCATCCACTCCTCCGCGAAGCTGTAGCTCCACCATCCTCTGACTAACTTCCCGTCATCACATACAACCAACCGGACGAGTTCCATCATACTCAAACATACATTGCATCTGCCAGAGCCAGCAACTCTACAAGAACATTCTTCTACTTCAGCAACTTCTCTATAACCCACGAACCAATTCACTGCCCAAAAACTACAACTCAACACTCCACCGCCACCAAATCATCTCCCTGCTCCTTCAACCAAAACCACCACAAACCTTCAATCCACTACACATTCGAATACCAATCCACTGCCAGAAGCCGAAACAGCCTCTACGGCATACGGCTGCACCACGAACCCTACTACCAAAAAGCATCGTGCGACCACAAGCTACCCTAAATCAACCTGCTATCTCTTCCCTAATCACTTGCAGCCTCCACGAACTCCTGGTATCAGAGCACACAACGCCTTCAACTTCACCACACCTACATCGACTTCGCAACCACCTGCAACCCAAATCGCTTCCCTCGACAATGAACAGTCAACAACCAAAAATCCACACTTCCTCACCTACGTCATCCACGATCAATTTTTCTTCTCACAGCACACCAACACCCGACAACTGCTGCCTATTCGAACAACCCATCCCTAAACACCAACGAACGAACCACAACAGCGAACAACTCAAGTCAGAACAATCACATGCAAATCGATCCAATCGCATCGCCATTTTTATTTTATTTTTATTTTTTATTTTTTTCCTTCTCTTTTCTTTTGTTCCGTGCTTTCGATTTCGTGAATTCCTTTTTTTATAGTTCACTATTCTGTGTCGTTTCATTTTTACAGAGAAGAGAAATTAGTGGATTGTTTTATTATTGGGCCGGGTCTGTTATTATTATTATTTTATGAAGTTGTAATTTGTTTTGTTCAATCCTAGTTTAAAAAAAAGAGGGAGTTAGTTTTGCTTTATCCTAATTTTTTTAGTTTGATTTGTTTTGGTTTGGTTTAGTTTGTTTTAAAAAAAATTGTGTGTGTATATATATATCTGGTTTTGTTTTATTTCTTTTTATTTCAATTGTTTTGACCTTCCTCTATTTTAGAGCTTCTATTGTAAAAAAACAACTAGAATATATCTTTGTTTTATTTGCAGATTGTCAAAGCAGAAATTCACAAAAGAAAGAAGTGCCTGCCGAAAATAATTGCTCAGCTTGCTTGCTAAAAAAACCGCCGCTTTAAATAATTGCAAATAAAATCTGCACACTCTGGTATCGTGCCTTTTATCTTGTTTTTAATTTGATTTGCATTGTTGGTTACTTGCATTTGCATTTATATATAAAAAAAATTCAAAATCCAAAAAACCAAAAACAATTTTCATTTTAGTTGAATTGTTAATACATTTTTAATTCCTTGTTTTGCATTCATCTCATCTTATTTTCTTGTCTAAGGGCAATACCCCAATTCACATAAGGTGAGGGATTTCATCACCCTTTCCTTAGCCCACAAATGCATTTCATCGTAAAATTTGACTAATAATAAAGGTTAGACATTGGACCTAAGTGTGTCACGAGCTCACTTAGGGCTTAATTGTATCTTCACAATTGTTTTATCTAAATGATTTTATTTCTTGATGCCTAGGTTACGGCAGAGTAATAGCCAATTATAAAAATTACGGTGATACGTAAATATTATACTAGTTGTTCCTCTAAAAGTACTTAAACCTTCGGTTGCATTGCTACGGTGATTCGTGGTGCACGGATAACCCATGTCCGTTACCTGGCTGAAAAATATTTTTGTTGATTTAAGACAAAGTGTGATTATACAATTTTGGGTTAGGTGCTACTAAGTACAGAAAATTGTAATTAAGTCCTTTGCATTGATTTAGTTGCATTAATTCATGCATATTTAGAAAGAACCACAAAAAAATAAAAAATCCAAAAAATTGTGAATTTTACTTAACTTAGTTTTTAATTCAAAAAAATCCTTTATTTCCTTTGAAAATTTTCAATCAAAAAAAATAAAAAAATAAAATCTTTTAAAAAAGAAAAAAAAGTTGAAAATTCAAAAAAAAAAAATCAATTTCCATTTTATAAAAACAAAAAAAATCATTTTGGTTAATATTTGAAAATTCAAAAAGAAATATACAAAAACAAAAATCATATAAAAAATTCGAAAAACCAACAAAAAAAAAATCAAACTTTTCTTTTGAAAATAAATCTCACTTGGTAAATAGTTTTCTTCCTTGTAAAAAAAAGGTTTTCAACTCTTCTTTCATTCTCTAAACTCGATTCTAACTCCTTTCTCTTCTCGACTTTCACTTGAGCATGAGTACTTGGACTCGTGACACAATAACAAATCGTTGGACTCGCGATCCTTCACAAACCGCTTAACTCGAACAGACGATCCTCCCGAAATGGCGAACGAAAACGCCCCTCGTACTCTTATGGATAGAATCTTTCCCGATAGAGCTTCTATTCCATCTTGCATCACGTTACCCGCCCCTACGGGTAACCATTTCGAAATCCATTCAAACCATATTGCCACGCTTCCAAAATTTGGCAATTTCGAACATGATGACCCATACATCTTTTTGACTAAATTCGAACAAGTTTGCGCAACCATTAAACTACAACAACTTTCTGATGATGGAATCAAATATCGATTAATCCCATTTGCTCTTACGGATTACGCTGAAAAATGGTTGTACAGCTTACCTTCGAACTCAATTAAAACGTGGGAAGAATTTGTAAAAGCTTTCTTAAAAAAGATCCACCCCTTGGAAAAAACAAGTAGAATTCGAAACGAAATTGTAAATTTTCATCAATTCAATGGTGAACCATTTGGAAAATATTTTGAAAGATTCAAAGAGCTTTTGATAAAATGTCCACACCATAAGTTTGAAAAATGGACGATTTGCCAAATCTTGTACGATGGACTCGAAAAAAGCACACGAACCATGCTCGAATCAATGTGCCAAGGCAATTTTCTTGCCCAACATCATGACGATGCTTGGCAATTCCTTAAAAACCTCGCTGAAAAGTCGTCCTAATGGAAACGCTCAAATGAAAAATCAATCTACTCACGATCGAGTGCACACTCGATAGGATCTTCTGTTGCTTTGGAAGCTAAGATCGATGCAATGATTAAAAAATCCGATAACGTTTTCTCATCGAATCAAACGAACCAAGCTTCCCAACCAATGTGTTATAAATGCAACGATCCTAATCATATCGCCGATCAGTGTCCCAATTCCGTCGAACAAATCAATGCTTTCAATGTAGCCAAAAACGACCCATTTTCTCCAACGTACAACCCTGGTTGGAGAAATCATCCGAATTTTACATGGAACCAAAACAATCCCAACACGAATACGATTCGTCCCAATTTTCCAGCATTTTCGAATAATGCTTCGAATCCTCCCTTTCAGCCCAATAACTTTCAATCAAACTTTGCGGGCCCGTCTCATAATCAACCGCAACAACCAAATTTTCCACCAAATTCTGCTTATCCTCCACAAGACGATAAACGTTTAACTTCGCTTGAGAAAACTTTTGAAACGTTGTCTAAGGAAACTACTCAAAGCCTTCATTCAAAAAGCAATTTGCAAAATTTATTGACTTCATACATGCAAAACACAAACCAATCGATTACAAAACTCGAAATGCAAATGAGTCAATTAGCCACGTCTGTAAGTGAACGTGAACGAGGAACATTCGCAAGCCAGCCCCTTCCAAATCCCAGAAATCCAAACGCAAATTCAAATCAAGCCCATGTTGTTCAAGATAGCAACATCACCGAGTTGAATGCTATCACTACTCTCCGTCCTGGTAAACAAATCGATAATCAAGTCGCTAATCCAAATGATTTACCGAAAACTTCTTTCGACGCTTATAAAACAACGAACGACTCAGAACAGAACGTGGAGCCAAACGTCGAATCGAACGACAATTAAAATTCTTCTTATTCTACTCGAGTAGACCCGCCTACCAAGTATCGTGTTCCATTTCCACATCGTCTTCGACCAAAGAAACACTCGGACCAAATGGAAAAGATGTTGGGAATTTTTAAACAAGTAAAAGTGAACATCTCGCTTCTTGACATCATTCAGCAAGTCCCCACTTACGCGAAATTTCTTAAGGATTTTTGCACCCAAAAGCGACAAACTCAAGTGCCTAAAAAAGTCTTCTTAGCCGCCAGTATGAGTGAAGTCTTGTCTCAATCCATGCCCGTTAAATACAAAGATCATGGCTGTGATATCCCGGAATTTTGGGCAATATAAATTTAATAATCCGTGTTTAAAATTTAAATTAATTTGATAATTTTTGTAAATAAATTTGAATTGATTTAATAATCTTCTTTTATTAAATAATTAATTAGTGAATTTATCTTTTAATAAGCTAATAAATTGTTTTCTATTTATAATGTGTGTATATATATATATATATATATATATATTAAATAGATGAGTTTGGTTTTAAATTTAATTAATATAGCATATTTTCTAATTCCAATATTTTGGTAATTGGGAAATTATGATTTATTTAATGTTAAGCTATTTAAAGTTATTTTATAAAGAACTATATGATTTTAAAATTTATAAAATAAATGTTTAATTATTTAAAAAGGGTTTTAGTTTAAAGTTTAAATAAGATTAACAATAAGATTTTTTTATTTTCTTTTTAAAATATTGATTAATACTTATGATTTGTAAATTAAATATGAGAGTTTAAAATACCACTTATAAATGAAACATTTATTCATTTAAATAATAAGTAATTTATAATCTCTTTTATAAGTTTTATTTAAATTATCTAAAAATATTATTTTCAAATAATAAAGTAATGTATTGTTTTTATTTTTAAATATAAATGGTTTTATTTTCTTTAAAAAAATTAGCTATAAATATGTAACTAGTAATTGTAAATTAATTAAGTTTAAAACTTTCATTAACTTTTAATTATAAAGCTAATTAATTTAGTTAAAAGCTTTTATTAACACTTAATTATAAATACAAACTACTCAAAAGACAAGTGTAAGTATATAAAAGCCTCAATAACATGTGTTAAGTGAATAAATAAGGAAGTTAACAAGTGTTAACACTTAAGACAAGTGTCATGTTTTAATTTTGTTTTTCTTTGATTTTTAAAAAAATCATAAATTTAGTTAGATAAACTTGCCTTCTTCCATTCTTTTCTTTTTTTCATTCTCAATGCTAAACCAAGTAAATTTTTCAGCTGAAACTATTTACTCTAAAGTAATCTTCATTCTAATGAAAATTTTCATTTCCTCTAAAACCAATTTTCTCATCAACCTGTAACATTTTCAAGCATGCAAATCTGTAATCTTTCCATCTTCAAAGTACAAAATCAATCCCTGGAACCACTTTCAAAATTGAAATCAAACTCTTCATTCTCAAACCTGCAAAATCATTCCCTGTTCAAATGCATAGCAAACTGCATTCTTCAAATCTATAACATATCAAGCAAATCTATGAATTTTACCTTCTTCAATCTGTAACATTTTCCAGCATGCATGCAAAAGCAAATCTGAAGCTATCTTGTACATTTTTAAACAAAAGAAACCTGCATTCCTCTCTTCCAAAATCTGGAAAATTTGCCCCTGCATGCAAACCTGGAAACTAAGGATTTTTTTCAAAATCTGGAAGCTCATGCAACCTGTAGTCAAGTTTGAATCATCTTAATAGAATATGCATTTCAGATTTAAGTCACAAGCAAGACAAAGCTTTTCAAAAAAATGCCTTATTCTTCATCTCCAAAACGGTAACTTTTTATTTAAAAGCTTAAGTATTATAAACCTGATGCATGTTCACATCTATAAATTTGTATGACTGTGTGTAAATTTTAAGTGCATTTCTGTGAATATTTTAATGTGTGATGTGTATAGATATATGATGCTGTTTTATATGCATCTGATAGTACTTAGTTTTTGTAGTATGGATTTTGTTAAAAATCCATTTCCTCTTATAACAATCTCTGTTAAGATTTAAAATGCAAACCAAACTTGATTGTTAGATCATAGAGTGAGTTTTAAAAATGTACGTAAGTTTAATAAAATTTTGTATTACCTGGAACTATAAAAAACAAAGCAAAAATGAGTATAAGTGAAAAATTCAAACTATATGAATTTATGTTTCAGGGTTATAATCTGAAACATCATACAAAATTATGATTTTTAAAAGCAAAATTACAATTTTTAATGCTATATTCAAAGAGCGGTTCTCTATTATCTGTATTATGTATTTTGGGCCATTTCTGTTGCCACAATTGTTTGGAGGTATCATGATTGCTCCTGGAGGTGGTGGAGTGATCAAGGATGAGGGGTAAATTATCTGAATGATGATCAGAGGGTTGTGGCGATGGTGGTTGTGATTTGTAGTCTAGAACCCTAGTTTTTATGCGTTTGAGAGTTTGCTTTGGTTCGGCTTACTCGGTTGATCGAGTTCAACAATAACTTGGGCATTGGAAGTTAGTGGATTGTCGAGGACTTTGTCGGAATTTCAGAGGCAACGGTGGTCGGAGGTGTTTGGGTGAGGCGTTGACAAGTTGTGGATTGTTTTGGTTCTGCCTGTTCCAGGTTTTGGTATTTGAATTCGAATACAAATTCGAGTTGATTTTAGGCAATCTGATGATCGAGGAGAGATGAGGGGTTGCTGGTCGTTGTGAGATGATAGTCAATGTTGATCGGAGGTGATCAAAGTCACCGTGCATGTGCACGGTGCACTTTGATCTGATGGTGTTAGCTGATGGAGTTTGGGGTTGTAGCAGCTGTAGCATACTCGAGTGATTCTCGGGTGATTCGAGTTTTAACTCGAAGCAGGGTAGGATCTGACTCGAAGTCTTTTTAGAGTTGGCTCGAGTAAAAATTGTTCATAGGTTTTAAAAATTAAAACAGAAATCTGTTCTGTTTTTTTTAATTTTAAAGTTTAAAATGCAAACTGGAAATTTAAAATAAGTTTAAACTGAGTTTGAATCTGAATTCAAAGTAGTTTGAATCTGAGTTTTGAAATAATTTAAATTTTGAAATTTAAATTTGGTTTTAAACAACTTTTAAGTGAAAAGGTATTTTGGTTTTGAGAAAGTTTAAATTGTAAAATTGAAATTTAAAATAAGTTTAAATCTGAGTATTGAAATCTGGAATTTGGGTTAAAATTCAGTTTTTAAAATAAATAAAGTTTTAAATTTAAATTGTTTAACTTTTTTAAAATGGTTAAAAGATTAGAAATTTAAAATGATGTTAAAAATTTAAGTAAGCTTTGAATAAGTAGTCTGGAATCAAACTTAATTTGTATTCCAGTTTGAAAAAAATAGATTTTTTTTTAAATTTAAAATGACTTAAACAATCTTGTTTATTGAAGTGTATTTTTAAATTAATTTTGAATTTAAAAATGAATTGGGTTTTAAATTTCTTTTAAAACTTCTTTATAAAATGAATATATCTTTAAGATATGGGATAAAAAGGTTTTAAATTGTTTTAAACTTTGTTTAGATAAATTTGTATTCATTTTAAAATCTTAAATTTTAAAATGAAATTTAAAGTGAAATTTAAAGTAAATTTGAAACAAATTGATTTTAATACTTTGATTAAGTAAGAAATGTTTTCTTAAATTAAATTAGAACTTTAATGATTTGGATTCATTAAATTATTAAGTTGGATAATTAATTAATTAATTAATTAATTAATTATATGGTGATTAATTAAGTAATTATGAGTTTTTAAATTGATTAATTAAGATTTAAGATTAATTAATTAAGGTTAATTAATTTGTAATTAAGGATTACTAATTAAATTTTAATTATTGATTAAGAATTAATTAATCAAGTAATTAAGAATTAGTTAAGTTACAGTTAACACTTAATTAATTAAATAATTTGGATTAATAAATGAATTATTAAAGATTAATTAATTTGAAATTAATATTGATAAAAGTAAGTTTAATTACTCAAGAAAGAAATTAAAGAATAGTTAATGAAGGTCATTAACTTAAAATTATTTAACAATTAATTAATGTGATTAATTTTAATAATTAATTAGATTAATTAATTAATAGTAATAATTTATGAAATTGTTTAAGTTTAAATTACTCAATAGAAGTAATTAATGAATTAATTACTTAATGTAATTAATTGGGTTAATGTGATTAGTTTAGATTAATTAATTAAGTTTAATTAATTTTAAACATTTGATGATTTGATAATTAATTACTTAATGTAATTAATGGGATTGTAATTACTTAGGGAAGTAATTAATTAATAATTACTGAATGGGATTAATCAAGGGATTAATTAGAGAATAAATTAAGGAGTAATTTATTTACTGTAGTAATTAAGGGTAGTTAATTACTGGATGTTATTAATCAAGGGTGATTAATATATGTGATTTAATTGAAGATTAATTGCTTAACGTAATTATTTAAATAGAGAGATTAATTAAAAATGTAATTAGAAATCATTAATTAATAAAATTAATGATGCAAATTTAGAATTGATTAATTAAAGAATAATTAATAAATAAAGTAATTAATTAATAAAGGATTAATGTAATTAATTTTAGTTAATTAATTGATTAAGTAAATAAAAGTTAATTATTGTAAAGAGTTAAGTATAATTAACTTGTCCAATTAATTTAAAGGCAAATTACTTATTTTAATTAGAAAATTGTTAATCGGGAATGATTAATTGAAATGACTAATGAGATGGTGATTAATTAATTGATTTGTAATCAATTAATGGTTAAGTTAAGCAGGATTATTATGATGAAGTAATTAATTTAATTCATTTTAAATTAATTAAAGATAAAGTAATTAATTTAATTTAATTCACTTTAAGTTAATTATAGATGGTGTGATCGTTAAATCATTGCTTATGTATGAATGGATGATATTGGCAGCCTTGAATGGTTTGTAATCTCGGCTATGAGATGAGTAATGCTGTGTGATATGGATGCTTTGGTTGCATTGGGATGATAATATGGATTAACTGTTTATAATGATGATATGGATTATCTGTTGGTGATGATAATGTTGATTATCTATTGTTGTGTTGTGAATTATCTATCTGTGTGTATATTGATAATGAATTGAAATTGTTTTAAACTCTAAAACAACTTGGCCTTAAAATACACGTTTTGGATTCGGTGAGGCCGGGATCAGGTTTCCATATTTAGATATCCGAAAACCACATCGATCCAAATTAACGATAGGTCGTGAATCTGAAGTGAAGATGAAGATTCAGAGTGCAAGGGTTATCGTCGTTAACTCTGAGGGTGAATCCAAAATGAGTGTAACGAGATAATGCCTTCGGTTTCGTTCGAACCCGGAAAAAACTTGTATGGATTGAATGCTTTCAGAACATTGTCAGGTGGACGATGAGCATTCTAAGTGATGTGTTCTATAAAGGTAATCGTAGCCTCAAGCCTCATCAACTGGGAATGGCTAAAACAGGGGAGGTGCAGCAAGGCTAAGTGGATCATGCCCAAGTAGGACGAGATTTACCCCTGTCTAGATGTCCCTTTTGTTACGTCTGTGTGGTGCGGTTGCTGACCACAACTGCGGGGTGGTCTTGTTCGGGACTGTTCAGTAAGGAATGGTTCCGGCTTTGTTTTGCAGGGGATTGAGGGTGATCCTCGGTACGGTGATCAAGGCCCCGTACTGTGACGGGCGGTACCCCGGTAGCCCTGCCATTGTATGGAATCCAAAATCCAATAAGTGCCCTCGGATTTGATTTATTACCCACTTTTGTGGCTAGTAGCTGGAATTTAATAGATGTAACAATTTTGGTTATTTCTTATTTTCTTGAAAACCTTAGACCTATTATAATATCACTGGATTTCCTATCAAATGTTTTGGTTAGCTTAAGGTAAAAACTTTTCCATGTTTATGTGTGGGAAGTCTTATGCGATACCTTTTGTTTTCAAACTTAACCTGTTACTCACACCAGACCCATGTCTGACCCGGAGTTTATTTCTGTTTTCTTAAACTCTTGGGTACTCAAATTTTTACGAGTAGCCAAGAGATTCAGGTTAGCTTTGACGAATTGTGGAGGAGCAATGGAGCAGGAGGCTTCTTCGTTATAGTTATAAATAGTGTTCTGCTGTGTTGGTATCTTTGAGTGGTTTCTGTATGTTGTTTTGAGATGTAATAACTAGACAGGTGTTTATAACTGTCTAGTATGTGATGTATTGTCTGTGTAACTCTGATAGTTGTTGTATACTATGTAATACTTATGTTATTAATATAATTTATTCGTTCCGCTGTTTAGATTCTGATGTTGTTTCTTCTTTCTCTTTTTTTTCTCTTTTCTATCCCTTTCTTTCTTAAAGATGATACGACTTTCTGGTCGTTGAAAGTTAGGTCGTCACACTGGCAGGCTTACGATTTCATGTACAATTGGAGACAAGACGATTAACAGATGTTTGAAAGACTTAGGCGCGAGTGTCAACTTGATTCCATACTCCGTGTACGAACAATTAGCCTTAGGTGAGCTCAAACCCATGAAAGTTACGATTCAATTTGCCGATCGTTCCATTAAGAAACCCGTGGAAGAAATCGAAGACGTGCTCATTCGAGTAGGGAAATTCATATTCCCCATTGACTTTATCGTTCTCGAAACACAACTCGTGACGAATCTCTCGATTCAAATTCCGTTGATTTTAGGCCGACCATTCTTAGCCACCTTAAATGTCTTGATCAATTGTCGTAACGGATCAATGAAAATATCTTTTGGAAACATGACTTTGGATCTTAATACTTTCAATCTTGAAACCAATCGAATGAACCTTGTGACCAAACGTTGGAAGTTAGTTCCATTCACGAAAATGTTGCAAAATGAAACACTTGATCTTAACGATGAACGTGAGGCCGAGTATGAAAAATTATTTCACGAAATTCCCAACGATATTGAATACACTCTTCCTTTTGAATTGCTTCCAGTTGAGTCCGAATCTCAACCCAATTCTTCGATCGAAAAATTCCCAAAGTTGGACCTCAAACCGCTTCTCGACCACCTTAAGTATGCATACTTAGGTGAAAATGAAACTTGTCCTGTCATCATTTCTATGATCTTTCTCTTGTCCAAGAAGCTTCTCTTCTCACTATCCATTAGAAAAATAAGGAAGCGATGGGATGGTCCATTTTTGATATAAAAGGAATTAGTCCCGCTCTGGTTCAACATCGCATCCATTTAATCGATGATGCTAAGCCTGTTCGTGATGCGCAACGAAGGCTTAATCCAAAAATGAAAGATGCCGTGCGTGATGAAATTCTTAAACTTCTCGACAACGGAATCATTTACCCAATCTCCGATAGTTCATGGGTTAGCCCAATCCACGTTGTACCGAAAAAGTCCGGGCTAACCGTTGTCAAGAATGATTCAAACGAGCTTATTCCAACTCGTACTCAAACGGGTTGGCGTGTCTGCATTGACTGTCGAAAACTAAATGCCGCAACACGTAAAGATCACTTTCCTCTTCCTTTCACTGACTGAATGCTCGAACGTTTAGCCGACCATGAATTTTACTGCTTCCTTGATGGTTATTCTAGCTATAACCAAATTCCATTCGCTCCCAAAGATCAAGAGAAAACGACTTTCACATGTCCATTCGGTACCTTTGCTTATCGACGTATGCCATTCGGACTTTGTAACGCTCCTGCGACTTTTCAACAATGCATGGTTGGCATCTTTTCTAACATGATTGAATGCTTTCTAGAAGTTTTTATGGACGATTTCTCTATCTTTGGTGATTTTTTTCCCAATCTTAACATCACCTCAAGTTGGTTCTGAATCGATGTAAAGAAAAACATTTGACTTTGAATTCGGAAAAGTGCCACTTTATGGTCAAACAACGCATAGTCCTTGGATATATCATCTAAAATAGAGGCATTGAGGTAGACAAAGCAAAAATCGATGTCATTGCAAATCTACCCATTCCCAAATCTGTTAAGGACATTCGACCGTTTCTAAGGCACGCTGGCTTTTACCGATGTTTTGTGAAAGACTTTAGCAAAATTGCTCGTCCATTGACGACCCTTCTCCGAAAAGACGTTTATTTCAATTTTAACTCTGATTGTATCTTTCTTTTGAACGTCTTAAGAGCGAACTCATTTCTGCCCCAATCATTTGCGCACCCAATTGGGATCTTCCTTTCGAAATAATGTGTGACGCTTCGAACTTTGACATTGGTACTGTCTTGGGACAACGCATCAATAAGATCCTTCATGTCATTTACTATGCAAGTATGACTTTGAACGACGCTCAACTCAACTACACAACAACCGAAAAAGAGCTTCTAGCTGTCGTTTTTGCACTAGAAAAGTATCGACCTTACTTGATAGGTTCACACATTACGGTCTACACTGACCATTCTGAGCTTCGATATCTCTTCGCTAAAATGGATGCTAAATCCCGTTTGATTCGTTGGACCCTTTTACTTCAAGAATTTGACCTTACAATCAAAGACAAAAAAGGATCCGATAATCTCATAGCCGATCACTTATCTCGTCTTCCGGACGCACCATCTTCCTTGCCGATCAATTAAAACTTCCCCGATTAACAACTTCTTTCAATTTATATCGATCCATGGTACGCAGATATAGTGAACTACATAGTCACTAAAGAAACTCCCTCATCTTGGTCCAAACAGGACAAATGCAAGCGTGAGGTGGACATCTTGGTCCAAAAGGATAATGAGATCCGAAGTGTTCTTTCGTTTTGCCACGATCAAGCGTGAGGTGGACATTTCGGTCCTCGAAAAACTGCGGAAAAGGTGCTTCAGTGTGGTTTCTATTGGCCTTCTCTTTTCAAAGACTCATTCGGATTTTGTAAAACTTGCAATCGATGTCAAATGGTTGGATGAATTTCCCGACGAGATATGATGCCTCTAAACCCCATTCTTACGATCGACGTCTTTGATGTTTGGGGTATCGACTTTATGGGACCTTTTCCAAATTCTTTTGGAAACTTATATATCCTTCTCACTGTCGATTGCATTTCAAAATGGGTCGAAGCCGTTCCTTGCAAAACCAACGACCACAGAATTGTTGTGAATTTCTCAAAGAAAACATCTTTTCGAGGTTTGGCACACCTCACACAATAATCAGTGATAACGGAACCCATTTTTGCATCCGTTCTTTTGAAACTTTAATAAAAAAATACTCGATAACCCACAAGTTATAAACTCCATATCATCCTCAGACTTATGGTCAAGTTGAAGTTTCAAATCGACAAATAAAACAAATCTTGGAGAAAACTGTTAACAAAAATTGAAAAGATTGGTCTCAAAAATTGAACGACGCGCTTTGGGCTTACCGTAGTGCTTTTAAAACTAACCTTAGGATGTCCCCATTTCGTTTAGTTTACGGTAAAGCTTACCATTTACCAGTTGAAATTGAACATAAAGCGTTGTGGGCAATAAAGAACTTAAACTTTGATCTTGAAAAAGCTGGCGAAAACCGAAAACTACAATTCAACGAACTAGAAGAACTTAGGAACGATGCATATGAAAATGAGAAAATTTACAAAGAAAGAACCAAAGTTTTTCATGATAAGTCAATCCTAAGGAAAACGTTTTCTCCTAACCAGAAAGTTCTTTTATATGACTCGAGACTCCACTTATTTCCGGGGAAACTTAAATCAAGATGGACCGGACAATTTGTGGTTCGAACTGTTTTTCCACATGGTACCATAGAAATAGAAAACCCCAGGGATGGATCAATTTCCAAAGTCAACTGTCAACGGTCATTGTTTGAAACCTTTCTTGGAATTTTCAAATAACCAAGAGGAGGATCTCGTGATCCTTCATGAGTCAAGCTACATCCAGTGAGAATGTTAACCCTCTTTTGTAAATATGTACATATTTTTCCCCGTTACACTCATTAGATCATGCATCGACTGTGGGGACACAGTCAAAATTAAGTTTGGGGGGAGTCTCATTTTCATTTTTAGTTTTTCATGGCATTTGAATTTTTATTTTCTTACTTAAAAAAAATCTCAAAACTCCTAAATCTCAAAAAAAAAATCTTTTTACCATTTTGATTTATTTTTGAAGAAATACTATGGGATAAGTATAAGTTTTGGTTAATAAATTGAAATTTTTGAAAATTTATTTGCAATAACAAAAATAAAAATGAAGTTTGATTACAAACAACAATGGTTTAACTAGTATATAGGAAGGTTCATCTATGTTAATTATGAAGTATATTCTAATTGAAAATCTTTGTTTAAAAAGTGGTGAATTTAAAGTAAAGGATATAACATTTTTGTCTTCTAAGTAAAATGGAGCTAAGATGATTTTGCAAAACTCTCTCTCTCTTAAAAAATAAAAAAATATATAAAAAATAAAAAATTAATAACATCCAAGTATTCACTCTCATTTAAAAGTCCTCACGGTTATGCATGGGTGAATTACTTGGAACCTTTGATTATGTGCTTTCATACTCATTTAAAAGTCCTCACGGTTATGCATGTATGGAACACAAGCCAAAAAAACGAACAAACTTAATAAAAACCACCTAGGTCGATAGGTGTATGCACGAAAGTGTGTGCACTCGCCATGCTCTGTACTCTCCTCACATAAGCCCGACAGGCAGTGCATGGGTGGTATATCTGGCCTCAGTTTACCTGAGCTAGGTGTGTAATTTTTCTTGCAAATAATGAGAGAGCAAGCAATTGAAATCCTAGCATTATTTTAACTTGTTTGATTTAACTTGTTATTGAAAAGAAATGAAAATACCAATTTAATAAACGCTGATAATCAACTTAGGATCCATTTCATAATTACATTGTGTTATCAACCAAAACTACTAGCCAAACTATGGTCTATCTGTTATGAGAACTTGATTTTATTTGAAATTTTGACGAGTAAATGACTTAAATTTTCAAGACAATGGCCAAAACATGTATTTAACTTATTTGTGTCTATTTAAAAGTAAACCATTCATTTGTAAGTATTTTCAAAAACTCGCATCTCTCTTTGTAAATAAATCTTGCATTTTGTAAATATTTTCACTCGGATTTTGTGGGTAGTATCCGCTGAAAACCCTCACGAGAAAACACTCGTCCTACTGAGGACACCCAGAGGTTTAATGGCTTGTTGCATATGCTCAATGCTATCGTGCTCCCTATGAAAACGGATTTATCTTAGTTTTCCTTATTCGAGGACAAATAAAAAGATAAGTGTGGGGGTATTTGATGTGCACGTAAATGTGCGTATATTTACATCCATATTTGATCTTCTTCTATTTAAATAAACATCATATTTGGGCATTTTAACATGTTTAAAAACCAAAATTCAATTATTTTCAAACCATCATATTTTCATGTTCATTCAGCGGCAAAATGGTCATTTTTATGCATGAGTCAATTTAAGAATTTTTACTTGGACATTTTTTGATAATTTTTGTAGAAATTTAGATGCATATGGAAGAGGCTTATATGAAGATACATGCATGCACAAATGAAGTACAAAGAAATGAAGAGGAAATAATTCAACTTCAAGATCATGGAGGACCCCACCCACTTACTTAAATATACAATTATGAGCTAATGGACAACTAAGTGGAGGTTAAAGCTTCATGCACAAAAAATGTTGGATTAATTAGTGGCTAATAGTTACTTGGTGGCCACACTTCCTAAAGGGCATTTTAGAAAGTCCCCTAAAATAGAATTAGGGTTTTATGCATGTATATATAGCCCTCTTATGTATATGAAACCATCTTCTACTCTTTCATTTTACATGGGAAATTAAGAAATCAAAGTGTCAGCTCAATGTTCTATGAAATAACAATGGCTTCCAAGCCTCTTTCTTCTCTATTTTCTACATGCTCTTCTTTGTTTTATTATTAATGTTTATTTCTATGCTCTCTTTCTCCTTATGTTCATAGCTTAGATTTACATTTATGCAAGTAGTTAGTAGCCGATCCCTTTTTCCTTCTTTGCTTATTTTCTATTTTCTTTTCCTTTTAATGTTGAAACTTACTTTGTTGCTTCAATGCCACAAATGAGTAGCTAAACCCCTTCAATTTAGGGGTGATGAAGCTCTCTAAGTTTATGTAATTTCAACATTTTATGATTTATGATCTCATTTGGTTTATGCTTCATGAAGTGGATTTTGATGCAAGTTTATACAAGTGGGTTTGATAGCTTATATTGCTTATGCAAATAAGCTATTCTTATTCAACATAAACACAAGTTGCATCATCATTTGCTAATCCATTTTTGATTGTGAAATTAATGTGACGACCCGGAATTTTGAGCAATATCAATTTAATAATCTTTGATGATAATTAAATTGATTTGATCATTTTATATTATAAATTGACAAGTTAAATTTATTTTAAAGATTAATGATAACAATTTGTTAATATCTATTAATATTTTTCTTAACAATATGAATTGGCAAATTTAATTCTTTTGAAAGCTTATAATAATTTGATTTGGAAACATTTATTTTGGTAAATAGAAAGTTTTAATGTAATAAAACTTTATATTCAAATTGTAATATATATGAATGTATATATTGTGATTTGAGATTTGTTTTAAAATTTAATATGGAAATTAACAAATTTAATGTTAGAATGTTTCTATTTGAAATGTGTATATATATTTGTATATATATTTGAAATAGGAAAATTATTAATTTAAATTTAACAAGAGTTTTTGCAAACCTTAATAAATATATAATTTGTAAATTGAAATGTTAATTTGATTTAATGTCTTTCAAATGATATTTGAAATTTAAATTTTAAGTAATAGAGTTAATTTCTTATTTTATAAACATATATTTTAGCTTTTGTTTTTAATAAGATAAAAATTGTTTTAAAAATTTATGTAAAGAGTTAAACTAAGTTTCTCAATTTATAAACAAATGATAAAATTAAATTGATTAAAATATAAGTTATTTAAAATGCCTATATGAATTTGTTTTTAAGATAATGAAAGCCTAAAGTTTATTTTTATATGATGAAAAAACATTTTTATCTAACATTACATAAACATATATATAAGGCTTAAATAAATTATTAAAGATAAAAGAACATTTGTAAAACATTAATAAAACATTTAAATAACACTTATAAAACACTTGTAAACATTATAGCATATGTAAGGACATTTGTAAACTTAGGAGTATATGTGTAAGTTAACTAAGAAACTTGAAGTGACAAATGTCTTCCTCTCTAATAATTTAATTTAAAATTTAATTGTAAAATAAAAAGATGAGTTTATTTTCAGCAAGAGAATTCCTTTACTCTCTTCAATTCAAAAATGAATACAAATATAAAAAAAATGGAAACTACAAAGAAATCTGGATATAACAAGGAAGATGAAACCTGAAAGAAATATGCTGGATTTTCAAAATCAGAGGCAAGCATGATGTAAACTTTAACAATTCAAATGCTCGGCTGCAAGATTAAAATTCAACATGCACTTCAGATTCATCAAGCAAAACAATTATGTAATTTTCATGCAAGATAATTGCAAACCTGGAAAGCATATAGTCTTTGTCTTCTGCTTTATACAAAGGTGAGTAAATACAATTTTAAAAACAGATTTGAATTTTAAAATGGATCTTGTTCTTGTGGAATCATGTTGATTCATCTGGATTTTTGAATTTAAACTAATTGCATGTTTGAAATATAAAAGTGCTTGATGTCTGTGTAAATAAACAGTTCTGTGTGATATTTACAGGTAGCAATTACTTGTTAAAATCAATAACTTTATGTTGAATCCAAATTAGCTTATGATTTTTGAACAAAGGTTGTTTGAAATCAAGTAGTGTTTCATCTAAAAATAGCTATAGATTTTTAAAATGAATGTTTGGTTCAAAATTTCCAAATTGCAGTATTAATCAAATTGGGTCAAAAATTTTATGAATTAAATTTGTAGTTTTGATCTTATAACTAGATTACATATTTGAAATCATGATTTTTAATGAACATATCATGATTTTTAGATTAGTTTTTAGTGTGAATTTAGGATTTTGCTGTTTTGGGCAAATTGATCGAATCACGGCCAACCATGGTGAATTGGACATCACCGTTGATCATGAAGGTGGAAGGGGCATCAGGGATCATGCGAAAAATTCTATTGAAATTTTCTATTGTTCGAGTTGGCCGATTTTGGATGGTTTAGGGTTTAACTTCTTTGTTTGTCATTGTTCTGTATTTTGGGTTTCGAGGGGTCGTGACACAATCGGTGGCGATCGCGAGGGTTGCGTGAGGTTCGAGAAGATGCGATGAGGCTTCGGAAAGAAGAAGGAGGCGTATTGTGGCAAGGATGGTCGGCGGCATTGGATTTTCTGGTGAAGGAGTTTTCGTACTGTTGGGTTCAAAGATCAATTTTTGATGTTCGATCATATTTTTCCTTCTGGGTTTCGATCATTGATGCTTGGGTCGAAAGTGAAGTGTCGGAGGCAAGAATGGAGTTCGCCGTCGTTCGGCGTGGTGGTGCACATTTACGTGCACGGGTTTGTGCATTATGTGATGACTGGGGATGGGTTTTGGAAGTGATGGTAGGAGCTCGAAGTATGCTCCGTGTTTTCTGTTGTTTTTCTCGTAGCAGGCTTGGGTAGGGGGGAACTCGGAGTTAGTGTGTGTTTTACTCGGGGTGTTTTCTTGTTTTACTCGGGGTAGGCACGGGTTTTAGCAGGGTTTACTCGAGTATTTAGATATTCAGGCTTTAGTACAGAAGTTTAAGATGTTAGTACAAAGAAATTTTGATTTTAGGAATAAAGTTTTTTTAAAACAAAGGAACTGGTTTTGGAAAAGATTTATAATAAAAGTTGAATTAGTTTTACTTATAAAACTATTTGGTTTCAAAATAAATTTTAAACAAGCTTTATATATATTAAAATATGATTGTTTTTAAAATAAAGAAATGGATATATTTTTATTTATTTTTGAAATAAAGCTTGTATTTAATTTTATTTAATATTCTTGGAAAGTTTAAAGGTTTAAAAGATCAATTTTAAAATATGTTTAATTATAATTGATTTCTAAATATTATATTTTAATAAAAGTTTAATGATTTAGAATTTGATAATCAATGGTAATAAAGATTTATCTTATGTAAATTGGAATTTTGATTTAATTAAAGATAATTAAATTTGGAAAGGTAATTAAGATAATTAAATTATTAACCCTTTAAAATTTATTGGTTAATATAAATGTGTTAATTAAGATAATGGTTTCTTGTTTAAGAATCTTTTTAATATAGTAAATTAAAGAATCATTTAATTAATTTTAAATAATTAAGTTAAATAATTAATTAAGTAATTAATTTAGATAATCACTTATGGGTTAATCTTATATAATTACTTGGGAAGTAATTAAGTAATTAAGTGGTTAATTACAGAAGGTAATTAAGTAAAGGATAATTACTTTATGAAAAGTAATGTGATTAAGAGTTAATCACTTGAATTATTTGTTAAAGAATTAATTAATAAAATTAATTAAAGGTTTAAATTATTTAGTTAATGATTTATTAATATAAGGATTAAGAGGAATCAATTAAGTGATTAATTACTTGTTAAAGTAATTAATTAAGAAAGAAATTTAATTAATGAAGTAATCATTAATTGATGAAAATGATTAATTAATTATTAATTAAAATTTTAAGAATAATTAGTTTATAATTAAGTTTTAATTACTAAATGCAATTAAAGTAATTAATCAAAGGTGATTAATTAAAAGTAATTAATTAAATATGATTAATTAAAAATAGTTAATCAAGTATGATTAATTAAAAGTAATTAATCAAGTAGTATTTAATTAAAAGTAATTAATCAAGAGTGATTAACTAAAGGTGATTAATCAGGTGTAATTAATTAAAAGAAATTAAGGAATAATTATCAGGATAATTAAAGAATAATTAATCAAGGTTGATTAATTTAGAAGGTAATTAAGAGGTAATTACTTAGTATAATTTGGAAGTAATTAATGAGGATGATTAATTAATATGGTAATTAAGTAAGAATTACTTAAACTAATTAAGTGATAATTAGTCAGGGAAGATTAATTGAAATGGATAATTAAGTGATGTTAGTTAATTAGTTAATTTGTAATTAATTAATGAATAAGAAATTGGATTGAAGATAATCCAAGTGATTAATTAAGGATTAATTTAATTTAAGGATTAATTAAATTAATCAAGTTTGAATCAAACTTGTTTATGAATGATTAATGATTGGATGATATATATATCATTGGATGAGTTAATGATATTGGATGTTGTTGGATGACATTGATTGATATGTGATGATGTGAATATGTTATATCTGAGATGTGATTTATATGCTGCTTTGTGATATGTATAGATGCATGTGATAATAGATGCTTATCTATCTGTGTAATATGGTACATCCATTTATGTTAAGTGATATTTTCTGAAATATCTATTGTTTAAATCCCTTAAGTACAACTTGGACATTAAAATGGCGTTTGGTTTCGGTGAGACCGGGATCGGGTTTCCATATTTTGGATATCCGAAAACCACATCGATTCCAATTAAACGTTAGGTCGTGAATCCAAGTGGAGCAAGTGAAGACTCGAGGTGTAAGGGCAATACGTCAGTATAACTCTGTGGATGATTCCGTAATGAGTTTAACGGAATAGTGCTTATAGATTCGAGATGTTGGTTTCAGAGTGCAAGGGCTATGGTCGTTGGCTCTGAGGGTGATTCCAAAATGAGTGCAACGAGATAGTGCCTTCGGTTTCGTTCGAACCCGGAACGAACTTGTATGGATTGAATGCTTTCAGCACATCGTCAGGCGAACGATGAGCATTCTAAGATAATTGGTCCTATAAAGGTAATCGCAGCCTCAAGCCTCATCAACCGGGAATGGCTAAAACAGGGGAGGTGCAGCAAGGCTTCGTGGGTCGCTCCCACTGGAGAGCGAGATACATCCCTGTCTAGATGTCCCTTTTTATTTCGGCTTTGTGGGCAGTTGGAACTGCAGCCAACTGCGGGGAGGTCTTGTTCGGGACTGTTCAGTAAGGAATGGTCCCGGCCTTGTGTTGCAGGGGAGTTAGGGTGGCTCCTCGGTACGGTGATCTAGGCCACGTACTGTGACGGGCGGTACCCCAGTAGCCCTGCCAGTGATGGAAACCCATTTTCCCTACGAGACCCAACGGTTTTGTTTGTATTACCCATTTTTGTGGCTAGTAGCTGGAATTTAATGAATGTAACAATTTCGGCTATTTCATATTTCTTTGAAAACCCTAGACACTATTATAATATCACTGGATTTCCTATCAAATGTTTTGGTTAGCGTAAGGTAAAAAATTTTCCATGTTTATGTGTGGGAAGTCTTATGTGATACCTTTTCTTTTCAAAGGTTTTCTAAAATTAAGCAATCTTAAACTGTTTACTCACACCAGACCTTTGTCTGACCCGAGTGTTTATTTTCTATTTTATTAAACTCTTGGGTACACATATTATATATGAGTAGTCAAGTGATTCAGGTTATCTCTTGACGAATTCTGGAGAAGCTTTGGAGCAGGAGGCTTTAGCGTGTAGATATATAGTTAGAGTTTCCGCTGTGTGTTATTCTGTGTTGATGTTCTTGTATTGTATATTAGACAGAAGTGTTATAACTGTCTAAATTGAGATACATAGTTGTGTACTCTGATGTATATGATACTATGTATATGTTCTATATTATATTTAAATCATTCCGCTGTGAGATTCTGATGTGTTGTTTTCTCTTTCTTCTCTTCTTTTCTTCTTCTATCCCTTTCTTTCTTAATTAGTGATGCGATTTTCCGGGAGTGGAAAGTCGGGTCGCTACAGTTGGTATCATAGCATTAGGTTGAGTGAATACCTAGGCTCTGGAATGGTGTCTATCTTGAGAGAGCATATTTGTAATTTATATATATATATATATATAACTACCTAATCTGTTGGGTTATCTGTTCGGATTTTCCAACATAGGTTATAAAGGTAGATAAGGTAGAAGTGTGTGGAACACAACTACCACTAATGGAAGAGGTTTATATGTTGTGGTTGGAGATGTTTATCGAGATTGTAGACCTAATACCGTCTCGAATAAGTTGTGTAGTTTGGTGAAAGGATTTCTTTGAGTCCAGAGGAAGTCTTTTTCAAGAATTGGAGTATATTTTTGGGTGTGAGGTTGATTTGTTCTCGAGTAAGCAGGGATTTGCTAGAGTTGAGTTTGTCAGCTAAATAGAAGCAAGTGATGGTATCTTGGAGACTTCAAGAAGAACAACTGTGAGATGGGATGCAGTTTCCATAGATGGTTCTGAAGGTGTTTCTTTTGGAGCCAGATTTAGATGGTGTTGGTAGAGCAAGTGATTTCTACTGCAGGGAAGATTCGAATGTTTAGAGATTCTCTGGATCTCAAGTAAGGGTATTTTATCTTTATTGAAGTAGGAGACTAAGGTCGATGAGTTACCTCATTTCGGACATAGTCTCAATTGTTTCTTAAGAAAATAAGTGGTTGACGTTTGATTTTGAGCCGAGTTTCTTTGAGGAGATGTCTACCGTCTCAAGGCTTTTTAGTGGAATTGGGTGATAGTTTTGAGTTTCAAGAAGTTTGTGGCTAAGAAAGATCTTGTGGCTTAGCAGTAGCATTAAAATGAAGTTTGGAAGCAGCAGCATGGATCTGTTTCTTCGATGATTCAGTAACCTTTGGGACTTTACTATGGGCTGACCAGGCAGTAGTGAAGGCTTATTCTTTTCTTTGCAAGGCTCAGCAGAGTGAGATATCTGTTGGAAGTGATCTATCAGTTTCTGGTAGATAAGCCATTCGGGAAAGAATTATCTTGATTAGGAAAGATGTTCTAGTTGGGTAGACAGTTCTTTGGAGTCTGAACTGAGTGAGATCGCAAAAGTGACTTGCGATTAGTTGGGAATCTTTGAATATTCTTGGTTTGGGAATTGAGGCATCTCGAGTAGAGGTGAAAGCTATGGAAGTAGTCGGAGGTTCTCCAGATGTTTTTGAGGGAAATCAGAAGTTGACCTGAATCAGAGATTGAGTTTTCTTATCGACTTGGATTTTCAGGAGTAGTATTAATGGTTCAACCATATAGTGGGATGACTCTTAGAGCGAGAAGAATTTGGTGAGGCAACTCAAGATTCTTTGGAAAGGGATTGATCATCTTATTCTAGTTGAGATTCTGTTGAGGTGTTTTGACCAAGTGGAATGTTCACTAAGATTTTTATGAGTCGGATGAACAGTGTATGAAGAAAGATTTTGCTTGTGTTCTTCGATAGCATTCTTATCTGCTCTAGATCAGAGTTGTGCAGCGGAAGCCAGTTGGCAGTTATTCTAGTATGGAGCAACCGGAAGTTGCAGTTTACCTGGATTAGAGGATTTCTACAAGAAATTCAAGTATGAAGGAATTTTCTGGATTTGAAGGTAAGGTTGTCAAGTGCAACTGTTTGGCTATTTAGATATGAGATATAGGTTTGAAGTCCATTGATGCTTGTAGTATAGAATTGTATTTTGGATTTCAGCAAATTATTTATGGGAAAGCCACTTTGTTGAGTAGGACCTGGAGATTTGGTTTGAGTTGGTCCTGTTTGTTGCATAAAGCAATCAGCAAGGGTTAGGCCGATCAGGAATATTGGAGGTGACTCAGAGCATCTGAAGAGTTGTGCAGTTTAGAATTGAGGAGATTTGGAATATGCAGTTAGAATTTGGATATTGTTTTAGTTTTATCCAATCAAAGGAGATATAAGATTGGGTAAAACTGGAAAGTTAGCTCTGGAGGAATTTTGAGTTTTCCTGTGTTCTCTGAAGATTTGATTTTGATCTACAGGATTGAATTGCCAGTTCAGATAACTGAAATTCATTGTATTTCACATATCTCTGAGGAATATGTGTATGATTCTTTGAGTGATAGAATCAGCAGTTCAGAAGGATCTGGTAGTTGGGCTGGACTTGGGTTTAGTCTAATATCTTGTTCAGACTTGTAGAATCAGATGAGGGAGTTCTTGGTTATAGTAGTGTAGTTACTTATGATTTGTAGAGTAAGTATTCCAGTATATAGATACCTGGAAAACTCTAGATAATATTAGGAAGTTCTATTCAGAATTTTCTGGAATAGATAAATTGTTTGTTTGTTTGAATTGGATGCTATGATTGATAATGTATGATTGATTGTTTGATTTCTGATAAAAAATTAAATTCTTTAGCTGGGTTATTAAATTATCTTTGCTTTTAAATTTCGGGGACGAAATTCTTTTAAGGGGGGAGGAATGTGACGACCCGGAATTTTGAGCAATATCAATTTAATAATCTTTGATGATAATTAAATTGATTTGATCATTTTATATTATAAATTGACAAGTTAAATTTATTTTAAAGATTAATGATAACAATTTGTTAATATCTATTAATATTTTTCTTAACAATGAGAATTGGCAAATTTAATTCTTTTGAAAGCTTATAATAATTTGATTTGGAAACATTTATTTTGGTAAATAGAATGTTTTAATGTAATAAAACTTTATATTCAAATTGTAATATATATGAATGTATATATTGTGATTTGAGATTTGTTTTAAAATTTAATATGGAAATTAACAAATTTAATGTTAGAATGTTTCTATTTGAAATGTGTATATATATTTGTATATATATTTGAAATAGGAAAATTATTAATTTAAATTTAACAAGAGTTTTTGCAAACCTTAATAAATATATAATTTGTAAATTGAAATGTTAATTTGATTTAATGTCTTTGAAATGATATTTGAAATTTAAATTTTAAATAATAGAGTTAATTTCTTATTTTATAAACATATATTTTAGCTTTTGTTTTTAATAAGATAAAAATTGTTTTAAAAATTTATGTAAAGAGTTAAACTAAGTTTCTCAATTTATAAACAAATGATAAAATTAAATTGATTAAAATATAAGTTATTTAAAATGCCTATATGAATTTGTTTTTAAGATAATGAAAGCCTAAAGTTTATTTTTATATGATGAAAACATTTTTACCTAACATTACATAAACATATATATAAGGCTTAAATAAATTATTAAAGATAAAAGAACATTTGTAAAACATTAATAAAACATTTAAATAACACTTATAAAACACTTGTAAACATTATAGTATATGTAAGGACATTTGTAAACTTAGGAGTATATGTGTAAGTTAACTAAGAAACTTGAAGTGACAAATGTCTTCCTCTCTAATAATTTAATTTAAAATTTAATTGTAAAATAAAAGGATGATTTTATTTTCAGCAAGAGAATTCCTTTACTCTCTTCAGTTCAAAAATGAATACAAATATAAAAAAAAAATGGAAACTGCAAAGAAATCTGGATATAACAAGGAAGATGAAACCTGAAAGAAATATGCTGGATTTTCAAAATCAGAGGCAAGCATGATGTAAACTTCAACAATTCAAATGCTCGGCTGCAAGATTAAAATTCAACATGCACTTCAGATTCATCAAGCAAAACAATTCTATAATTTGCATGCAAGATAATTGCAAACCTGGAAAGCATATAGTCTCTGTCTTCTGCTTTATACAAAGGTGAGTAAATACAATTTTAAAAACAGATTTGAATTTTAAAATGGATCTTGTTCTTGTGGAATCATGATGTTTCATCTGGATTTTTGAATTTAAACTAATTGCATGTTTGAAATATAAAAATGCTTGATGTCTGTGTAAATAAACAGTTCTGTGTGATATTTACAGGTAGCAATTACTTGTTAAAATCAATAACTTTATGTTGAATCCAAATTAGCTTATGATTTTTGAACAAAGGTTGTTTGAAATCAAGTAGTTTTTCATCTAAAAATAGCTATAGATTTTAGAATGAATGTTTGGTTCAAAATTTCCAAATTGCAGTATTAATCAAATTGGGTCAAAAATTTTATGAATTAAATTTATAGTTTTGATCTTATAACTAGATTACATATTTGAAATCATGATTTTTAATGAACATATCATGATTTTTAGATTGGTTTTTAGTGTGAATTTAGGATTTTTCTGTTTTGGGCAAATTAATCGAATCACGGCCAACCACGGTGAATTGGACATCGCCGTTGATCATGAAGGTGGAGGGGGCATCAGGGATCATGCGAAAAATTCTATCGAATTTTTCTATTGTTCGAGTTGGCCGATTTTGGATGGTTTAGGGTTTAACTTCTTTGTTTGTCATTGTTCTGTATTTTGGGTTTCGAGGCGTCGTGACACAATCGGTGGCGATCGCGAGGGTTGCGTGAGGTTCGAGAAGATGCGATGAGGCTTTGGAAAGAAGAGGGAGGCGTATTGTGGCAAGGATGGTCGGCGGCATTGGATTTTCTGGTAAAGGAGTTTTCGTACTGTTGGGTTCAGAGATCAATTTTTGATGTTCGATCATATTTTGCTTTCTGGGTTTCGATCATTGATGCTTGGGTCGAAAGTGAAGTGTCGGAGGCAAGAATGGAGTTCGCCGTCGTCCGGCGTGGTGGTGCACATTTACGTGCACGGGTTTGTGCATTATGTGATGACTGGGGATGGGTTTTGGAAGTGATGGTAGGAGCTCGAAGTATGCTCCGTGTTTTCTGTTGTTTTTCTCGTAGCAGGCTTGGGTAGGGGGGAACTCGAAGTTAGTGTGTGTTTTACTCGGGGTGTTTTCTTGTTTTACTCGGGGTAGGCACGGGTTTTAGCAGGGTTTACTCGAGTATTTAGATATTCAGGCTTTAGTACAGAAGTTTAAGATGTTAGTACAAAGAAAATTTGATTTTAGGAATAAAGTTTTTTTAAAACAAAGGAACTGGTTTTGGAAAAGATTTATACTAAAAGTTGAATTAGTTTTACTTATCAAACTATTTGGTTTCAAAATAAATTTTAAACAAGCTTTATATATATATTAAAATATGATTGTTTTTAAAATAAAGAAATGGATATATTTTATTTTTTTTTGAAATAAAGCTTGTATTTAATTTTATTTAATATTCTTGGAAAGTTTAAAGGTTTAAAAGATCAATTTTAAAATATGTTTAATTATAATTGATTTCTAAATATTATATTTTAATAAAAGTTTAATGATTTAGAATTTGATAATCAATGGTAATAAAGATTTATCTTATGTAAATTGGAATTTTGATTTAATTAAAGATAATTAAATTTGGAAAGGTAATTAAGATAATTAAATTATTAACCCTTTAAAAGTTATTGGTTAATATAAATGTGTCAATTAAGATAATGGTTTCTTGTTTAAGAATCTTTTTAATATGGTAAATTAAAGAATCATTTAATCAATTTTAAATGATTAAGTTAAATAATTAATTAAGTAATTAATTTAGATAATCACTTATGGGTTAATCTTATATAATTACTTGGGAAGTAATTAAGTAATTAAGTGGTTAATTACAGAAGGTAATTAAGTAAAGGATAATTACTTTATGAAAAGTAATATGATTAGGAGTTAATCACTTGAATTATTTATTAAAGAATTAATTAATAAAATTCATTAAAGGTTTAAATTATTTAGTTAATGATTTATTAATATAAGGATTAAAAGGAATCAATTAAGTGATTAATTACTTGTTAAAGTAATTAATTAAGAAAGAAATTTAATTAATGAAGTAATCATTAATTGATGAAAATGATTAATTAATTATTAATTAAAATTTTAAGAATAATTAGTTTATAATTAAGTTTTAATTACTAAATGTAATTAAAGTAATTAATCAAAGGTGATTAATTAAAAGTAATTAATTAAATATGATTAGTTAAAAATAGTTAATCAAGTATGATTAATTAAAAGTAATTAATCACGTAGTATTTAATTAAAAGTAATTAATCAAGAGTGATTAATTAAAAGTGATTAATCGGGTGTAATTAATTAAAGGAAATTAAGGAATAATTATCAGGATAATTAAAGAATAATTAATCAAGGTTGATTAATTTAGAAGGTAATTAAGAGGTAATTACTTAGTATAATTTGGAAGTAATTAATGAGGATGATTAATTAATATGGTAATTATGTAAGAATTACTTAAAGTAATTAAGTGATAATTAATCAGGGAAGATTAATTGAAATGGATAATTAAGTGATGTTAGTTAATTAGTTAATTTGTAATTAATTAATGAATAAGAAATTGGATTGAAGATAATCCAAGTGATTAATTAAGGATTAATTTAATTTAAGGATTAATTAAATTAATCAAGTTTGAATCAAACTTGTTTATGAATGATTAATGATTGGATGATATATATATATATATATATATATATATCATTGGATGAGTTAATGATATTGGATGTTGTTGGATGACATTGATTGATATGTGATGATGTGAATATGTTATATCTGAGATGTGATTTATATGCTGCTTTGTGATATGTATAGATGCATGTGATAATAGATGCTTATCTATCTGTGTAATATGGTACATCCATTTATGTTAAGTGATATTTTCTGAAATATCTATTGTTTAAATCCCTTAAGTACAACTTGGACATTAAAATGGCGTTTGGTTTCGGTGAGACCGGGATCGGGTTTCCATATTTTGGATATCCGAAAACCACATCGATTCCAATTAAACGTTAGGTCGTGAATCCAAGTGGAGCAAGTGAAGACTCGAGGTGTAAGGGCAATACGTCAGTATAACTCTGTGGATGATTCCGTAATGAGTTTAACGGAATAGTGCTTATAGATTCGAGATGTTGGTTTCAGAGTGCAAGGGCTATGGTCGTTGGCTCTGAGGGTGATTCCAAAATGAGTGCAACGAGATAGTGCCTTCGGTTTCGTTCGAACCCGGAACGAACTTGTATGGATTGAATGCTTTCAGCACATCGTCAGGCGAACGATGAGCATTCTAAGATAATTGGTCCTATAAAGGTAATCGCAGCCTCAAGCCTCATCAACCGGGAATGGCTAAAACAGGGGAGGTGCAGCAAGGCTTCGTGGGTCGCTCCCACTGGAGAGCGAGATACATCCCTGTCTAGATGTCCCTTTTTATTTCGGCTTTGTGGGCAGTTGGAACTGCAGCCAACTGCGGGGTGGTCGTGTTCGGGACTGTTCAGTAAGGAATGGTCCCGACCTTGTGTTGCAGGGGAGTTAGGGTGGCTCCTCGGTACGGTGATCTAGGCCGCGTACTGTGACAGGCGGTACCCCAGTAGCCCTGCCATTGATGGAAACCCATTTTCCCTACGAGACCCTACGGTTTTGTTTGTATTACCCACTTTTGTGGCTAGTAGCTGGAATTTAGTGAATGTAACAATTTCGGCTATTTCATATTTATTTGAAAACCCTAGACACTATTATAATATCACTGGATTTCCTATCAAATGTTTTGGTTAGCGTAAGGTAAAAACTTTTCCATGTTTATGTGTGGGAAGTCTTACGTGATATCTTTTCTTTTCAAAGGTTTTCTAAAGTTAAGCAATCTTAAACCGTTTACTCACACCAGACCCCTGTCTGACCCGAGTGTTTATTTTCTGTTTTATTAAACTCTTGGGTACTCATATTATATATGAGTAGTCAAGTGATTCAGGTTATCTCTTGACGAATTCTGGAGAAGCTTTGGAGCAGGAGGCTTCAGCGTGTAGATATATAGTTAGAGTTTCCGCTGTGTGTTATTCTGCGTTGATGTTCTTGTATTGTATATTAGACAGAAGTGTTATAACTGTCTAAATTGAGATATATAGTTGTGTACTCTGATGTATACGATACTATGTATATGTTCTATATTATATTTAAATCGTTTCGCTGTGAGATTCTGATGTGTTGTTTTCTCTTTCTTCTCTTCTTTTCTTCTTCTATCCCTTTCTTTCTTAATTAGTGATGCGATTTTCCGGGAGTGGAAAGTCGGGTCGCTACAATTAAAGTAAAAATGAAATTTGACGATCTATATTACTAGTTACAATAGTAAATATATCATACTTAAAATAGCTTTTGCTTTTGCTTCATTTTCATGAGAATTATAAGTGGGTATTTGTTGTATTATAGTTTGATGGTTTGAGTTATGTTAATTAATAACATAAACAAACCATACTTATGATAAATACAACAATATTTCACTTAAATCAAAATTAGAGATCATAAATTGTTTGTTGTTGATTTACAAAAATATGAGAGTGGATTTGCCTCTAAATTGTTCTCTAGTTCAATAGTTTTCTAATCACAATTTAACTCTAGTTTTAGCTTCATTTTAGTTCTAGACAGCAATTTATCCTCCATTTGGACTAATTTGATTGAATAGAATTTTAAAACTCTAACAACTCCATGCGGATCGACCCGTTTTCGCCACGTACTTCAAGTGTACGCCGTGCGCTTGAGGAAAATTTAATTTGAAAATTTTCGAATAATTTCTAACTCGATAGAAATTTAGTCGATAAACAAAAACACCAACCTGTTCCTCTCTGCAGAAAATACCGCTCCCTTCTTTTATTGTAAATACCGATCCCTCCTTTTATTATAAATACCGATCCTTATATACGAACTAAGAATACCGACCCCTTATTTTCACGACACAATGCTTAGCATACAACGCCGATCCAATGGTTGAAGCTGCTTTGTCAACTCCTCCTAATATCCTAACCCATGCCGACCCCATCCTCTACCATATCTACACCGAATCTGTTTCTTCTCCTACAACTCCCTCCAGTTCTTCCTAATCCCTCTTCCTCTCTACCTCATGTCAACTCCAAACTAGAACTCGATTGCCTATGCACCTGGACACCATGTCACTCCTCAAGGTTGGGTTGTGAGTTAAGAATATAGATCTAGGGCTTAGGGGATAGTAGTGGATTCGAGTCAAGGATAGATAAAATTCGGGAGTAATTGGAAGTTGCAAGGCAAGGTTACTCAAATTTAGAAGAGAAAAGGCGTAAATGATGTTGGAGGAATTGGTTAACAGAGCTCTGTAAAGAAACAAGCGGGAGTGGAAAGCAGAAAATAGGGACCCGAGCTTTTATATGAGGAATGGAATATGAACCGGTCTCTTCCTAGAGACCCGGCCACCATATTCCACGGGGTCGGCTAGTCAACATGCCGACCCCTACCTAGGCGAAACAATCAAGGGATCAACATTCATATGCCGACCCCTTCTATTCTTTATTTAAATATATATATATATATAATGGATAATATGTAGTGATAAATAATGATATTAATTATAAAATGGACAAGATGAAGAAATGCTTGGTCGGGAAGAAGTCATCGCCGTGAATCCAAACTTTGAAAGGTTATATGCAATCAACTTTTGAGAAGTTGCATGAGGAATCAGAGACTTTATTAAGGCCAAGCTAATACGTTCGAATGACACGGGGTTTTATTGAAGGTTAATGGAAACGGCGATCAGTTATTGGCTTGAACAAGATAACCTCTGGGAGGATGGATTACTTGCTGATTCAAAGCGCGTCATGTTGTTCACAAGACGCACTTTGGGGAGCAAATGTTACCTGGTACCTAAGCCCGAATATAAAACGGTAGTTGCAGAAGCTATGACTGGACATTGATGGGAGTAGTGTTAAGAGTAAGTCTACTTTGAGTCATGTAGGAGTTTAATTCGAGTCGTCGCATCATCGACTTCGAGTCAATGGTAATCAACCACTAGAGCTCGGCATATTTAAGAGGATTCTACATAGGAAGTGGGTCAATGTTGGAGAATAGCTAGGAGTTCGTCCATTTAAGTTCGGCATTAGATGATTGGATCGGCTATGGTGGATCGACACAAGATACAAGAGGTTGGTTATTTGTGATCAGTCATAAGAATTTGGGTTCGGCCATGATGGGTCGGCAAGACATGGGTCGGTGCATCTCAAAGAGGTTGGCAAGTCATCAGGTCCGCACATTGTAGTTGCTTCGGGTCGGCACATAGTAGTTGCTTCGGGTCGGCATGATTATTTCCTTAGGTCTGTAATAGGGAGACGTGGAGATGGACGGCTTAAGGCCATGGGGTCGACTACACCGGGTTGGTGCCCGCTCGTCTTCGGGACGGTGAAGCACAAGATCTGAGTTGGCTATGGGAATCAGGTCGGCAACAAGGTATTGCGTTTGGCATGTTTTCACTTCAAATGACACTACGAGCTGCTTCGAGGCATTTAAGGATTTGTTTCAAGACATCGAAAGGACCTCGATCGGCTGTGAGGGTTTGGCATGATTGGATCGGTCTTCATGACTTGTCAATTATGGGCCGAATTTCTTGGTTGTGGGCCTGGAAGACTAAAAGGACATGCTCACTCATGGAAGCTAGGCTATCTCCGTCTATAAATAGAGGGGCATGGTTCCAGTTTAAGGGATCTTTTCGAAAACTAAGGAGAGACTCTGACATCTTTTGTACTCATTTCCTTTTCATTCTAAACTGAATTCAAGCTGTTCTTTATGAATTGTATCTGTAATCAAACAGTAGAAAGAGCAATAAAGATCACATTCAAAGTGGTCGTATTCAGTTACGCTGAACCACTATAATTTCGATGTTTTTGTTTTTACTATTATTTCTTGCATTATATTGTGTTATTCCTCTGTTTTCATTTATTATCTTCATTTATCTCTCTACACAAATCTACTCTAGGGTGTTAGTGACCAATTCTGGTGCTAATAGCATTCTTAGAGTTGATAGTTTTCCTATTACTTTATTGATTGTTCCATTCAGTACTGATACCTTTTATATTTATTTTACTATTCTTTCTTACTATTTGATGGTTTTATTCTTTTTCTAAATAACAATAAAAATTGTCGATGTGTATGTTTTAGGGTGGTGTAGGGGTTAATAGGTCTACTTAAGATTGATTTCTGAAGTTGAGATTTACTTGCATTATTAAATTCTTCATTTTTCCCTTTTCACGGGTAAATTATACCTTATTGTTCGAGGAGATCAGTTTAATTTTATTGCCATCTTGAGAAGGTAATACTAATTCCTTTTTTTCCATATATATAACATAGGTTTGTGGCCACATTATTATATCTTGAGCTACAAAGTTGTGCTAATGGTAACTCAAATAAACGGTACACACACTTGAATTGAAATGTAACTAGAAACATAATATAAGACATTTCAACAGCTGTGTGCGCACTTATTGTCAATTTTAATCATAGTTATTTTTGCTATTCACTTATTGCATGGAGTTCTACCTTAATTGTTAATTTAAGTATTACTTTTTACTTGTTATTTTGCTCAGGAATACAAGAAGTCCACTTTGAATTTATTACATGAATTCTACAAATTTCAAAGCATAGAAGCTCTAATAAAAAACAACTTAATTTATGGAACATGATAAAAAAAGACTTGAATTATTGTGTGAGAACTGCACAAAAAACTATCAATGCCACCATTATTGTGTTAGATAAACAAATCAATATCCATAGTCGTACACATGGTTAGAACAACTCTATTGGCTAATAGAAGGCACAATACATGTGTATTAATGCTCTAAAGTTATTTTTGGTCAAGCAACCTGACAAGAGACATTGAACTGGTGTGGAGATTAGATCAATTTGTTGAATAGTAGCTGCTGACATTGATTCTCATAACATATCTAATGTTTGTACACAATTTTCAATAGAATAAAGTTTACTATTGCATTTAACTGAGTAAGATAAAGATGAATGATGAAAAATTGCATTAACATAAGCGGTATTAATCCAATGCCAAATCAAAGTTAAGAAAAAAGGCAAAAAGTGCACCTTATGCTAAACATTGAACATGGTATAAAAGCTAAATGCATGCATCCTGCGTAGTTGGAAATTTTAATGTAAAAATTAGAACATTATAAAAGTTTGCTTGAACGTAAGGAATCTCAAGTTCCCAGTAATGCATATATAGTCAGTTCTTATAAATTTTAACTAAGTTAACCAAATTTTGGAAAAATTAAATAAGTTTATAAATAAATAACTAAGTTTTATAAAGTTAATTAAGATTGAACAAATAAACAAAGTTAGCTGTGATTTATAAAAATTAATCGAGTTAACTAAATATTACAAAAATTAAAAATTTATAAAGTTAACATTTTTCTCAAATATTCAACTAATTTAACTAAGTTATTTTCAAAATTACAAAAAAAAGGAAAAGTTGTATAGAATTCAAACTTTTATAATTTTGATCCAACTTGAACGTTCTTGTATTTGTTGGAAAGATAAGAGGATAATAAATAATTTTTGTTTTTACCACTTTCTAAAAGTTTGAGTTTTGATAGGTTGATACATTGTTACAAAACAGCGTACATGCTATCTTTAAATCCGAATTGGCGTTTTGCTAGATTAAAAGTAAAACAACTATGGTTTTTATACTAAAATTCTCATCATCTCCAATCTTCAGAAATGACAGCGTCATATTATACTTCGAGTACCCAAGAATAATACTTCCTCCTTCCTCCTCAAGATTCAACGAAAGTTCGTAAGCGTGCGCTTCTTCAACCTCCAGTTCACTCAGAAACTTTAACTTGTAATATTATCGATCTTGTAAAGGACACCATACTTGATGTTGTTCTTCATGTAGTATGCCAATTCAGTTAGTCTAAATACAAATTTGTACCCTCCATTTTTTCGTGAGTTGTTTGTTGACATCAAGGGACTGTCCATTGAGTAATGTGTCGATTGTATTGGTTGCCTGACAACTAGGCTGCCGCTCCAAGCACATTATAACCTACAGCTAACAAAGCGAATAAGAGCGTAAGTACTAACATAAAGTACTAGACTTTAGTGTAGTCTTTTTTTCAAACTACATATGAAATGATGCTCTCCTCTTTAACAAAAATTATATATTTCTTGGCCAAGAATTAAGCTATGCACAAACAAACAATATAAAAGAATCGAAACTTGATCTTTTTATACCAAAAGAAAAAAAAAGATCATACTACTTTTATTGCACTGAATTGTACCTTGGTTTTCAAATATATAAATTTGGTGATTCCAAGTTACAAAAAACACATCCATTTATTGAATGTGAAAACTAAATATTGAAACCTAAAGATGCTAATTCAACGATTTTTTTGAATTTGAACAGGAAATTGCATATTTTGCACATATTTAAATTTAGTTTTGCCGGTATACTTAATTATGTAGATTTATATCTATATAACTAAGCCATTTTTTAGTTGATACCTTTACACCTACCCCTTTTCGTGGACATGAAGAAGGCACCGTTCGTTCCTCCGCATTTTCTTACATTCAACTTTAAGTCGAATCATTTCCACTACAAAAAAATATATTTTTCACATAAATAATTTTGAACTGCAGGTGGCATTTATTCCTTTACAAATTAACATATATACACATGCCAGGAATATTGAATACCTCGGTTATCCAAATGCAAACTTAAAAAGGGTGAAGTTCATTTCTTAGCTGCATCTGTTTTCAACACAGAACATCACAAAATAATTAGAAGAAGAGGTTACAGGAATGCCTATAAATTTCAATCCTTTAGTCAATTGCAGAGCAAAAGAAGGCAGAAACCAATATAAATAACCAAATAAAGGTATAGCCCTGGTCTTATGTCAAATTTATAAGTTACACTGCATGTTGTCTTTTGTAATGTGTCTTAGAATTTTGATTCTTTAGACATTTGGTATGAACTCTTGGGATTCGAAGTAGACGAGAAGAGATACGATTAAAAGTAGAGAGTTAAATGATAGGCTGATGATGGTTGAGCATGCCTTTACTGATCGTGAGGGTCTCTTTGAATGACCATGGTATAAGAATTTGGTAAGCTTTATACAATTTCAATCTTTCAAACATGTTGTCAGATATCACTTGTCAATTATTTTACGAAAAATTAGCAAATATACATCTTAACTCATCTTTTTGGGTCAGTAATCTTCACTAATGGCTAGTTGACAATCGATATCAAAGTTTTGATACAACCATGAGTATTAAAGTTTTGCTTTACAAAATTCAGTGACAAATTAACTAAGTATAATAATAAATAATTTTTTAAAAATTAGCTAAGATTTGTAATAATAACAACAATAAGTTAATTAAGATTCATAATAATAACAATAATTAAATGAATCTATAATAATAATAACTAAGTTTATGAAAATTAATAAGTTTTATAAAAATTCAATAAGTTTATAAAATTAACCAAGTATTATAGAAAAATAACTAAATAATAATAATACTAATAATAAATTTTATGAAAAATTAAATAAGAATTATAACAATAATAAATTTTATGAAAAATTGACTAAGTGTAATAAAAATAAATAATTTAATAAAAATTAATTAAGATTTATAGTAGTAGTAATAATAATAATAATTAAACGAGTGTATAATAATAGTAATAATAATAACAATAAATTAACTAAGTCTTATAAAAATTCCATGTTTTTAAAAATTAACTAAGTATTATGAAAACATAACTAAATAATAATAATAACTACCTAAAATAACAATAGTAATAATAATTTTTTTATACAAAACCAACTAAGTATAACAAAAACAACGACAACGACAATAATAAATTTTATAAAAAATTAACTAAGTATAATAATAGTTATAATAATGAATAATTTTACAATAATTAACTCAAATATATAATAAGAATAGTAAATTAACTCAGATTTATAATAGTAATAATAAGTTAACTAAGATTTATAATGAGCAAAGTAGACAGACTAAGAAATCTGTTTGAATAAATCAAACATATTCATCCTTATTTATTTCACAATTTGTTTGCTTTCTTGTGAAAATATTCAGGTTCTTGAGATGGATGCTTTTGAGAGACAGATGCTTGAGAAACTGATATAGATTTCAGCATTCATGCTTCTTAGAGCTCGCCATCCAGGAGCTACTGTTGGCTCTATAGAAAAGAGTATTGGTCCAAGGTGCACGTTCAATTCGTTTTCCTGATTATATTTAGTACATTCTCTAGTTTTGCTTATTTGTTGTAAATTTATATGGATGAAAAGTTGATTTTCTTTCACATTTATTTATCCCACCACATACATGCTCATATGATAATGATTTGAACATGATGCTTCTTCCCGGGTGATGTATTTTAGAAATTTTTATTAATGATGAACATTTTAGACTAAAAATCGATATAATTGCACAGAAAAGAAACACATAAATAATTTTTTATGTTGACTTCTATAAGCTTAAACATATGATCTTAAGGATATTACTTCAGGTCGTAAGTCAACATTATAGAACAAGCAAGTGCTGCAGCTTCTAAAAAGGGAATAAAATTCAAAGATGGCATCGAGGGAAGTCTCTATGTTTACGCTAGAGTTGTTTCTCATTTTCCTACTACTGTCAAAGAAGTAAGCTTCAACAGATCTTGGATTCATGTAATTTAACAATTTTCTACAACTTTTTCCTTCTAATATTTACATATACAATTCAAATGAAGGGATGGTTTGTTTTTTTTTTTTTTTTTGAAACTGGGTACTTATATTTACAAAGTAGGCAGCACACAAGTCTGCAGGAATCATCGTAACGTACAGTTTAATATGCCAGAGGCAGGGATGGTTTGTTTTATTCACTAACTAAAAGGTATTATCAGAAGGGAAGCCAGATTCATGCCCACTTCACACGAGGTTTTTAGCAGCATAATAATTTCTAAAATAATACTTAAGAAGGTATGTACGTTCTTTTTCTATTGACTTTTAAGATCCTATCACACATAACTGATCTTAAATTATTTAGGAAGAATACGTATCGCTGAAGTACTTAGCTACCACATTTCGGTATCCCAAGCATGATAAAATCTAGAGAGAGGCCTTTATCTAGCATCTCCTTGAACATATTCATGCATTGTCTCCGATATTGGGTTTTAGCCATGATTTTGAACTTTTGATTGAAAAATAAAAGGTCGAATTGATTTACTGTCATAAAAAAAATTGAAAAAAATTACACAATTATGAGAGAAGTATTGAAATCTAAAGATTTCTGCTTGGTCCATGTAAGTTGATAAGATAAGTTAGTTATGAGAGAAGTACTGAAATCTTTTATTAGAACATTCAATTTTAGTAACTTCAGTAAAATATATTCACATTTAAAGATCACATTTCATTTACTATGATTAGTTCACTTATCTATGGTGATGTTCTCATGCTACATTGCTCAATTTACTACGAAAAAGGTGAATTATGTTTATAAATATTTTATATTAATAAGGAAAAATCCACATTCTACATCTTTTAGAAGTCAAAATAAACAAGGGAAAAACTGCACCTGCCCATATCACTTGATCATTTATTTGCAATATTGTTGTCATTACTTACCAAAAATAAGTGTTGATTTGGTACTTGACAAGTTGGTAACATTAACTAAATAAAACACTCACTTTAAACTACAACCGACAAGTAAAGTTTCATCTTAATTTGCAGGAAATGGAGTATTAATAATGTACTACCAATTTCCATTTCCAATGGATAAATTTAAAATCTAAGCTTGCAAATTTTTTCTTGGCCCATGTAAGTTGATTCCGAACATGGATGCTTAACTTTATACTCAATGATGAGGATGCCAGTCCCATGGATACAAATGATAAGACAAATCCATTAATGTATGCATAACTTTATATGCTGTAAATTTTCTTATTCATGGAAGTGATTCTATTGAGTTGCATCTTACTAATTCTATATTCAATTTTAGGTTCAACGCTGAATATGCAGTAGTGAACTTTTGCGAGTAACATGGTAAGTCTGTTCATGCCTCTCCCTTTGTGTACATATAAGTCCTATTATTCTATAGAAAATGACGTCCCTCATTGGATGGTAGTGTCGCTTCAACTAAAAGAATCGTATTAAATTTTGGTTGTGTTTCACTTGTGTTGTTTGGCCGGCAACTAGAGACGAGATTATTTGTTGTTTTAGCTAATCAAATTAACCTGAACTCGTCATATCTAGTGCTAAATAAATTCATATTTCTTCTCTTCTACCGCTAGTGTCTAAGTGTTGTTTTTCCTTATAAGCATATTGGACTTTTGAAAAGATGAGCTTGGACTTTCCACGGTCTATATTTTCTCTTTAGTAAGCTCTTTTTGTAAGATTTTGTCGCTAACATTTTTGCTTAAAACATTCTTCGTGAAATATTGTATATGACTAGATTTTATAGTGTATGAAACTGATGTAGCTTTTAGTATGTTAATCTTCATAATTGCTTATAATGTCAGATTATGTCTATTGATGTGTTATAAATTTAGTAGTTTCCTTTTTGACTATATTATTTATGGTTTTTATAATTGTTATAAAACTGCTACCATAGGTGTAATGCTACAAAAAAGATGATACACCGCAGCCTTTCAAAAATGTACAATAGGTGTAACATGTTGAAAAAGGTGATATACCGCAGCATTTCAACTGCAATATTAAAAAGTACCAAATGCTGCAAAAAGATGATATACTGCAGCATTTCAAAAAGCTTGGTATCCATCTCTATGGCAACATTTTTAAAATGCTGCGGTAGTTTCTCACTCTATGGCAGCACAACATTAGGCAGTATTATAGCAGCATTTATAGAACGCTGCAAAACATCTTTTCGTAGTAGTGATCTAGAACTCTTTAAAACTGATTCGATGAATTTTTGGTTAACTAAATTCCAGTTCTTTTAGAAGTAAGCAAACTGTATAAAGAAGAGTCCTCCATGGTGGATTTCGTACATATAAGTTCTTAAACCTAGAGACATTTTGTACCAATTCTCCTTCAAAAAGGATCATAAATCATATGAAGCCATGAACTTTTAGATACTTTCTAAGTTAATTTGTTCAATTCCGATAGTCGACTAGTCAACTACCAAGTTCAAAATAGATGATCGTAAATGGAAACCATGTCTCATATACTTATCACTTTTTCCATCTTTTCAACTTACATTGTCCTTCGGTCAAGAGTAAATTCGGTAGGTTGAGCACCGTTGCTTCTAAACCCTACTCAAACTTCATTCTCAAATAAACAAGTATATGCAAAATGTATAATTAAGTCATACAAACACTGTTAAGTCACACAAAGCGCGATTAAGTCACACAAAGCAGTTTCCAATCCCTTTTTATTTAATTAAACCATTTATTAATTAAATCCTCTTTGTAAATACTTGTATATATATTTAAAATATCTTTACAAAAGATATATACATGTGTACTGATATTTCACTATTTATTTCTACTCTTTCATGACTCACTTATACTCTTTTCAATGCATAAAAATGTATCCATGATCTTATTCCAAATGGTATAAGAATATTCACAAATCTTAAACAAGGTTTCACAATTGCATAAGTATACTTTTAATGGGTTAAAAACAAATTTCATTAAAACATTGTTTCTACAAACCCAAAACCATTCCACTTATAATTGTCTTTAAAACATTTTTTTAAGATCTAATTACTTCACTAAGTATAATAAAAAAAGGGTTTAAGAAATTTTTTATTAACACATTATCACAACAAACCCATAGTCATTTCATACTTGTCATTATCTTTAAAAACATTTAATTAAAGATCTAAGTATATCTACACTTATTAAAAAGGTAATATACTTTTAATCTAACTTTTCAAACCATTTATTATAACATAAATGTTATAATCCAAAACTGCCATTTATTCTTTTGTAAAACATTTAACTTACTTTTCCAAATTTATATATCGACTAAAAACTTTAAAAATGACACACACACACATTAGTTTATTTATAAAGCTAAAATATTTAATAAAATTCTAAAAAAATATTTAAAATTTATTATATTACAAAAGCTTTTTAATACTTAAACAAAATAATTAACTAGTTTTCTAAAAAACCCATATACACTTAAAAATACTTAGGTTATGGTTTAAAATATTTACTTAAATTATTACTTAAATGTGACTATTCTATAATTTTTTAAAAGCCATAAAAAGCATATGTTCTTATTTTAAAAAAATGAAACTTATACTTTGAGAATCAATAATTAATTATTAAAAATTCATAAAAAAATTAAACACTTTAAAATTACTCTAATATAAGTTAGAAAACATCCCTAAAAAATGTTGAAGTGAAATATTTAAATTCAGAGTCAATTCAAAACAATTTAAACTCTCAAACGGAAAATACAACATTTTCAGAATGCTCTAAAGTGGTTCAGAGCAAAGACAACGTCTTTAAATCGTTGTATGACTGTTATAAAAGAGTGCGACCTGGGCCAGTTTCGAATCCTTAAAAGTTTTACTATTTTTCGATATGCAAATAATCTTTTTATCACCTAGTATTTTTATAATAAGTAATACACACATAATACATCACAATCATGGTGAGAAACTCCTAAGGATCTCTCTACAAAATTCAATAGAAATTTCAGAACACAAAAGAATTTTCAAAATATTTCTATAGCGAATAGTCGCTATAAAACCATTTCAAACCAAGTCTGATTCAAGTCAAAGTACAAACTAACCCTATGTGCTTCATGATAAGGCTATGCAACAAGTAATAGAAAGTCATACTAATCCAAAAACATCATTACATATGCCATTTACTTTCCAAAGCAAGAATCACAAAAGGTAAAGCAATAATATATATTCAAACAAATATTATAATATAAACAAGCATTACACACACTTTATACACATCAAATAGTGAGTTTTCTCACTCGGTAGTATGTACACAACTAAGCTCATACCTTATTTCCTACTACAACCTTGTAAACACCCAAAACTTCCTACCTTCACCTTTATTTGCTCACTTTAGTGCTCGGCCTAATGTAAAAAACCCTATACAACTTATGGCCTATGAGATTTGGGAATTTGTGCCCACATATCTTCCATCTTTTACTTTCTAACATGTGTTGTAATATTGTTATTGGCTTATAGAAAGAGTATGAAGAAGAGTTGGATTGATTTTCTTTTGTTTTGTTTTAGGAATTTATGAAGAGAATGGAGTGAAGAACTAGCATTTTGCACAAAAATTGTGAAAATGATTCAATAGCCAAGGGTGCACTTATATAGGCTTCATAAGGTAAGTTAACCCTCCATCATCCTCTCAAAGCCATGACCAAGAAGGCTCCCCCACCCACTATGCCCTTATGAAAGTCTTCCCTGATTCCCTCCTTAATCCATCATTAAATCACTTCCTATATCACTCCCCCTTGTCCCTTTCTAGAAGCTTCTAGAAAAAACCATTTCACAATGAAACAAAGTGTATTTCTTATTGACTAATGTCTTCATACGTTAATTAGAGAAGTACAAAAGGGTTTGAACAAATTATATCGAATTAAAAGCTGTTTATCAATAAAACAATTTTTAGTCACATTATCGACATTACTTCAGTATTTATTTTTGTAAACATTTTTCAAGAACAAGTTTACCATGATTAATTATTATTTAAAAGGGGTTAACAATCTTAATTTGACGATCTTATAACAATTCTGTATTAAAACATTACTTTTGGCGATTTTAGGGTTTTAGCCGCCGATCTTCAATTCTCCTCCTCCTTTAAATCCGTCGCTTGATCCTCTGATCCACAGTGTCTCCGATGTCTTCACCCCTGTCGACGGCTCCTCCTAACAGCCGCCCCCCAGATCTGCCGTCCACATCCATGGACCCTCTACCCGGTTTCCACCTGCTTCCACGCGCAGACGACTCCCATACTGACAAGGACGGATTCACCACGGTAGTAAGACGAAAATGGAGACGAGATCCAAATCATTTGCCTCGGCCGAAGTCTAGCGTCAAAGAAAATTATAACTCACCCCACAATGCTTCAATCCAATCTCGGCAACCCACAATCACAAATACAAGCAAAAGTTCTCTGAACGCAGCATACAAAAATGACGTCCAATCCACACAAAATGTATACAAATCTGGTCAAAATAAGTGGAACTTTACGACTACATCCAGTCGAGCATAGAACGAAGTGGTTAAAGGCAATAATATTCCAGTTTCCATCCCATTAAAATTTTATCAGCCTCGTGAAATAAACAACTTTCACTGTGCCAAAATGTCGGAAGAAGTTGTGATAAAAGCAAAAAAGCAATGGGATAATGCAATAGTTGTATACGTTGTCGGCCCTAAACCATACTATCCATACTTTAAGGACTATATTCTCCGGAAACCAGATGACGATTTCTCAATCTACTCGAAAGAAAATGGTTTCTATGTTATAAAATTCAACAACAAAAAAGACTGTGACAAGATTCTAGAAGGAGGTCCATATTTCTATAATAAAAAACTGATGATGATGAAAAGATGGTCTCTCGGAATGCAACTCAATAAGGAACTCTTACACACAATCTCGATTTGGATTCGACTCCCCAACCTTCCCCTTGACTAATGGATGGAAGAAGGAATTAGCCGTATTGCCTCGGTTCTCGGCACTCCAATTAGACTGGATAAAATCACTGAAGGTATTATCAGAATTGCTTATGCGAGAGTGCTAATTGAGATAAATAACTCGTTTAAATTTCCGAATAAAATCCCCATAATTACTGAAAATGATAAAATGATCTGGCAAGAAGTGAACTATGAATGGAAACCATCGCTATGCTCAAATTGCGCAAGTTTTGGCCATGCTGAGACGAACTGCCAATTTAATAAATTATGGCAACCTAAATCGAGCAACGTAACACTTAATGAGGATAACTCTGAGATGGTGATTGATAAAGATGGAGCATTAAAGAAAATGAATCAAACAAATATCATAACCATAATATTGAAGAAAACTCGTCTGACTCACCTATGATAGAAGAGTCTACACAAGTTGCAATTACAACAAGTAACAACACTCATGTCACAAATATCATGGAAGCTTCTCAGTCTCTCTCGGATGAAAGCCATAGAATACAACAAAACTCTGTAGCTTTGAATATTATTACAGTCCCTACTGATACAGCCATGAATTTAGAATCTTTATCAACTCTACATAATACAAACGTTGACATTAATGAGGCAAACAACGACTCTAATGAAAGATGCAATACCAATACGGTACCGGACAGTAGACACGAATCCACAGAGCAAAACAACTCCTTTGCCCGCACCACCAAAGCCAGTAACACACGCAAGACTAGGACAGATGAAACGCCATTTGAATTCAAAGCCACCTCCAATCCAGATGTTGTAGATAACCCTGCGTGGCACTTAATTGTCAGTCAACTAAAAGGTAAGAACAAATGCTCAAAAAAAGCAAAGACACTGGGGATTTCTGCTCCCCTAGAAAACAGTAGCAACCCTGACAGCCATCAATAGATGGAGTTCCTCTTCTGGAACATAAGAGGCATGAATGCCCCTGCCAAACAACTGAAATTAGTAGAATATTGAATAGCAGCAGGTTTTCTTTTGTTAGTATTATTGAAAATAAACTAACAGCAGCCAATATTGATAAATTTATGAGTAAAGTTGAACCTAAATGGAAGTTCTCACATAACATTTTGGAAGGGCAGAAAAGTCGTATTATCACCATTTGGGATTCCAATCAGTGGACTAACATTATCCTTCACACTAATGACCAATTCATCACTGGTATGCTACATAACTCTAGTGGATTAAGTGTGATGTGTACTTCTGTCTACGCACACAATGAGGAAGTGAGAAGAAAGGAGTTATGGAATTATATAATTGCCCTATCTGTGAATGTCAACCTTCCTTGGATTATAGCAGGAGATTTTAACGCCATCCTATCACCTACCGATAGAATGAATAATGGTATATGCTCTGATGCGGGTAACCAGGAATTTATGAATTGCATATCCAAATCAAATCTACTTGAACCAGATTTTTCAGGAAATTTCTATACTTGGAGGGGTGGATTTCAATTTTCTATTCATAGTAAAGTTGATCGAGTTTTTGTAAATTATCTGTGGAATGCAAAATCCAAAAACTATGGTATAAACTTTGGTAACCACTCTATCAGTGATCATACCCCTATTATGGTTAAACTCTCTAATCAAATCATGAAGAGAAGAAGAATACCTTTCAAATATAATAATTCGTGGCTTCTCCAAAGAGGATATCGGAGCAGCATTCAACAAGCCTTTGAGCAGGAGTTTACAGGCAATCCCCTCTATAACTTTCTCTGTAAATTAAAAGTAGCAAAGATAAATTTGAAACTGTGGAATTCAAACAGAAACAATATACATTCTGTTCTAGACAAGCTAAAGAATGAAGCCAATGATATTTATAAGTGCTTAGTTCAAGATCCACTAAATAAACACCTTGTGGAGGAATATGATGTGAAAAACGACCAAATACATAATATAATGAGGAGTATCGCGATAGAAAATGAGCAAAGAATGAAAATAAACTGGTTGACTGGAGGAGATAAACCCACAGAATTCTTTTTCTCGAAAATCAATAAGATTAACCCAACTAGGGGGAACAATCTCATTCTCAATGAGAATGGTTCTTGGTCATCAACATCAGAAAACATAAATCTTTCGGCAATAAATTATTTCTCAGACCTGTATTCTTCGCCTACGAACTTGGTTCAATTCCCAGACATAATTTGCAAGAAAATATTATCAGAAAATGCTAAAACAAATTTGTGTAAACCCTTTCTTATGGAGGAAGTTAAAACTGCAATTTTCCAGATTAATGACAATAGTTCCCCTGGTCCAGATGGAATGAACTCCAAATTTTACAAATTGCATTGGGAACAAATCAAATATGATATATGGACTGCAATGAATAATGTTCTACACTCTGGGAAAATTATTAGGGAAATTAATCACACATTTATCTGCTTAATCCCAAAAAAACCAAATGCAGTGGATATGAGTGAGTTTAGACCAATCTCCTTATGTAATGTGTCATATAAAATTCTTGCTAACCTTCTGTGTAACAGAATGAAGCTATTGATGAATGATCTTATCTCCTATAACCAGAATGCCTTCATTCCGGGTAGGATTATCACAGAAAACTCCCTTCTGGCTTATGAAATGATTAGAGGTTTCAACAGAAAAAATTCTACAAACTTATGTCTGAAAATTGACCTGAATAAGGCGTATGACAAAATTAACAGAGCTTTTATTCATCATATGTTGATTGCTATGAATTTTCCCCCCTCATTCGTGGAACTAATATATGAATGTATCTCTACTCCCACATTCTTGATACTAATAGAAGGGTCACCACATGGTTTCATCTCTAGTACTAGAGGATTACGACAGGGCGACCCCCTATCACCATATCTGTTTGCCATCGCTATGGAATATCTGACAATTAAAATGGATATGGAATTTATCAAAGGTAATATCAAACCCGTATACCAAACTGAACCCCTGATTACGCATCTGATGTATGCAGATGACATTCTTGTATTAACCAAAGCAACTATTGACAATGCAAACTGTATCAGGTAGGTGTTTCAAGAACTGAATAACATCACAGGGTTGGAATTAAACAACAACAAAACCACTCTGTTTCTCAGCAAAGGTGCCACGAACAAAACACAAATTGCTCAAATACTTAATTATAATATTGGCAATCTGCCAATAATTTATTTGGGTATTCCTCTGTCAAATAACAAACTGAAAGTAAGAGATTTTGGCTGGCTGATAGACAAAATTCACAAAAAATTCAATCATTGGCACAGCAAAATGCTCAATATTAGTGGAAGAGCGGAATTAATAAAAACAGTCATTCATCCTATTCTACAGTTTTGGCTTCAGTTCACACAGTTTCCTCTCACAGTAACACAAAGAATAAATTCCTTATGTGCTAACTTTTTATGGAAATCTAAAGCCCATCAAATGAAATGGGAAGATGTATGCAGAACCAAAAATGAGGGTGGGTTTGGTATAAGGAAAATTGAAGACATTTCGAAAGCGGTGGCTACTAAACTTCTGTGGAATATGATTAATGGTGAGACACTATGGGCTAAATGGATCCAAAAAAAATACTGCAAAAACACAAACTTCTGTACTGCCAACATAGACCCTGCTGCCTCCTACACTTGGAATACTTTACTCAGAGCAAGACAGTGGTGCAAAGGTCTTATTAATAAAAATATTGCTAATGGGGATTCTACAAACTTGTGGCTTGATCCTTGGATCAATGACACCTCTCTAATAGAAAAAACTGGTTGGAATGCCATGGATATGGTGAGAGGTGGTGAAAAGAAAGTGTCTGTCCTGATTTCGAATAACAATTGGAAACAACACTTAGATAATGTTCCTATCCAATTTCATCAAACCATACATAATATCAATATTCAACAACACAGGGGTACAGATTACTGGAGTTGGACTCCCAGTAATAATGGTCAATTTACCCTAAAATCGGCTTGGAATCAAATTAGAAACAAAAACCAAGAACCTTACTGGACAAAAATCATATGGGGGAAAGGCTGTGCGCCTAAAATGTCAATTTGTGCGCTATTAGCCATTCAAGATAAACTGAAAACTAAAGATCGTGTCAGCCGATGGAACACAGATATTGACCAACAATGTAACTTATGTTTTAGTGATTTCGAAAATAGAGACCATCTATTTTTTAATTTCCCATATTCTCGTAATCTATTGGAGACTATCATGCACAAAATCAGCATAAATGTAAATCACAACTACAATATCAAGGAAATTCTGGACTGCATAATTAAGAAAAAAAGGGAGCAAACTCTATTAGCCCAAATTGATAACATTGCCTTCACTTACCTTATTTGGAATATATGGTGCGAGAGAAACAATAGGATCTTCAGAGGGGTGGAAATGCCTGCTATCATCAGAAGCTCCCTGATAATACAAGAGATTAGAACGTTACTGCAACACTTAACGAGCAATCAAGAAATTAACGCAGAAGCTAATCATATCTTTGAACTATGGAATGTCACTTCGAGGTCCTTTATTCCCCATCAACCCCCCTGACTTCCTCATTCACCTCTCTTGCAATCGTGGTTGCTACAGATATTGCCTGTTCCTCAGTCTTACTGAGGTATTGAATCGCCGAGCTCCTAAGATCTAATGCTTCGAAGTACGAGATTTTCTCTCTCCAGAATGAAACAATCTCTTGTGTGATGAATGACCTCTGTGACAATTGAAATCACTGCCTCTCCTTCACGTGATATGTGGACTTCGTTCCCCTTTTCTTTTCTTTTTTTTGATACACTTGTCAGTTGCGTTTTTTGTTTCTTTTTCTACTGGACCAAGTTGCTTCTACGGATGATTTTGAGTACAGTTTCCATTTGTTAAACTCCTCCATCTGTTAAACAACTTGGTTTCTTTTGTATCTACTATTTTGTAATGCTAATATATGGAAGTGATATGTACTCTTTTTCCTTGTAAGGCACCCGTTTAGGTTAGGGGGATTACAAGGTTTTAATGAGGCATATCATGAAAATATATGTTGTTCTGTGAATAAAGTACCCGTTTTCAAAAAAAAACATTAAATCTAAGATTCAAATATTTAAATAATTCAAATTCAAAATACGAAGTGTTTTAGGTTCCAGGTTGTTACAGAGGAGTATATAGCGAATATGGTTAGGCGATTGGTGGAAGAAAATAAATGGATGAAGAATGAGGATGGGGTTTTGCACCAAGTAGAAGTCCATTCATGGGGAATCTTGAAAGGAAGAAGTATCCAAGGAGTTTACAATGCCAATGAAGCCATCGTATAACGGACTACCGTTTCCAAGCAGCACTTATTTAAATATGAATGGAATATGGATGGCGGCAAAGTGATGGACGTGGTTTAGTGTAGACATTTTCCTATTTTTTTTCGAAGTGTGACATCAATATGGTTTAGTCGGCTTGTGTCGATATCCATATCAACGTTCGATGAGTTGGCAAAAAAAATTCTGAAGTAGTTTAGGCTCCACAATGCTCAACCTAAGAACATGATGTCCTTGTCGAGCCTTTCTTAGGGACCTTAGGATTCATTAAAGGGGTTCTTGCACAGGTTTAAGGTTGTGGTTATAGAGGTTAATAATTTGAAGGAAGATTTGGTTTTTTTGGCATTGGTCTTGGGCATACATCCAGATATGGACTTTGGAAAATGGCTGAAGATGAAGCAGCTGTTGACTATAGAGGAATTCCACCGAAAGGCTAATCAGTTCTTACGTTTGAAAGAAGAATGTCAGGGTGTTGGAAAGACTGATGCTGGACAATCAAAGGAGGCGATTCAAAATAATGTGGAGATCAAACAAATCGGTGAGAGTTCTAGTAATATAGTAGTAAATGTTGGAAATTTAATAATCAGAAAAGGGGAAATCAGGGCTTTGCAGGTAGGCGGAACGATGCTAAGTCACACCCATGGAATATGAGGCCTGAGGAATATATGCCTTTGATCGATATGCTGGAAAACGTATACCTTACCATGCAATATACGATGAGGTGCAAAAAGCCGCCCAGAAAGAGTGGTGCTCAGGCAAGTACTATCATTTTCATGAAACTTATGGACACACACAATGACGAATGCTAATACAGGTAGATTGAAACAAAATAATTTAGAGCATATGAATGATGCTATCGATGATATGTCAGTGGGCCATGTCTTTGTATCGCCTTAAATGCATTTTTCCTGTTAAATGTTGTAAAAAATGTTAATAAAAGGTGTACTTACGAAAATCCTTTTTAATATATATAAATTTCTTTTGTTTGTCACTTCATATGTTACTCTTTCTATTTTACTGTCATTATCATGAAAGTGCTTTTCACTAACAATAACAAGATGAACGATGAATCATGAAGTTTTAATGTGAATTCCAGGTATAAAAGGTATGAATACTAATATCAACATTTAGAGGATCTCCAATTGTCTAATTTAAGGGATTAATATTGAGATCTTTAATATTAATCTTTGAATATTTAGGGAACTGCCTAAGAGTCGGGCACAAATTTAACAGGCGTCAGAGCTCGAACACCTATTAAATAGGCGCCGAATATTTGGATGCCTATTTAGTAGGCGTTTGAATATCAGACGCTTATTAAATAAGCATATGAGTCTTCTATTTTTATTAATAATTCAAAGTCATCTGTCTATTTAATAAATGAACGAAAGTCGGACGTTTATTTAATACGCATGTAATGGGGCATTTAATAATCTAGACTAATTCAGTGTTTTGAATTCAGTATTCTAAATTAGTCCATGAATATTATCGTCAATACTAGGTTGAAAATATTTCTTGGGGAACTTCCATTTGCACTCCTTCAATATTAAGTTGAATAGAGCACCATTGGAGATGCTTTTAGTACATGTGTTTTAATTTTCTTCTAGATAGACGATTAAACAAAATGGAAGTTAGTTCTAAAAATTGGTTACTGACTATGAAATACAAGGCCGCATGAATTATTATGATTGCAAGTCAAGTTAGTATCATTTAGAATCTCAAAAACAATAACATAGCTGACCAAAGTTTATTACAAACTTTCAAAATTAAATGTACCAAGGATAAAATGTTAAAAGTCTTTATTAATAGCTGGAATATAAATATAATCTTTTGGTTCGACCGTGAAGTTCCAAAAATACCCTTATATGCAAACAAGAGATTAGGAGTTCGAATCTCACAAAGGACAAATTTAACATCTATTTTCATGGAAATTTGGAATGAAAATTAGTTTACAAGTTCAGATTTCAGTTTCAAGAAAAAAAAACCAATTTTTTCTTTATGTTTTTCATTTTAATTTTATCAAAACAACATAGAAATTTTAATAGCTTTACTATTTACACTCACCTAAACATTCACTAATGCCACTTAAATATTTAATAAAATTAAAACATACAAATTACTTCAAACAACCATCACTCAAAAAAGAGTTTAGAAGTAAACATGTATGAATAAAATGAAATGTAAACCTCAACAAATTATCTTCCATCCTCTCAAAAATTAGTTAGTGGCAAAAAATGGGATGAGCAACGTAAGTAAAAATATTTTATTAATCCATACTAGGAATTGATTAGTTAAGGTAGATATTTATATTTAGAATATGCATGTGATTTCTATGACTCCGTTAATGTTATATGGAATGATAGTTATAGTTAAATATATTTTACTATATCATACTTCTTTCTATTACAATTAGTTTCATCATTCTTTTTTTCTTTTCTGTTGAAATAGCAACAAAAGTAATAGTGATCAAATATTTTTGATTGAAGTAGTAATAAACGTTCTTTACTATGTCCTATAATCGTATCAAACTTCAGTTGTAAATTATTCTTTACTATGTTAGTCTTATTTAGGGTTACATAATTTACGAAAAAACGAAAACCTACATACGATTAAAGTCGATAACGCCATTGTCATAATCAAATTAGTTGGATTTATATTTATTAATAAATATTTATATGAAGAAAAAAAGGATGATTATGAAAAAATGGACGAAGAAAGTTTTATTTCATCATTTGAAGAAGAAGATAGTGGATAAGTTAAGTTATTGTAATGAGAAAATTTAAAAGAAAAAAGAAAAGAAAAGGTCGGTCGGTTAAGGTGGATGAATGAAGTACTTGAGCGAGCGAGAGGATAAATTAGTGAGATAAGTGTTTAAGTGGTTATAATAATATCATCAATTTTAATTTTATAATTTTATAAGAGTTTTTTATATGCACGTGCATTGCATGTGTCATAAAATCTTGTAAAAATAACAGTTGTGCATCTATTTGTGTTTGCACCAAAAGTTGGTAAAAACACCTAACAGAATGAATATAGAGAAATAAATGAAGAAATCTAAATTAAAACAGAGGAAACAAGCAGAAAATAGGTAAAAAACAGTGACAAAAAAATTTATAGTGGTTCGGCGTTGAATGCCTGCATGCACTTTGACGAAATAGCGTTATTGATCACTTGAATTTCAGAGTACTAGAGGGATCGGATCAGAATCCGCAAATACAATGGAGTACAGGCAAAATAATAGCGTGTAGATCCCTTAAATGAACAATGAACTCTGTATTTATAGGTGTAGACGATCGAATATCTGCCTGAAATTTTGCTGATAGAATCTCCAGATGTAAACGAGGTTCACCGTAATGACCTGATATTTTCAACCATTTGCATCCGCGCATGCCGGACTTGAATTCCTCAAAATATCAGATTGTTAATTTAAATTTGGCAAAACTCAACATTTACAGTAAATAAATCAATCACGGAATCACAAACACAGAGTTATATAAAAATAATGCAACGGAATAGATAAATAGTAGTTCATGAAGCTACTATACAAACATCAGAGTTAGAAAGAATATACAGCAGAATATCTCAAATACAGTGAAGTCTCCAATACAAAACTGTTGACCTCTCTGAACAAATCAACTGGAAAATCTGAAAGCTGAATCGATAGTTGAATCTCCAAGCGAAGCTACAACTCTAAAGGTGAGTCTCAAATGCTGTATCACTCAGTCTGACCGAAGCGTAAAGCAAAACACAAAACGCTCGAGGCAGGATTAAAATTCTTATATTAATAAATCCAACTCAAGTGAAATAACAACTGAAATACAAGTAACTTAAAGGGTGTTTGGGACAATCATCCTCTAAGGATCCGTGGAACTGTCTACAATGCAAAAATATACACTATAACACCTTGGTCATTTAAATTCAATCTATACTTCAAAGCCAAAATATCATTTTCATTTCAAATATATCTATTTCCTAAAATAGTGTGTGTGTGTGTGTGTGTGTGTGTGCATAAATATATTAAATAATTTATAAGGTAAAGTATTTGTAATTTGCTCTAACTTCACAAATCGCTTCAAAATCAACTTGACTTTCCCATTCAAATTTAATTCAATCTCAATCTATCAATTTTCATTCAATTCCGTTTCTGACTAAACAAATTCAAATTTTATCAATTTCAAATACAGATTTGAACCACAAATAAAGCATTTAAATCTCAATGTAATTCAGAGTCAATATATTTCGGAGCTTTAAATATTCAACATCTCAAAGACTAAATTTGATAATTGCATTTATCTCCCTATTTGACTACACTATTATTTAGTTTTCAATATTCACTTAATAAATTCAATATTATTTATATGACCTTAAATTACATTTTCTATATATTACCTTCGATTTCTTTAGACGTGAAACATCTATTAAATTACTTAAATCAAAATCAAGTTATAAGATCATATTTTAAAGTTTAAAGTTCAATAGATTCAAATCGATTTAATTAAGTAAATTTCTTAATTAAATGAATTTCGATCAATTCAACTTTATCTTCCTTAATTTATACAAATCATTGAAAATCTATTTGTAATATCCCGAAATTTTTAACAATATCAATTTAATAATCTATATTAAAAATTAAATTGATATTGACAATTTTGTTAATAATAATTCAAATTGATTTAATAATCTTCTTCAATAAATATTTAATTGGTTATTTTATCTTTTAAAAATAATAAATTGGTTTCTATTTTAAATATATGGTTTATATTGTAAATAGATTAACTTTGTTTTAAATATAATAAATAAAGCATATTTTTCTAATTCCAATATTTTTAGTAATTTGGAAATTTGTTTTATTTAATATAAAGCTTTTCAAAGTTATTAAATAAATAATCTTGGTTTAAATTAATAAATGAATCGTGATTTTGGCTTGAGTCTTAAATTTAATTGGAATAACAAAAAGTTTTATAGCTTAATAAAATAGGTAATTTATTAATAAAGAAATAATTTCTTTTATAATTATTTCCATTTAATAATGAGATATTTCTAAAAATAATATTAATAACATATTGTTTTACAAATAGGATTTGAATAAAATGGCAATTGTTATTTCAAAATTTAATTTGTATTCATAACTTGATTTTTAAATATTAGATTTTGAATTTGATTTGAATTTGAAATCCAAAGTATAGATTTTTAATTGTTTTAAAAAAAAATTATGTATAAGCTTTATTTATAAGCATAGCTTGTTTTTATTTCTTTTACAAATTTATATACATATTAAATACCAATTAACAAATCAATTAGGCCTAATACATATATTAACATTTAAATTTAAATACAAATTACCTTACAAAGACAAATGTTGTATTTTTAAAGCCTCATTAAACAAATGTTAAAAGATTAAGCATTTAAGTTGACAAATGTTGGAATTTCATACAAGTGTCATTTTGTTTTAAATTTTTCTTTCATTTAATAAAATCAGAAATTAACCTATATAAACATACATCCTTCACTCTTACTTGCTTTTTCTCATTTCCTAATCAAAGTTAAGAAATTCCAAAGCTTAAACTATTCACAAATCTGAAAAACATGGAAATCTATTTTCAGATTCAAAATCAAATCTTCAAAAACCAAAATCACTTCCCTGTAAATTCTCAAATCTGTTCACATGCAATCAGTAATTCCCCTCATGTTTTCCAAAATCTGTAAACAATCTTCAAAAAAACAAATCTGTTACAAACTCTTCAGATCAAGATTCCAAGTCCCTGTAACTCCTCATATCATTTCAGTAGCCTATACATTCTAAAACAAAAGCAAAAATTAAAAATCTGTAGCCTGCATCATTTTCCGTAATCTGGGAAATATGTTCTGCAAACAAACCTACATTTTCAAGAGCAACCTGGATTATCAAAAGAAATCAAGGGCCATAATGAAATCTGGGTTATCAATGCAAACTGTAGAATTAAAGCTTTAACCTGTATCTAGCCTTGTTTTTCAAGCTTCAGCATTTTGGTTTTCAAATGTTTTCTTCTTCAAGTTCAAAAGCATTTTATCTGCGTGCTTTGTTCTTCATATTAGATCAGGTGAGCAACTTTTTAAAATTTAAAGTTTTAAAAATTGGTTGCATGTTTTGTATGCTGAGATGAATAAGTACTGCATATGTTTATAAGAAAATGTCTGATGTGAATTCTTATGTGTATATGAATTATGTGCTCTGCTTGATTCCAGTTTCAATTTTTTTAATTTAAATCCCCGACCTTTTAATTTAGTTGTTGTTCGAGATCGATTTTTTAAAGAAATTGTGTTGGTTTAACTTAGATTACTGTTAAAATTTTAATCAAGTCAAATTCAAACCTGATGTCTCTGGAAACATATAAAAACATCAATGCATGTTGATATGAATTAAAATTCATACTGTATGATTTGTAAATCCAGTACTGTAAATCGAAAACATCAATTGAAAAATGAATTAAAATGCAAGTTAATTACTTAATGAAGCAATTAGAGAATGGTTAATGAAGGTCATTAACCAGGATTATTTAATAATTAATTAATGTAGTTAATTTTTATATAATTAATTAGATTAATTAATTTAATGATAAGCATTTGTGAATTGTTTAAGTGTAATTACTTAATGAAGTAATTAGGTAATTAATTACTTAAGGTAATTAATTGAGTTAAATGTGATTGTTTAATTTAATTAATTAAGTTAACTAATTTTAAACACTTGGGGTTTTAAAGATAACTACTTAATGTAATTTAGGGATTGGAAATTACTTAGTGAAGTAATTAATTGGGAATTACATGATGTAATTAATTGAAGATGTTTAAGAATGTAAGTAATTTGGATTAAATTACTTGTAATTAATCAAGGGATTAATTAAGAAATTAATTAAAGGAATAACTAATTTATTTTAATGAAGTAATTAAGTTAGTTAATTACTGAATGTGATTAATCTGGAATGCTTAATAATTGTGGTTAATTTCTTAAGGAAATTAATTTTAATACAAGTAATTAATTAAAATTAAGGATCATTAATTAATATAATTAATGATGTAATTAAAGTTGACTAATTATGATTAATTAATCAATGATAAGTAATTAAAGGTACATAATTAAGGATTAAGGTAATTAATTATAGTTAATTAATTAATTGAAGTAATTAAAGGGTAATTACTGTTTTTGGTTAAGAATAATTAATTTCTGAAATTAATTAAGCATAATTACATGAATGTAATTAAGGATAATTAATCAAGGATGATTAATTAAGGTGATTAATTTGAATGATTAATTAATTGATTTGTAATCAATTAATGGTTATGTGAGCAAGATTTAAGATGGTGAAGTAATTAATTTAATTCATTTTAAATTAATTAAAGGTAAAGTAATTAATTTAATTTACTTTAAATTAATTAGAGATGGAGGTAATTAATTTAATTCAATTTAATAATTATATTGTGATTAAGTAAATCTTTGCTTATGTATGAATGGGTGATATTGATTGCCTTGAATGATTGTGATCTCAGAAATGAGATTGGTGATGTTGTGTGGTATGAATGCTTTGATTACTTTGTGATGATAATATAGATTATCTATTGTGATGATGATATGGATTACCTATTTTGATGATGATGTGGATCATCTGTTTATTGTGAAAATGTTGATTATCAAATTATGATTTGTGAGTTATCTATCTGTGTATATATAGATAATTGAATTGTTTTAAACTTTAAAACAACTTGGACCTAAAAGACACGTTTTGGATTTCGATGAGAACGGGATCGGGTTTCCATATCTGGATATCCGAAAACCACATCGATCCAAAGTAACGGTTGGTCTTGAATCTCAAGTGAAGATGAAGATTCAGAGTGCAAGGGTTATCGTCGTTAACTCTGAGGGTGATTCCAAAATGAGTGTAACGAGATAATGCCTTCGGTTTCGTTCGAACCCGGAACGAACTTGTATGGATTGAATGCTTTCAGAACATCGTCAGGTGGACGATGAGCATTCTAAGTGATGTGTTCACTAAAGGTAATCGTAGCCTCAAGCCTCATCAACTGGGAATGGCTAAAACAGGGGAGGTGCAGCAAGGCTAAGTGGGTCATCCCCAAGTAGGACGAGATTTTCCCCTGTCTAGAGGTCCCTTTTATTTTGGCTGTGTGGATGGTTGTGAGCTCCAACTGTCGGGGTTGTTTTGTTCGGGACTGTCCAGTAAGGGATGGTTCTGGCTTTGTGTTGCAGGGGATTGGGAGTGATCTTCAGTACGTTGATCTAGGCCACGTACTGTGACGGGCGGTACCCCGGTAGCCCTGCCATTGTATGGAATCCAAAATCCAATAAGTGTCATCGGATTTGATTATATTACCCACTTTTGTGGCTAGTTGCTGGAATTTAATGAATGTAACAATTTCGGCTATTTCATGTTTATTTGAAAACCCTAGACTTATTATAATATCACTGGATTTCCTATCGAATGTTTTGGTTAGCGTAAGGTAAAAACTTTTCCATGTTTATGTGTGGGAACTCTTACGTGACACCTTTCTTTTCAAAAGGTTTTGAAAATTAAGCAACCTTAACCTGTTACTCACACCAGACCCATGTCTGACCCGGAGTTTATCTTCTGTTTTGTTAAACTCTTGGGTACTCAAATTTTTTAAAAGTAGCCAAGGGATTCAGGTTGGCTTTGACGAATTATGGAGGAGCAATGGAGCAGGAGGCTTCTGCGTGTAGATATATAGTTTTCCGTTGTGTTGATTTCTCTGAGTAGTTCTCCTGTATTGTATTGAGTTGTATAACTAAACAGGTGTTTATAACTGTCTAGTATGTGATGTGTAATCTATGTAACTCTGATAATGGTTGTAAACTATGTAATATTTATGTTATTAATATAATTTATTCGTTCCGCTGTTTAGATTCTATGTTGTTTCTTCTTTCTCTTCTTTTTTTTCTCTTTTCTATCCCTTTCATTCTTCAAGATGATACGATTTCTATGGTGTGAAAGTCGGGTCGTCTCATTTGGTATCGAAGCATTAGGTTGAGTGATACCTAGGCTCTGGAGTGATGTCTATCTTGAGAGAGCGTATTTGTAATTTTTATATATAACTACATATATTTATTCTACCTTTCTGTTGGGTTACCTGTTCGGGTTTTCCAATATAAGTTATAAAGGTAGATGGGGTAGTAATCTGTGTAACACAACTATCATTGGTCGGAGTTTGAATGTTTGGGGTTGGAAGTGTATTTGTCGAGACTGTAGACCTAATACCGTCTCGAGTGAATTTTTCTATGATGAAGGATTTCATCGATCTCTGAAGGAAACCTGTTAAGATTTGGAGTCTATTTTGAAGTTTGGATTAGTAGAGTTTGGATCTGTTGGCTAGGCAGAAGCGAGTGATGGTATTTTGATACCTCAGGAAGTAGTAGCTGCATGATGAGATGCAGTGACCATAATGTTTCCGAAGAAGTTTTCTTTGGAACAAGTTTAAGGAAGTGAGTCTGCTTCAGTGATGTGGCTGTGTTCAGCACGGTGTTTCTGTTTGGTTTGAGGTCCGAGTTTCTCGAAGAGCTTTGGATTAGGAGATTTTTGGCATCTATGATAGCAGAGTTGCTCGGAGTGTTCTGTGTTGGCAGGAAGTTTTCTGGCTGAGCATTTTTTCTGAAGTAGAGTTCAGAAGCAGCAGAGTGGACCCGTTTCTTCGATGGATTGACGGGTTAAGAGTAAGCTGTTCTATTTGGTAAAGGGAGAATAGTTTTCCTTGGATTGGGTCTGGATTGATTGCAAAAGTGACTTGCAATAGTTGAGTGTTCTCTTGAGTTATCAGAGTTTTCTGGATGTCTTCAGAGAAGTCAGAGTTTTGTCCGCATTTCGAGATTGAGTTTCCTTATGGATTGGGATTCCAGGAGTGCTACCAGTAGCTTAGCTTAACAGAATGATGATACCAAGAGATTGAGGTGGTGAAGCAGCTCAGATTTTAGTGGGTTTTCTGAGTTTTCTTTACGGATCCGATGAACCATATTTTTAGGTTATGTTGTTTAGTTGTGCTCGTGTTCTTCTTCAGCATTCTCTTCTACTTCAGATCAGAGTTGTGCAGCGGAGTAGTTTGAAAGTGCATCTGCTTTTCTTTTCTGGACAAGAGAAGTGAGTTTAGTCTTCTAATGTTTGAGGAGTAGGGTTTGATTTTGGATTGATCTCGAGGAGATCATTCTGTTGAGTTGATTGGTCTAGTTTGTCTCTAGAGGCATCAGCAAGGGTTGAGCTGATCAGTAAGGTTGTGGGCAGCCCAGGATCGTCCGACGATTTTGAGGATAAGAGATGAAGGAATCTGGATTCCGGAGACGGAGATTAGATTTTGGATAAGTTTTCTTCGATTGAAAGGGAGCTATGAAATTGAGTAAGGCTGGGAAGCTAGCACTGAAGTATTTTGAATCTTTTCTGTGATCTTGGAGAATAAGTGATTGATCTACATGATTAAATTGCCAGTTTGGATAACTGGAATTCGATGACTTTCACGTATCTCTGAGGGAGTACGTGTATGATCTATCTCTGGTTGTGGAACCAACAGTTCTGGAGTTTTGGTTGTTGAGTCAGACTCGTCTGTAGTCTGATTTCTTGTCTAGTGTTGTAGATCTAGATGAATAAGAGCTCCGTAGCTTAGTAGTATTGATTGTTTGGATTCTATAGAGCGAGCATCCCGGTATATATACTTGGGGAAACTCGAGAAAATTTTATCCAGAATTTTGTCAGGATAATTAGATTTGTTTGATTGGATGAATTGGTTGTTTTGGTAGTTAGCATATGTTTGATATATGAAATTAAATCTTTAATGAGATTATTAAATTACCTTTGTTTTAAATTTCGAGGACGAAATTCTTTTAAGGGGGAAGGATTATAATATCCTGGAATTTTTAACAATATCAATTTAATAATCTGTATTAAAAATTAAATAGATATTGATAATTTTGTTAATAATAATTCAAATTGATTTAATAATCTTCTTCAATAAATATTTAATTGGTTATTTTATCTTTTAAAAATAATAAATTGGTTTCTATTTTAAATATATGGTTTATATTGTAAATAGATTAACTTTGTTTTAAATATAATAAATAAAGCATATTTTTCTAATTCAATATTTTTAGTAATTTGGAAATTTGTTTTATTTAATATAAAGCTTTTCAAAGTTAAATAAATAATCTTGGTTTAAATTAATAAATGAATCATGATTTAAAATTCTAATACATACATACATTAATAATTTAGAAATTTTGATTCAAATTTATATTGAGTTTGTCAAAACTATGTAATAAATAAATATATGATTTTAAAATTGATAAGAAAAAAATGTTAAATGATTAAAATGATTTTGGCTTGAGTCTTAAATTTAACTGGAATAACAAAAAAATTTATAGCTTAATAAAATAGGTAATTTATTAATAAAGAAATAATTTCTTTTATAATTATTTCAATTTAATAATGAGATGTTTCTAAAAATAATATTAATAATATATTGTTTTACAAATAGGTTTTGAATAAAATGGCAATTGTTATTTCAAAATTTAATTTGTATTCATAACTTGATTTTTAAATATTAGATTTTGAATTTGATTTGAATTTGAAATACAAAGTATAGATTTTTAATTGTTTTAAATATTTTTTTTATGTATAAGCTTTATTTATAAGCATAGCTTGTTTTATTTCTTTTACAAATTTATATACATATTAAATACCAATTAACAAATCAATTAGGCCTAATACATATATTAACATTTAAATTTGAATACAAATTACGTTACAAAGACAAGTGTTGTATTTTTAAAGCCTCATTAAAGAAATGTTAAATGATTAAGCATTTAAGTTGACAAATGTTGGAATTTCATACAAGTGTCATTTTGTTTTAAATTTTTCAAGGTTCAGCATTTTGGTTTTCAAATGTTTTCTTCTTCAAGTTCAAAAGCATTTTATCTGCGTGCTTTGTTCTTAATATTAGATCAGGTGAGCAACTTTTTAAAATTTAAAGTTTTAAAAATTGGTTGCATGTTTGTATGTTGAGATGAATAAGTATTGCATGTGTTTATAAGAAAATGTTTGATGTGAATTCTTATGTGTATGCATGTTGTGTATATGAATTGTGTGCTCTACTTGATTCCAGTTTCAATTTTTTTTAATTTGAATCCCGGACCTTTTAATTTAGTTGTTGTTAGGGACTGATCTTTTTTAAAAATTGTGTTGGTTTAACTTAGATTACTGTTAAAATTTTAATCAACTCAAATTCAAACCTGATGTCTCTGGAAACATATAAAAACATCAATGCATATTGATATGAATTAAAATACATACTGTATGATTTGTAAATCCAGTACTATAAATCGAAAACATCAATTGAAAAATGATTTTTAAAACTGGAATTAGAATTTTTAGTAAAGAGGTTAAGTTTCAGTTTGGAAATTGTTTGGAAAGGGGATTATTTGATTTTCTAGTGATCTATGAATCGTTGATGCTCGGGGTTCTTCTAGGTGATGGAGGAGGGTTAGTAGAAGCCAGGAAAAATCATTGTTGGTGATGGAAAGCATTGTGGAAGTTGCGGTGGTGGTTCTTCTTTTTAAACCCTAGTTTTAGTTAGGATTAGGAATTCGATCAATAAAGGGTTCTAGGGTGGATCGAGTGTTTCAGCCTTTTTGGTGATGAATGTTGGGAAGTAGAAGAAGGGTTGGCTGGAGTTTCAACAACTCCAATGGTTGGGATTGTGCTAGCGAGGCAAATTTACAGGTTGAAGCTTTGACTCTGATGTTTTGTTCTAGGTTTTGGTTGAAACTCGAATTCGAATTCGAGTTGGGGTGAAGTTAACCTGATGATCAAATTGGGATGATGAAGTGGTTTTGGATGAGGAACGATCACCACTGATGATTGGAGGTGACTGGGGGCGACGTGCATGTGCACAGAGCCTGTTATCTGATGAAGTTTGTTAAGGTATTGGTTTATGCTCGAGAAGATTTATGAGTTTGCTCGAAGATGTTGCGCAGTTTACCCGGGGAAGATGTGTTGTAGACTCGAAGAGATATTGGGGTGTCTCGGGTTTTAGGAGATGTTACAGGTTTTGACAAACCTGTACCCAGTTTGTATTTTTTTTTTTAAAAACCTGAAGCTATTAAATGTAAAAAAAGGGTCTTAAACCTAGTTTAAATCCAAGTTTGAAATTTTAGAATTCAAGTTTAAATTTAAAATCTCAGTTTTAAATAAAAGAGAAAATATAATAAAGTTAAACTTGAAATTGTTAAACTATTTTAAAATAGTAAGTAGTTGTAATTTTAAAAACTGAAAGTTTTAAAATATGAGCAAGTTTAAAGTGAGGTTTTAATATGGAAATCAAAGATTAAATTTGAATTTCAGTTTTTTTAAATTAAAAGAAGTTTTAAAATTTAAAAGGTTTAAACATCTTTGAATGTTAAGTGAAAATTTAAAAATTTATTTGAACTTAAAAATGAATTTGGTGTAAACACTTATAAATTTACTTTTATAAGACAAGTACTTCTTTGTCATATAATTAAAAAGGGTTTAAAATTGTTTAAACTTTGTTAAGTTAAATTATATTCATTTTAAATCTTATATTTGAAATGGAATTTTAAAGTAAGTTCAAAAGTAAAATTGGTTTCAAATATTTTGTTAATGACACTTTAGTCATATTTAAGAAATGTTTTATCTTAAAGTTAAATTAGGATATAATATTTTGAAATTAATTAAATTAATGAGATGATTAAGAAGTAATTATTTAATTTAATTATGATCAGGGATTAATAAATAAGTGAACAAGGGTTACTCAATTGGTAATTAAGATCAATAATTAGATTATTAATTAATGGTTAAAGAATTATTAATTAAGTAATTAAGTTATAATCATGGTTAATTAATCAAACACTTAAGGATTAATTAAGTTACACTTAATTAATTAAATAATTAAGGATTAATTAAGTTACAATTTACACTAAATTAAATAAATAATTTGAGATTAATTAATGAATAATTAAAGATAATTCAAATTTGTGATTAACAATGGTTAATCTAAGTTAATTACTTAATGAAGTAATTAGAGAATGGTTAATGAAGGTCATTAACCAGAATTATTTAATAATTAATTAATGTGGTTAATTTTTTTATAATTAATTAGATTAATTAATTTAATGATAATCATTTGTGAATTGTTTAAGTGTAATTACTTAATGAAGTAATTAGGAAACTAATTACTTAAGGTAATTAATTGAGTTAAATGTGAATGTTTAATTTAATTAATTAAGTTAATTAATTTTAAACACTTGGGGTTTTAAAGATAATTACTTAATGTAATTTAGGGATTGGAAATTACTTAGTGAAGTAATTAATTGGGAATTACAGGATGTTATTAATTGAAGATGTTTAAGAATGTAAGTAATTTGGATTAAACTACTTGTAATTAATCAAGGGATTAATTAAGAAATTAATTAAAGGAATAATTAATTTATTTTAATGAAGTAATTAAGTTAGTGAATTACTGAATGGGATTAATCTGGAATGCTTAATAATTGTGGTTAATTTCTTAAGGAAATTAATTTTAATACAAGTAATTAATTAAAATTAAAGATCATTAATTAATATAATCAATGATGTAATTAAAGTTGATTAATTATGATTAATTAATCAATGATAAGTAATTAAAGGTAATTAATTAATGTAATTAATTAAGGATTAAGGTAATTAAGTATAGTTAATTAATTAATTGAAGTAATTGAAGGGTAATTACTATTTTTGGTTAAGAATAATTAATTTGTCAAACTAATTAAGCATAATTACATGAATGTAATTAAGGGTAATTAATCAAGGACGATTAATTAAGGTGATTAATTTGAATGATTAATTAATTGATTTGTAATCAATTAATGGCTATGTAAGCAAGATTTAAGATGGTGAAGTAATTAATTTAATTCATTTTAAATTAATTAAAGGTAAAGTAATTAATTTAATTCACTTTAAATTAATTAGAGATGGAGGTAATTAATTTAATTCATTTTAAATTAATTATATTGGGATTAAGTAAATCTTTGCTTATGTATGAATGGGTGATATTGATTGCCTTGAATGATTGTGATCTCAGAAATGAGATAGGTGATGTTATGTGGTATGAATGCTTTGATTGCATTGTGATGATAATATAAATTATCTACTGTGATGATGATATGGATTACCTATTTTGATGATGATGTGGATCATCTTTTTATTGTGAAAATGTTGATTATCAAATTGTGATTTATGAGTTATCTATCTGTGTATATATAGATAATTGAATTGTTTTATACTTTAAAACAACATGGACCTAAAAGACACGTTTTGGATTTCGATGAGACCGGGATCGGTTTTCCATATTGGATATCCGAAAACCACATCGATCCAAAGTAACGGTAGGTCGTGAATCTCAAGTGAAGATGAAGATTCAGAGTGCAAGGGTTATTGTCGTTAACTCTAAGGGTGATTCCAAAGTGAGTGTAACGAGATAATGCCTTCGATTTCGTTCGAACCCGGAACGAACTTGTATGGATTGAATGCTTTTAGAACATCATCAGGTGGACGATGATCATTCTAAGTGATGTGTTCACTAAAGGTAATCATAGTCTCAAGCCTCATCAACCGGGAATGGCTAAAACAGGGGAGATGCAGCAAGGCTAAGTGGGTCATGCCCAAGTAGAACGAGATTTCCCCTGTCTAGAGGTCCCTTTTATTTCGGCTGTGTGGACGGTTGTGAGCTCCAACTGTCGGGGTTGTCTTGTTCGGGACTGTCCAGTAAGGGATGGTTCCGGCTTTGTGTTATAGGGGATTAGGAGTGATCCTCGGTATGCTGATCTAGGCCACGTACTGTGACGGGCGGTACCTCGGTAGCCCTGCCATTGTATGGAATCCAAAATCCAATAAGTGTCATCGGATTTGATTGTATTACCCGCTTTTGTGGCTAGTAGCTGGAATTTAATGAATGTAACAATTTCGGCTATTTCATATTTATTTGATAACCCTAGACCTATTATAATATCACTGGATTTCCAATCAAATGTTTTGGTTAGCGTAAGGTAAAAACTTTTCCATGTTTATGTGTGGGAAGTCTTACGTGATACCTTTCTTTTCAAAAGGTTTTGAAAATTAAGCAACCTTGACCTGTTACTCACACCAGACCCATGTCTGACCCGGTGTTTATCTTCTGTTTTGTTAAACTCTTGGGTACTCAAATTTTTTACGAGTAGCCAAGGGATTCAGGTTGGCTTTGACGAATTGTGGAGGAGTAATGGAGCAGGAGGCTTCTGCGTGTAGATATATAGTTTTCCGTTGTGTTGATTTCTTTGAGTAGTTCTCCTGTATTGTATTGAGTTGTATAACTAAAAAGGTGTTTATAACTGTCTAGTATGTGATGTGTAATCTGTGTAACTCTGATAATGGTTGTAAACTATGTAATATTTATGTCATTAATATAATTTATTCGTTCCGCTGTTAAGATTCTGTGTTGTTTCTTCTTTCTCTTCTTTCTTTTCTCTTTTCTATCCCTTTCTTTCTTCAAGATGATACGATTTTCTGTGGTGTGAAAGTCGGGTCGTCTCACTATTTAAAAATATAATACTTAACCTATAATATTAATCAAGTCGAACTTTATTAAATTTAAGTTTATTATTGAGTCTACTTTATATTTAAACATATTTATATAAAGTATTTAAATATTAAATAAACCATATATTTTCCCTTTCAAAACCATAGAAATCATTTTCAAAATATTTATATATAGACCAACGGTGCCTATATATAATTTCTATCCTATGGTTAAGTGATACAGATATTTATCATCTCAATCCGTAATTTAAATATACGGGTGTATATCATTTCAGCCCGCAATTCCAAATTCAATTTGAATGAAAATCGCTTGGGTCTATCATTTCAACCCATAACGAGTCCTCCTATTCTACATATCATTCGGGTATGTATCATTTCATCCCATAGTGAATTCAATACTAACAGGGGACTTGCAGAGTGATAACAAATATGATAACAATATAAAGCGCATATCATCAATATAAATAACATATAATGGTATCAGATGTAATAGGTGAACTGGTACAGATAAAAGCATATATAACAATGTAAATAACTAACAGCAGCATATTTCAATTATCGTTTCATTTGAAATCAAATTTAGTAAATATAAGAACATTAAACGTGAGTGATTGCTCGCCTTTCGAGGCTAGAGAGATTTGAAATGGGTTGCTAATCCAAGACGAATTTCCAAATGAACAAGATTGGGACGAATTGGATGAACAGGGCTGATAAATAGAAACCGATGAAAATAGATAAGAAACTGCTTAATGTAGACTGAAACAAAATATATATATTATCCTAATAAATTAATTTCTCAACCAATATTAATTTGAACTCATTAAATTATATATACATACGTTTTCAAAAACCATAGTTTTAAACTAAAACACATATGTAAATCAACATATATGCATTATATATTTTGAAATAAATATTTATATATATACTTATTTAAAATCAACATACTTAAACATATATACGTATAGACCACACGTTATGTATAAAACATATATACTTATATATCGAAACAATCAATATTTTATATATAATAGAGTGTTCAAACTTTTTATATTAGTCCATTTATACATTTTTATACATAACAGAGCATATACTTTTAAAAAACAAATTTTCAAAACTTTATAAAAATACAGACCATGTAATAATATATATAAACTTGAAATATAAACCTTTACATATTATACAAAATATACTTTATAACCAATCCTATCATGTAGCATAAAATATATATTGTAAAATACTATATAGCATCAAGTATATTGTATACACTATAAAAAAATCAGTACACATCATACGCTAATATATATATATGCAGATAGTATAATCTAGCTTGTAAGTTAAAGTTAATATATCAAATATATAATGTAGTACAATATAATAAAATAAATGTGAAATAGTAAAATAAGGTACACATATAGAACTGCAAAAAAGGAGGTCGTGCTCTCCATACATAAATGAGAAATTCCTTTTTACAGAAACTATATAGTACAGTATATTATATATAAACAGAGTTTATACTCACAGGCAACGCATACAAAATATATATATACTTATGAAAACAGAATATATGTAATACAAAAACAAACATTTTCATTCACAGGCTTTGTATAAATTATTATACTATGAATACATATAACTTACGAATCAGTATACATAAATATATATACTAGTATAGATCAAAACGAATATTATAACTTATACAAAATATTTATATATATATATAGGTGCAAAGAAAACCATATCACTTATATAAAACATATATATCACTTACGTATATTCTGCAATCCGATATTTTGATAAACTCTTATAAGCAATGTTTATATAGACATATATATATAAGATTTAGATCCAATATTATAAAGATCCCTATAACTCATTTAGGCACGTATAAATATATATCACAGAAAATTGATAACAGTGCCTTAGTATATAAATAATAATACCTCTACATAGGTCCGCGGGACAAAGCTTGGCCAGATCTAGGCAGAAGCTTCGGCAAGAGGCAGAGCCGAGGCTGTGGGTGGGTGAGATGAACGCAGATCTCGACAGAGTGTGTGCATGGAGATGCAAAGAGAGGAGGGTGAGGCATATACATGGAGAAGAAGGTTGTTCGATGGCTTGGGCGAATTGGTGAAGTCGTTACTCGATCCGGGGAAGAGCGGCAAGGGTAAGGGAGGAGAAAGAGGCTGGACGACGCTGATGGTTCTGGAGAGGATGCACGAGGGAGAGGGAAAGAAGAAGGGGTTGAGCATGCACGCAAGAAGGTGGGAAAAATTTGATGAGCAAGAATATGTAAAACTGTATTTCTCAGAACCGAAAAATAAAAGAGGAGAGGAAGAAGAATAAAAAGATGAAACTATAAAGGCTAATATGAGCTGTTCAAAAATAATGAATGCAAAACGTACAAGAAATATAAAAATTATATATTTCCAAACTAATAGACATGAAAGCAGCACACCATCAACGCATTGAAATGATGAATAGTAACAAGGAATAATAAATGGCGGTGACCATTTATTTCTGCCATTTGAAATTTAAATGTACATCAAAAGTGTACAGATACGGAATCATTTTCATGGATTTCGTTGTGTACCGAACTTAAAAACAAAAAATTGAATATACCGTTGAGATCAGCACGACGAGACGATCAAAACGGTATACAGATATTGGTGTGATATACGTTGTTATTCCATACGGAAAAATCTAAACGGAGCTAGAAACGTCTGAATTTCACGAAACGAATTTTGCAGTCTGATTCAAAATATTCTAAATAAATTTTCTCATGTTGACATATTTAGGTTTCGAAAAACTTTTAAATTCAACAGTTATTAACTGATTTAAATTGGAATAAATTTACTCAATAAAATAAACTTCAATATTATCTGATGAAAATTTACCATTTGTTATGTCTAAATAGACATATTACAAATATTAAATTTTCAATTTTCAAATTATTGTTATTAAAATTTCAAAAAAAATTCAATTAATTGTCTTATAAAAACCATTAAAAAATTTGAGTCGCTACACTCTCCCCCCATTCAAAACTTTTCATCCCCGAAAAGGAAGGAGGTAGGAGAATAGAAACAATCAGAAAGAAAAATAGATTGAAAGACAAGATGAAAAATTAATCTAAAACTATATAAATTTGCTTGAAATATTATTTTGAAAACTTCATTTTAAATTTAACTATCTTTAATACCTTAAAACTTTTCAAAAAAAACCATTCTTAAAATTTCTTGCTTCCTCTATAAATATCATTTATATGTTTAGATAACACCTTTATAAATATATGAAACTATTTGAAAAAAAAATTATTTACATCATTACTTATTTTTACAAAGAAGCCATTGAAATATTATTAGTTTATCTCAAGATACTTTTAAAATATTCAAGAATCATTTACTTTAAATATTTTTCATTTAATTAATCACTAATAATTTACTATTAAACCATGTAGTACATAAATAAACAATATTTTAAACATTATATTCTAAAAGGAAAAGAAGGTAGATATGAAAAATAGAATATAGATGAATAAATAAAGCTGAGCAGATAAGGTAGAATTAAAAGAATAGTATCGGGCACGAATAGTTAATTTCAAACCATATTCAATTTCAAATATTAATACAAAAATTTCTTTATTGGAAATGCTTTTATAATACCTTTATAATAGAATACTTTTATAATAAAATTCTTTTATATCGAAATGAATTTTCCTTTCGAAAATACTTTTATAACTCGATGTTTCAACAAGTTTATCCTCGTTCTTGCGGACTCTGGCCATGCGTTGATCAGGCGCAAAGCTAGAATTCTTCAAGTACTTAGTAGACCTGTTTCAATAGCCAGTGAAAATACTTGAAAAACCTTCAAAACCGATATGGAAAGTACAATCCAAACAAATCAACCGAATCATGGATCGCAGATATACAATGGTTACGCCTGGATCTCCCGGGAAACAACCGTACCTTTAAGCAATCACTGCCTTGCGAATTTTGCCATGATAACCAAAACTGTGGACCGCGGATACACAATGGTTACGCCTGGATCCCCAGAAATCATCCGTACCCTTTAAGCAATCTCTGCCTTGCAGATTACGCCACGACAACAAAACTTGTAGACCACAGATACACAATGGTTACGCCTGGATCCCTCAGGAGACATCTGTACCCTTTAAGCAATCTCTACCTTGCGGATTACGCTACCACAATAAAATGGGAGACCGTGGATATGGATCCCCCATGAAACATCCATACCCTTTAAGCAATCTCTGCCTTGTGGATTATGCTACCAAAACGACCATGGGTAACGCCATGGAATTCAAAGGACACTCAAGTACCACATCTGGAAAACCAAATCAGAGAAAATCATATCGATAGAATGAATCCATAATGTGGACACAAAGCAGATATCAAGCAGAAGGCACTTTCCATATCTTTACTTCGAAAATATGTATCATATAATACCTTTTCAAATCAAATTTCAAATATCATACTCATATAAAGTCCATTATATATAAGATTTCATTTTCAAATCGAATACTTTCCAAAATAAATAATATATCAAATCACACTTATATAGACTTCGATTATATAAGATTTCACTTTTCAAATTGAGTACCCTTCCAAACCAATAGTTTTCAAATCCACTTCATACTCACATAAATCATTTTTATACAAGTTCGATGACTCCCAAATCAAGTATTTAGTAAAATAAGGTTCTCAATTTCAATTCGTTTCAATATCAGTTTAGTTTCAAAGTCATGTACGATTTCACCAAATTATTTCTTCCAAATTTAATATCTTCAATTTCAAAAGTTCCAAAACAGGTTTAGAAATAATCCTAATCACCAAATTAACATAATTTAGGTCAAACAAATTCATTTCCAAAATCATCATATACTGGAATTTAAATTCCAACCTATTTTCAAAAACAAATACTTTTCTCAAAATCAATCATACCCAAAGATGATTACCGAGTTCAAAACCGTCCCTTTAAAACCATTAAACTATTTATTTCTATTTGAAAGATCCAATTTGTCCTTTTGAAAATTATTATATATATATAGTTTTATAAAAGATGTTACTACGTTAAAAACATTTAAAACTAATTTTTTTTCAACATTTCAAAACTAAATTTCATTTTAGTATAATTCAAAATAGTTTCATTCATTTACTTAACAAAACAGTTTCAAACTTATTTAAATCATATTACTTCATACTTTAAACATACAAAACTAAAGTTATGTACTTTATCAATTAATTTATACCTTACGAAATTACTTAGCTTTAAAAATTAAACATCGATTTGGAAGTGTTCGAAAATTCAAAATAGTCGGAAAAATCAAATTTCAATCCAAGAGTTGGAAATCAACAACAAATCAGTAAATCAATTTCAATAGATAGGGTTATACCAAATCAAATCCAAAACTCGAGGACTGAACACCGGGCTCACTTCAAATCGTTTCAAATATATATACATATATCTTTCAAATATCAAATCATACTTCGAAATTTGAAATCAAAATTTGGTTTCATAAAATCACTCGCATAGAAAAGCTATTAAAGTGGCCTTTCCCCCACTTTGAAACTCGAAAATCAATGTCGATGATGCGTGCACTCATCACCGAAATTATTCTCCAGCGACATAAGTGGGTTCTGGACTTCTATTTACTTGAAAAATTCTTTGAAATTTCTTTGAAATCTTTGGAACTCATTTGAAGTCATTTGAAACATTTCTTATCCGAAAATACTATCAAATTGTATTATTATATATTTTCAAAATCTTAAAACCAATTTCAAAATACCGGAGTTCAATTTCTCGAATTTCATATTTAAAACCCTTCAGTTATAAATCATAAATAAGTTTCTTATAAAATTTTCAAAATTTCAAATCCTTTCGAAACTTCAAATTCTCGTTTTAAAAGGTATATAATCCTTATCGAAAATATTTTCACTTTTATATATAGAATATAATCATACATATCAAAATAATAATTTTGGTATATAAAACAATTTCTAAAATACCAACAAACCCGATTTTTCAAAGGATGATTCTGGAATGTGTTCCAAAATGAAAATGAGATAATTAAATTTCAAAATAGAAGATGGATATACTTATATAAATCGCAGGCAACCTTAATCGGGTCAACCGTGACTTTAGGATTATGATCGATGCGGAATTCTAAGGCAAATCGACATTCAATCGTCAAAGATGAAATTCAGCATAGCAAAAGATAGCAGCATCTGAACCGAGGGTATAGAAATCTCTAGTGAATCAATGCCAATTGTAAAGGAGTTTCACCCATTTACCAATCATTCAAAGATTGGCAGGATCGCCTATTCTTATAGAAATCATTCGAAGTGGAGCTATGGGATACTCTAGAATCAAGAAACACAAATAGGGGGAGAAGATAATGGATTTTGGAACCGTAGGGAACATTCCAAAGCCCAAAGGAAAAAACAAAATCAAAGAGGAAGAAATTCAAGCTCGAACGAAAGTGATTTTGCAAATAAATTTACTATATATGCTAAGTTTGCCTAGAGCCAAAGCTCTGATACCGACTGTAACGACCCGATATTTTCAACATTTCGCATCCGAGCATGCCGGAATTGAATTGCTCAAAATATCAGATTGTTAATTTAAATTTGGCAAAACTCAGCATATATAGTAAATAAATCAATCATAAAATCACAGACACAGATTATATAATAATAATGCAGCGGAATAGATAAATAGTAGTTCATGAAGCTACTATATAAACATCAGATTAGAAAGAAAATATAGCAGAATATCTCAAATACAGTGAAGTCTCCAATACAAAACTGATGACCTCTATGAACAAATCAATTGGAAAAGCTGAAAGCTGAATCGATAGTTGGAGCTCCAAGCGAAGCTCCAACTCCAAAGATGACTCTCAAATGCTATATCACTCAATCTGACCCGAGCATAAAGCAAAACACAAAACACTCGAGTCAGGATTAACATACTTATATCAATAAATCCAATTCAAGTGAAATCTCAACTGAAATACAAGTAACTTAAAGGATGTTTGGGATAACCATCCTTTAAGGATTCGTGGAACTATCTACAATGTAGAAATATACACTATAACACCGTGGTCATTTCAAGCTAATTTATACTTCAAAATCAAAATATCATTATCATTTCAAATATATCTATTTCCCAAAATAGTGTGTATATATATATTAAATAATTTATTAGGTAAAGTATTTTAATTTCCTCAACTTCACAAATCGCTTCAAAATCAACTTGACTTTCCCACTCAAATTTAATTCAATCTCAATCTATCAACTTCCATTCGATTCCGTTTCTGACTAAACAAATTCAAATTTTATCGATTTCAAATACAGATTTGAACCACAAATAAAACATTTAAATCTCAATGTAATTCAAAGTCAATATATTTCGGGGCCTTAAATATTCAACATTTCAAAGACTAAATTTGATAATCGCATTTATCTCCCAATTTGACTTCACTATTATTTAGTTTTGAAATATTCACTTAAGAAATTCAATATTATTTATATGACCTTAAGTTACATTTTCTATACATTACCTTCGATTTCTTTAGATGTGAAATATCCATTAAATTGCTTAAATCAAAATCAAGTTATAAGATCATATTTTAAAGTTTCAAATTCAATAGCTTCAAATCGATTTAATTAAATAAATTTCTTAATCAAGTGCAATTTCGATCAATTCAACTTTATCTTCCTTAATTTATACAAATCATTGAAATCTATTTAAAAATATAATACTTAACATATAATATTAATCTAGTCAAACTTTATTAAATTTAAGTTTATTATTGAGTCTAATTTATATTTAAACATATTTATATAAAATATTTCAATATTAAACAAACCATATATTTTTCCTTTCAAAACCATAGAAATCATTATCAAAATATTTATATATAGACCAACGGTGCCTGTATATAATTTCTATCCAATGGTCAAGTGATACGGATATTTATCATTTCAATCCATAATTTAAATATACGGGTATATATCATTTCAGCCCGCAATTCCAAATTCAATTCAAATTAAAATCTCTTGGGTCTATCATTTCAACCCATAACGATTTTCTCCTATTCTACAGATCGTTCGGGTACGTATCATTTCAACCCATAGTGAATTTTATACTAGTAGGGGACGTGCAGAGTGATAACGGATATGATAACAATAAAAGGCACATATCATCAATATAAATAACAGATAATGGTGTCAGCTGTAACACGTGAACTAGTACAGATAATAGCATATATAATAATGTAAACAACTAACAGCAGCATATTTCAATTGTCGTTTCAATTGAAATCAAATTTAACAAATATAAGAACATTAATCGTGAGTGATTGCTCACCTTTCGAGGCTAGAGAGATTTGAAATGGGTTGTTGATCCAAGACGAATTTCCAAACGAATAAGATTGGCACGAATTGGATGAGCAGGGCTGATAAATAGAGATCGATGAAAATAGATAAGAAACTACTTGATGTAGACCGAAACAAAATATGTATATTATCCTAATAAATTATTTTCTTAACTAATATTAATTTTGAACTCATTAAATTATATATACATACGTTTTCAAAAACCATAGTTTTAAACTAAAACACATATGTAAATCAACATACATGCATTATATATTTTGAAATAAATATTTATATATATACTTATTTAAAATCAACATACTTAAACATATATACGTATAGACCACACGTTATGTATAAAACATATATACTTATATATCGAAACAATCAATATTTTATATATAATAGAGTGTTCAAACTTTTTATATTAATCCACTTATACATTTTTATACATAACAGAGCACATACTTTTAAAAATCAATTTTTCAAAACTTTATAAAAATACAGGCTAGGTAATAATGCATGTAAACTTGAAATATAAACCTTTACATATTATACTAAATATACTTTATAACAAATCCTATCATATAGCATAAAATATATATTGTAAAATACTATATATCATCAAATATATTATATACACTATAAAAAAAATCAGTACACATCATACGCTAATATATATATGCAGATAGTATAATCTAGCTTGTAAGTTAAAGTTAATATATCAAATATATAATATAGTACAATATAATAAAATAAATGTGAAATAGTAAAATAAGGTGCACATATAGAACTGCAAAAGTAGGAGGCCGTGCTCTCCATACATACGTGCGGAATTCCTTTTTACAGTAAATATATAGTACAGTATATTATATATAAACACAGTTTATAATCAAAGGAAACGCATACAAAATATATATATATATATATACTTATGAAAATAGAGTATATGTAATACTAAAACTAAAATTTTCATTCAACGGGCTTTGTGTATAAAATTATACTATGAATACGTATAACTTACGAATCAGTATACATAAATATATATATATACTAGTACAGATTAAAACCAATATTATAACTTATATAAAATATATATATATAGGTGCAAACCAAACCATATCACTTATATAAAACATATAAATCACTTACGCATATTCTGTAATCCGATATTTTGATAAACTGTTATAAACAATGTTTATATAGACATATATATAATATTTAAATCCAATATTATAAAGATCCCTATAACTCATTTAGGCAAGCATAAATATATATCACAGAAAATCGATAATAGTACCTTAGTAATACCTCTACATAGGCCTGTGGAACAAAGCTTGGCTAGATCTAGGTAGAAGCTTTGGCAAGAGGCGGAGCCGAGGCTGTGGGTGGGTGAGATGAACGCAGATCTCGACAGAGTGTTGTGCACGGTGATGCGAGGGGAGGAGGGTGAGGCATGTACGTGGAGAAGAAGGTTGTTCGATGACTTGGGCGAATTGGTGAAGTCAGTACTCGATCCAGGGAAGATGCTACAAGGGTAAGGGAGGAGAAAGAGGCTGGACGGCGCTGATGGTTCTGGAGAGGATGCACGAGAGAGAGGGAAAGAAGAAGGGGTTAAGCACACACGCAAGAAGGTGGGAAAATTTTGATGAGCAAGCATATGTAAAACTGTATTTCTCATAACAGAAAAATAAAAGAGGAGAGGAAGAAGAATAAAAAGATAAAAATTTAAAGGCTAAGATGAGCCATTCAAAAACAATGAATGCAAAACATACAAGAAATATAAAATTACATATTTCCAAACTAATAGAAATGAAAGCAGCGCACCATTAATGCATTGAAATAATGAATAGTAACAGGGGATAATAAATGGAAGTGACCGTTTATTTCAGCCATTTGAAATTTGAATGGACATCAAAAGTGATATAGATACGAAATCGTTTTCACGGATTCTGCTATGTACTGAACTTCAAAACACGGAATTGAATATACCGTTGATATCAGCACGACGATACGATCAAAACGGTATATAGATATTAGTGGTAGATCATCCGAGCAAAAGTCGATAATTGGTACCGATATACGTTGTTATTCCGTACGGTAAAATCCAAACGGAGCTTGAAACGTCCGAATTTCGCAGTCTGATTCAAAATGTTCTAAATAAATTTTCTCATGTTGACATATTTAGGTTTCGTAATACTTTTAAATTTAACTATTATTTACTGATTTAAATTGGAATGAAATTACTCAATAAAATAAACTTAAATATTATTTGATGAAGATTTATCATTTGTTATGTCTAAATAGAAGTATTACAAATATTAAATTTTCAATTCAAAATTTTATTGTTTTTAAAATTTCATAAAATTTCAATTAATTGTCATATAAAAACCATTAAAATTTTCGGTTCTGTTACATTCACGTAGAAACTTTCGTGGCCCAAATCTCAATATAGAGCGATCGGTGTCGATCAATTGAAATATCCACGTGACATATTGAGGTTGCCATGGGGGTCCGCTTCTATACTAGCTTCATGTTTCCAAAGTTGTTTCCATATTTGTCTTCATGTTTCATATTGATCGATTTCCGCAGAGTTGAACCACTGATTGATGTTGTTCATGACCACTGTGATGCGATTCGATCCCCTGCCTAACGGTAGGGATGTATATCGATCCCCTACATAGGGGAGGTACGAATCCATAGTTAGAGCATTCCAAAGAGTCCATCTCTTAGTCTCACATAATCTTTGCTTCAATCATCATATGTGCTTGATCTCTAGTCTCTGTGATCACCTCTCTAGACTGCTTTCCTTGTCTATTATCGAGTCTATCTTGTCCAATCAGTCTTAATATAGCTGGGTCAAAAGGTCGGATAACACTTGCCCTCAAAAGTATACCTTGTTTCGAACATGATGGGTTTTGAATCGAAGCAAGTTAGAGTCGTCAAAATGGATTCCATTTAGTTTCCTAAATAGTCATCATCCTTTCGTTGAATTGTCTTTCTGAAGAGTCATATCTTTCTCTGTTTGTTGCGACACTTGGTCGACATTAGTCAGCATAAATCTAGGATGTAATCCTCGGTCTTTGTCTATGGTCGGTTCCATTAAGCTAATCAATTGAGCTAGTTGGACTTGGCTATCTATGGTGACTTCTTTTTTGAGAAATCTAGGCAATAATTCAATACACGTTGATTCAAGAAATCGAATGTAGGATATGTACACGTGCACGTTCATGTACATACCTTATTAATGGCTTCCGAACACGTTCACATGTTTATGGGTCAGTGCCGGTTCTACATGGTTCAAATGCGATTGCATTGCACTTTTCTTCTTGTTTTTTTAAATGGTTAGGGGTCGGCTTCAATCCCCTAGGCAAGGGATCGTATCTGATCCCATGCATGGACTAGTCAATTTTTAGGTTCAGAGAGGAGCGGGCCGTGTATCATATATTAGCTAATCACCTAGCTTACTTCACTTTACTTCATTCACTTACATTTATAACCAAACCGATCCCTCATATTCCTTCAAACCTTCTATTAACGAAATCGAACTCAAGAAATTCATCAATATATTCAATCCCTTTGTCAATTCAAGCATTCCTCATCCTTTACAACCCTTGCCACAACCTTCAATCGCATCCAAGCATCTAACTTTACCAAACCTTGCTCCATATCAAAATGAACCCAACACCCTTGATCTATTCCTTTCAAATTCGAATTCTTCCTCGTTGATCAAGTCAAGTCTTTATATAGGTTTCATTTCGGTTGTATGCAATTTATGAATAGAATTTTGTGTGGAGACGATGGAGTTGAACATATTGGTGATTATGAACCTATCGTTACGTATTGGAATGGAGAGAAACAAAGAGAAACAACGGATAATCAAGGGATAGTTGTGAATATGAGGAAGATGTAGTGGAATGAAGGGACCGGCATTAGCGTGGAGAAGATGAAGTGATGGAGACGAAGATGGTTGAGATAGAGTGGTGAAGTCTAGGCGATCGGTTGTAGGCATCTATCGGTTGCAGTGCTAAGGATGGATCGGTTGTATGGATAGAGATGAAGTGGATGGATCGGTCATGCTATGGAGAGAAGAAAGTGGAATGATGGAATTTATGGGATCGGTTAGTGACGGGGATTGGTTTAGGCGTATGGAGTTAAAAATGGCCGAAGGCATCGTTGCCTATGTAAGGGATCGGGTACAATACCTCTACCTAGGGGGAGATAAGAAATTTTCAGTCTTGTTTGAGCATACTTGAACTTTTGGACTTGATTACATGAATTTGTATGCACGAATGAACCTGAACCCTTCCTTAGGAGCATGAACACTTAAAACAAACTCGGACATGAACATTATTGAACTTTGAAATTTTCATAAGATTTCAAACTTGAACTTGAACTTGCCCATCACATGGACTTGAATAAACTTGAATGCAATGATCACACTTCATTACAATGGTAACTGATCTAGGAGATAATGTGAAATCCACAACCATCGACAATGAAAACCGGTTGGGATGGTCAACGATAACAGTCACTCCGGTCTCATCCCAGATTCCCATCACAGCTGTCGTTTTAATTCTGTACTGTTTATCACTGCATTGCACAACATTGCATTGCACTTTACATGGCGGGAACATGTTAATTTTCTCTAACAATGACTATCTGCTAAGTTCGATAGCTATGGATTCCAAACGCTTGAAGCGTTCGGCTGCTATGGAAATTGAACAAACGACTTCACATGAGAATCCCGATGCTAAATCAAGCTCAGCAACAATATCTGCTCGGCGCACTCTGGGCCATCAGTCAGAACATCCCGAAGGTTCTCATAAAGTGCCCAAAATTCCTTTGAATCCTGAAGTAAAAGTCGAGCCAGTCCCTTACACTTTAGAAGGTGCCATATTTGTAGATGACCAAGAAGATTCCGTAGCCTTAAAAGTCGATGAGGCTTCTCTTCGAAGGCTTTACATCAAACAAGGGATCCCGTTCGAGGATGTACGACTCCCATCTCGCAATGACAGTTCCCACTCACCTTCGGAAGGATATACTACCTATAATAGGTATATGTGCTGGGCAGAATGCCTTCTATCTTTTTATCCATTCATTCGGAAAATGTTACATTATTTAAGATTGGCGCCGACTCAGCTGCATCCGAGTAGGTATGCGTTTCTGCATTGCACATATATGAATTCCTCTAATTCTTATATCATGAGTCGATTCCAAAAGAAATTAGATTAATTTACAATCTCAAGTGGTAAAAGGGAGGCCATGTATATTTTCTCAAGTCAGTCACTAACTACCAGGTCGTGACTGGAGATTGGAACAAACTGAGCGCTCTTAAGAATGAATGGTTCCACGTGTGATGCCTATCTAGTTTTGCAAAACGATAGCTGGAAGGACGTAAATGTCACTTCAAACTCAACTTTAAGTGCTTTTATTCAAGTCGTACCCTAAACTAAGAAATTGTTTTGAAAATTGCAGGTGGCCATCCACGACCGATGATAATAGATATTCAGATAAGGTTTCAACACTCAAAAATATACCGATGGCGAATAAGGACATCAGATCTCTTTTTATTAATGAGCCCCTTTTTATATTCAACTTACTAGCAGGCCATCGTAAGGGACTGACAAGAAACAGCGAGGAGGAAGTTGTAGAAAGAAGAGGGACCGTTGGGCAAAGAGGTGATGAAGTTGATCCTGTCATGCCCCCAATTGAAGAAGCTCTGGATGTCGTCGAAGAAGGCGAGGTGTGGGCTGATGCTAATGTATCTATTCGTAACGATGTGAGCTCAAGTCATGAGCCCACGGTTGAACCCTCCTAAGACCTGCACCTACCCGCCTTGGAGGAAAGAAGAAGAAAGAGGCTCGTTTATAAGCTTCGTAGAAGATATGTCTCCAAGATATCTAAGTCAATATTTGCTGCTACGAATCAACCTAGCTCTCTGTCTCTAGAAAATTTATTTGAGGGGCTGCTGGACATCCCAATTCCTGATGATGTTGGGAATTATGATTTCGTCAATTTAAACCTCGAGGGCTTTGAATCTCCAATTTTATTTAGCACTGACATTCCTCCAACTAGTGTGGAAGAGATTACTCCAGCTAGCAAAGCTCCAGTACCTGGTCCATTAGGAGGGGACTCTAGGACACTCACGATCATGTGCACTGCACTGCACGACACTTATCCACCTTTAACTCCAGTGATTCTTACACACTTTCATTTTATTTGCAGTCTCGATGGCATCCCCTTACAACTATGACCACTTGAAGAGATCAGCATACTCTCAGCCATCTTATTTTGGGCCCAATTCGAGGTTCAGACCCCGATCGAGGTAGAGAAGGTCATGAAGGAAAAGAAGACCGAGACCAAAGCCACTATTTCGAGGACTCGCCATCCGGCATAAGTCAAAATCTCGGTCTTCTCACTACAAACACCCCCAATATGTATAGTAGTTGCAAGTCACTACTTCATCCTCCCACTTCGGCTACTACGTTCGAGCAATATTCGGGTTCTTCCAACATCCATCGATCTTTGGAACGCCAGTCTGGCATAGTAGATTTTGATACTTCGTCTTGCAAGCACGACAATCGGGCCCTCTCAGCGCCGATTACTCTTGATGACACTACTACTGAGAAGATGGCCTCAAGGCCCCATTTTCTAGGTTATGTTTTTATTAGTTCATGTTCATTCCTCATATGCATCTGATTCCTCTAGATGCCAAGGAAAAAGTGCTCGCTTAAGTAAATGATGTCTACGTTCAGCATGGCATGATGCTTCATGTGGCTTAGAGGATTTCTGAGGTGCTATGGAAATGAAACATGAAATTGATTGCTTAACTCTTGAGACGTCCACGAAAAAGACATCATTAAGCACTTGGACGAGGAGGTCAAGCAATTTGGTACAAAGCTGGTTGATGTTGAGAAAAAAGCCAATGAATCTTCTGAAGTCACCGAGTGTTTAATGAAAGTGCACCAAGATGAACTGGACACTATTATTCGTCGTAATGGCACTTTAGCCCTTAAAAAGGATGTTTTCCAGAAGGAGAAAGATGTGCTGAAAAAAGATAATGATGCCTTAGTCCTTCGTATTAAATAGCTTTAGCCAGAGCTTGAGAAGGAAAAGCAAGAGAAACTTGAGGTTCGGCTGGGGTTGCAATGATACTGCGAGGAGACCGTTAAGGCTTGTGAAATTGAAATAGAAGCTGACGGCCAACTTGCATAGATAGAAGCTCTCAAGGAAGAGGCTAGGGAGGCTGGTTGGACAGAGATAAAGAACGAGTTCGACCAATTGCTGATATATTACAATGCATGCATCCTCATGAATTGCAATCTCCTATTCCTTGGATAGGGGTATCCTGAGTCGCATGTAGAAGCCTGGGACCATATTGTAGATCTGAAGAAGAAATCCCTTAGTGGTGCTCAAGTGGATAAAGAGCAGCACATGCATGAAATCTTGCGCGATAAAGAGCTCAATGAACTCAGGGAAGCTCGAGTCAGTTAACTCAGTGATCCAACGACCGTCAAAAAGGGGAAAGATGGCGGTGAAGCCTTAGGATCTAGTTCCCAAGACCCTTTTACCACACAAGAAAATGGTGTTTCAACTTCTTATGCCCCGAAAAAGGATGCGAGCTATGATCCAGATCAGTCAAGGATGGACAAATCTTTTGGGTTGTCTTCGATTTTGGAAGGCAACACTCTGACTATGACCAAAGGCCAATCTAAAGAAGGTATATCTCTTAATTCTCCAACAGTCGAGAAGGTTTACATCGCAGGCCCGATAGTCATGGGTTTATTAATTGGTCTTTATGAAATTGTAGGTCCATCTGCATCTGTCCATGCTTTCGATGATGTTGTTATCCTGGGACAGCAAGCGTTGAACATGAGGTCCGCTGTGGCTGTCACTATATAGGGGCTTTGAATGAAGAAAAGACTGATGACCAGCAGGACCAGAATGAAACAGAGGATGTGGTAGTGATCAATGCCTCTGAACACACTGGTAAACTTAGCATGAAGAAGCACATTGAAAAGGAGGACCTAGATTTGGAAGCCAAGAAGAAGAGCGCTGAAGTGGATATTACTTCGCTCCAAGTTATATTGCTGTGTAGTGTCACTCCGGAGGAAGCCGACTCTTCTGTATCCCAAAGTGAGACTGCATTTGTTCGTGTCTGTGAAAGCATTTCTCCTAAAGTTGGCAAGAGAAAAAGTGGGTCAAAGGGGAGAGGACAAGGCGGTAGCTCTGGAGAGTCCACCTTGAAGAACACCCCAAGAAGCCCAAAAAAGATGAGAAATAGCCTTCGAATCGGTTTGGGTAGTGTGTAGCTAGGCAGCTAGTTTCTTTTTGTTGGCCACAATTGTGCAGGTACAACCCTTGCTTTTGGCTTTCAGTTACTAAAATAAACTTGTACTTAGTTTCCAAGTTTCAATATTGAATAAGTGTACAACTCTTTTGTTTCTGTTCCTTTTTTGTACGAAACTTGTTTAAGTGTACAAGCTCTTACGTTTTCCATTATATGTTCATCGCTCATTATTCAAGATGCAATGTCTTTCGGCGGCCGTTGCTTCGGGCGTCGATCCAACAAATCCATCTCAATGCGTCCTTTCAATCGTGGACTTAAGTCCTATCAAACACTAGGTGTGACCCACAATGTTACGCTGTCATATTCAGCGGTTAAGCAATTATACTGCTGTCTCTAGTTTTGGATTGGTGGAGTTAGTTCATGGATGGTCCGGTCCCATTCACGATGAGTTTTAACCCCCTTGTCGGGTTCAAGCCGGAGTTGGAGAATGAATGGTCGAATCACACTCATTCGTTTTATTTATACTCTTATCCGCACTCCGGGATCAGAGTTAGTCTATGGGTAATTATCATACCCATTTGATGTTCATAATCTAGCCCACACTCTGGGGACTGAAGTTGTTCTAGGAAACAATCGAATCGCATTTCCTTTGGTTAATTTACTTGCCCCCAGGCTGGGCCAGAAGTTGAAGAGTGGTCAGTCATATCACGACCACTTTTACTTTACATTTCTTCCTGTCAAATTGGGAGATGAAGTTAGTTAACGGATGGTCGAGTCATGTCGTTCTCTATTTTATACACAGCACGTCGGATTGCAAGCGAGAGTTAATGGATAATCTAGCGAGTCACGTTTATTTTGTTTAATTCGATTACGGACCCGAGTACTTGGTTGGCGCCAAACTCTGGGTACTTGTTGGTTTATATTAGGCGTATGTAGATGTAAGTTGGTTGCACATCACTACTATTATACTGTGCACAAACAATTCATAGGTATGGACAAACTCCATATTTTATTGCAAATAAAAAAGAAGCAACAGAGTCTGTCTTATTACATGACTTTGAATTCAAATGCAAAAGAAAATTCTAAATGAGATACAACTGAATGAAACAAAACTAAGTGAAATAGCGTTGTAAACGCTTGCTATTCCATGCTCTAGGGAGAGTGGTGCCATCGATAGTCATTAGATTGAAAAATCCATCTCCAAGCTTCCGATTGATGACCTATGGTCCTTCCCATCTCAGAGCCATGTTTTCCAGACTAGGAAAGATCTGTTTCAGGACAAGATCGCCAATTTCAAAGGTCCTAGTTCGTACTTTAACATTGTAGTACTAGGCGACTCGGTGTCGATGTGCAACGTCCCTCAAGTAAGATTCTACGTGCTTCTCATCAACCATGTCTAGAGATTCCAAAAGGAGATCTCTGTTAGTTCTGGGGTCATAGTAAGTCACTCGATGAGAAGGGACTTCAAATTCTATGATAATCAAGGCTTTAGAGTCGTAAGCAAGGGTGAATCGAGTGTGGCCAGTCATGAACTTATGGATGGTTCTGTATGGCTATAATGCTGACAGAAGTTCATCAACCCACTTGCCTCTAGCCTTTTCCAAACGCAAATTTAGAATGGACTTTATGATTTTATTAACAGCTTTGACATGTCCATTAACTTAAGGGTGAGCTGTTGGATCGATTTCACCCTAGAGGGGGGGTGAATAGGGTGATAGTGTTACTTATAAAAATTAATTGCGGAAGCTTATTTCAACAAAGATCACAGAATAATAGCAGCACAGAAATAGCAGAATAATAAAATGCAGAAATAGAACGACACAGAATTTACCCAGCTTTGGCAAAACCGTGCCTACGTGCTGCCTCTAAGGTTTCTACTAGAAATTAAGTAGTCACACGCTTACACACGTAAACTCGCGACACCCGCTACTGACTAACCTAACTCTACGCTCAAAACCCTGCCACAACTCAGCCACTGAGTTGCGAATTCTCAAGCTACGCCACGTAGCTTGTCCCCTAGTCACACGACTAGAAAATACAACGGTTTGAAAAGAGTTTTAAAATTAAAAACAAATTTAAAAAGAAAAAGACAATTAAAAACGCTAATTAAAAAATATAAAACCCCTTATACTAAGCAAAGAAAACACTGGCCCCCTTTTCTTTCTTTTATAATATTTGCGGCTCGTTTCCTTTGAGATAGTGGCGGCTTCTTCGATCACAATTAGGGCTTTCGTCCTTCGATCAAAATTAGGGTTTTTCGGATGCCAATTTATTTCGTTGCTCTTGTCAATTGATATTGATGCTCTTCAGCTGCTTGGAGTTGCGCTCGGCTGCTTCTCTTGGTTTGTCTGTGAAATTAGGGTTCGACTTGGTTGCTTCGAGATGATCGAATTCGTCTTTTCTTCTGGTATTATTTGTTTCATTCGCTTTCACGATTGATTGCTTGAGTTCGATTGTTTGCTCATGCCAATGATGATACTTTGGTGCTGGTATTTATATGAATACCGAAACACTTGAGTTTGTTCGTATCAATTTGATACTTTCCAAATTTTTGCTTTCTTGATATATTTTTGCCTTGATGCACACGGCTTTGATTTTGAAGAGTTCAATTTATTCTTGGTTGATACGGCAAAAACTTTCCTCTTTTACTTTGTGACTTTTTCAAAGATATGTTTTTGATTTTTTTTAACAGTATACATTCACGAATCCCCTTCTTGACTTCTGTATGTTTCCATGATTTCGTCTTGAACTTGAGACCATTTGTGCACTATTGAATTTTGTTCATCCACTGTGGCTTTCGACTTTACATTCTCTGATTGTTTCATTGTTTTCTCAGCATAGACATTTGTATTATGATATTGTACTTGCTGATGTTTGTTGGTTTAGTTGTGCACTTGCCCGGCCATTTAAACTGCACTTGTACTTCTGGTTGGTCTGCATCTTATGGTTGCCACTGTGTTGCATTGAGCTCGACATTTTCATCATTATGGTGACTGACCATCTTATCTCTGTTGAGTTCCTGTAGTTACATGCATTTCATTGTCACTATTGCTTCGAGTAGTTGTTAACTTCATCACCATATAGCAGTTGCTCGGCCCTATCTTGATTCACTGTTTGTTATTCTGATGTTTGTTGCAGTCCATGTTGCTGGTTCAATGCTTGGTTGGGTCTGCACATTCACCTGTTGTTGTATTCATGTACACTGCTGATTGTTTCTTGTCACTATATCATGTTCGATAGAGTTTGCATTAGTTACTGTTGTGTCTTCGATGTTGTACACTGTCATGTACACTTGTGTTCATTTGCGTTGTATTCGCACCACTTTCTGTTGCAAGTGCATTTATCATCACTGTAGCCTATTTTGATAGTGCCATTGTGGTCTTCGTATTCATGTGTGTCACTTACTCATTTGGGTTTGCACTGCTTCATCATGTCACTTGATATCATGTCACTTGATCTGTTTCATTTGAGTTGTAGCTTGAAGGCTTGGAGTCTGGTTTCACTTGGTGCTGTGTTGGCTTGATGATTTTCTTCTTTGGTTGTATATTGGGTCATCTGCACTTTGATATTGTGTAGCCTGGTCTAGTTGGTTTTTTGGTGGCATCTGGTTCTGTCATTTTCTAAGTGCATTGTGCATTTTTTTTGGACTTGCCGTTTGAATTGCAATGAGTTGAGTCGAGTTTGCAGTGATGGCTTGACCTTTGCACTTTGTTTGTTATTTGGTGCCTTCTTGAATTTGTGTAGACTGTGTATTACACTCGAGTTGAATCCAGTTTTACAACTCGGGTTTGACCTTGTGTTGAAGTTGAGATTTTATTTATGTTGCACCTGAGTTGAACCCGTCTTTTTATTTGGGTTTGACTTTGTGCTCACCTATCCTGTAGCATTATCAAGTGTATACTGGTGTGCACTGCCTTGTGGCATGTACAGTGATACACTGTGCATGTCACATTGTTCGTGTGTGATGAATTCAAATGTAAATGATGACGAACAACCCAAATAACTGAGGCAAATAATATTTTCAATATCCATATTTTATTTTATATTGCAAAAATATTTTTTTTTCAATTTTACTGCGTTAGTGAATATTTTTGCAGATTGCTCAGATGCTGGATTCTAACTGGAATGAAGTTGAAGATAAAATATGAGTGTGAGTGATATGTAGTGAGGAATTTATGTAAATTAAATTATGATATAATTGTAATCAAAGTTGTATATGTATAGTGAGAGCTTGAATTTGTACTATTCAAAAATGTAATAAATATTTGTTTGAATAAAATTTCTGTTTGAATTCAAATTCTGTGTATTTAATTTTATTCAGCAAATATTTATTTAATCTATGAAAAATAAAATAGTACATTAACAAATACATTTAAACAAATGTATATATGTTTATTATCATCAAACAAAAATCATATAAGTGCATATTCAACAATCTCCCCCTTTTGATGATAACAAACATATATTTAGGATTTTGAAACATATTAAATGTATTTGATGATTCCACCATTTAAATGCTTGCTCCCCCTATTTAAATGCTTCATCTTTACTAAACTCCCCCTTCTTATATGCATAGTAGTATAAGATTTATTTGCCAAAATCCAACATTTCTCTCCCCATTTTGTTATCAGCAAAAGAGTAAAAGTGTCATGAAACAGAGATAAGGTGATAGATAGTAATATAGCATTAAAACTCAATCGACTATAACTATGTAATTTAAATAGAGAATCAAACAAAAATCATAATTATTCTTGTTAGGCGCATATTCCATTTTAGAGATGATGGGAATGATGTTATCATAAAATCATATAGTTATGTCGAGTTGTGATATATATCTATCAGGAATTTGAATTTCTACTAACCATGCATAACCGTTAGGACTTTTAAATGAGGTTAGTAGTATTTCAATTTTATTTTGTTTTATTTTATTTTTTTAAAAATGAATTCAAGTATCTTCTAACCACGCATGACCGTGAGGACTTTTAAATGGGATTAGAATCAACTTGTTTATTTAATAAATTAATTTTGATATGCATTCCATACATGCATAACCGTGAGGACCTTTAAATGAGCATGGAACTACATATCAAATTCCAAGTAATTCAACCATGCATAACCGTGAGGACTTTTAAATGAGATGAATACTTTGAATTTTATTTTATAAACTGAAAAAACGAATGATTCCTGATTATGATACCACATATCGACACTATATTGGATTTTTGATAAGCGATGGTCGATAGAATTATGATAGAATTAGAAATGGTCATGGAATCTTTGCCAAATAAAGAATTTTATAACTCTTGTTTGAATTTCTAAAGAAATTTACTAAGTATACTGTCTTGAGTAAAAATGTACGATTAATATCACCCCTTATCATTTTTCAGTCACTATTTACCTTTTTGATAATTAGTAGGGGGATAGATTTGTTAATTAGGCAATCAAATTTCTAAAACACCTAAACTGAGACGTAGTTTGCAAAAACTGTTTTCTGGAAGGGGTTTTGTAAAGATGTCTGCCAATTGAGAATCAATTGAAATAAAATTTATGCTGATATTTTCTTAGGAAATATGATCTCGAATAAAATGATGCCTAACATCTATATGTTTTGTTCGTGAGTGATGCACAGGGTTATTTGTGAGATCAATTGCACTTTTACTATCACACATTAGTGGTACACGTTTAAAATTTAGACCATAGTCTTGCAAAGTCTGTATCATCCATAAGATTTGAGCAGAGCAACCGCTTAGAGCAATATACTCTGCCTCTGTGGTGGATAATGCAATACAGTTTTGTTTTCTTCTTGACCATGCAACTAATGAATGTCCTAACATAAAACATGCTCCACTAGTACTTTTTCTACCAACTAAATTTCCGGCGTAATCAGCATTTGAAAAACCTTTTAATTCAAAGTTATCGTTTGATGGATACCAAAGACCAAACCGTGGGGTGTGCAACAAATACCTTATAATTCTTTCAACAGCTTTTAAATGAGATTCTTTTGGGTTAGATTGAAAATGTGCACACAAGCAGACAGAAAACATGATGTCAGGTCTAGAAGCGGTAAGATAAAGAAGTGATCCAATCATACCTCTATACTGCTTTTGATCAACTGTCTTACCTTTTTCATCCTTGTCAAGTTTAAGTGTTGTACTCATGGGAGTTCTTGCTGGTTTGGCATCTTTTAATCCAAATTTGTTGACAAGTTCCCTAATATACTTTGTTTGAGAAATGAATGTTCCTTTATCGCTTTGTTTGATTTGAAATCCTAAAAAGAATTTTATCTCTCCAACCAAGCTCATTTCAAACTTTTCCTGCATGACCTTTTCAAATTTCTCATAAAATAACTTGTTAGTAGCACCATAAATGATGTCATCAACATATATTTGAACAATCAAAAGATCATCTTTTTCATGCAACAGAAATAGTGTGGTGTCTACACATCCCTTTTTGAACCCATTTTCAAGGAGATAAGAACTAAGACATTCATAGCAGGCTCTATGGGCTTGTTTTAATCCATATAATGCCTTTTTCAGTTTATATACATGGTTTGGATATTCATGACTTGCAAAACATTCTGGTTGTTCAACAAACACATCTTCTTTTAAAATTCCATTAAGAAAAGCACTCTTAATGTCCATTTGTCTTAGTTTAAATCCTTTGTAGCAAGCAAAAGCTAATAATATTCTAATTGATTCTAGTCTAGCTACAGGTGCAAAAGTTTCATCAAAGTCAACTCCTTCAATTTGATTGTATCCTTAGCGATTAGTCTAGCTTTATTTCTAATTACATTTCCAGATTCATCATATTTATTTTTAAAAATCCATTTTGTTCGTATAACTGGATAATCCTTAGGTCTAGGTGCTAGACTCCAAACATTATTTCGTTCAAATTGATTTAGCTCTTCTTGCATGGCCATAAACCAGTTTTCATCGTTAAGGGCTGAATCTATGTTATTTGGTTCTATTTCTGAAATAAATCCACTATATAAGCACAGATCACATAGATTTCTAAAGGAGGAACGAGTCTGTATACCTGCTATAGGGTTTCCAATTACCAATTCTGGAGGATGGTCTGCTTTGAATTTCAGTTTTGCTGGATCTAGATTCCTTCAGACTTCTGGAGTTATGGCAGTTTCTCTGATATCATCAGTTTCTTTTGGTTCTTCATGCTCATCTTTTTCCTTCTCCTCTTCAACATTGCTTTTGGATGTTTCCTGATTATCAATGCCTTCATCAAATTTCACATTGATTGATTCCACGATTGTTTTAGTCCTTTTGTTGTAGACTCTGTAAGCTTTGCTTCTCGAAGAGTATCCATGAAGATACCCTCATAAGCTTTTGCTTCAAATTTTCCTAATTGATCACCTGTATTGAGAATATAGCAAGAACATCCAAACACTTTAAAGTAAGCAATGTTTGGTTTATTGTTGAACCATAGCTCATAGGGAGTTTTGTTGAGAATCGGTCTAATCATAACTCTATTCATTACATAACATGATGTATTTACTGCTTCTGACCAAAAATGTAAAGGTAGTTTATACTCATTTATCATAGATCTAGCCAATTCTTGTAAAGTTCAATTCTTTCTCTCAGCTACCCCATTTTGTTGTGGAGTACGTGGTGCAGAGAATTCATGTTTGATTCCATTTTCATCACAAAAAATTTCAAATTCATAATTTTCAAATTCTCCACCATGATCACTTCTTAGTGAAATAATAGAAACTTCCTTTTCATTTTGGACTAATTTTGTGAAATTCTTGAGGTATGAAAATGTTTCTGATTTCTTGGCTAAGAAATATACCCATGTATATCTTGAGTAGTCATCAACTATTACAAAATAATATTTCTTACCTCCTAAGCTAGCAATGTCATTAGGTACGAATAGATCCATATGAACTAGCTCAAGTACTCTAGAAGTGCTTACACTGTTTTTGGTATGAAATGATGATTTTTTAAGTTTTCCTAAAGTGCATGCTTCACAAATGTTTTCTGTTTCAAACTCATGTGAAGGCAACCCTCTTACCAAATTTTTCCTTTTTAATTTGTTTAGCAAGTTCATACTAGCATGCCCTAAACGTCGATGCCATAAATTTACTTCTATGTCCTTAGCTACCAAGCATTTAGAAAGGGTGAGATCATCAAAAGATAGAGAATATATATTACCTTTCCTCTTACCTGAAAATAAGATTTCTTTAGATGAATTGTCAAAAATTTTGCACAAGTCAGAGTCAAAAATAACATTCATACCTTTATCACATAGTTGGCTGATTGATATCAAATTGTGGTGCAGATTTTCAACATACAGTACATCATTCAGGGTAAATGTATTGTTACCTACTTTACCTTTGCCAACAATTTTACACTTTTCATTGTTACCCATTGTGACCCTGCCACCTTTATACTTTTCCAGGCTAAGGAACTTTGATTTATCGCCTGTCATGTGTCTGGAATAGCCAGAATCCAGATACTATTGCTGTTGTTCCTTAGCCTGCCAGCATACCTACACGAGAAAAAAATTTAGTGACCTACTTGTTTTTATAGGTCCAAAATTGTTAGTGGCAAAATATTTTGAAAGATAATTTAGAGGAGACTGAAAACTATTTATACATGTTCCTTTTGGCACCCAAATTTGTTTTACTTTGAGAGATTTTATATTTTTGCCTTTTGGAACCCAAATCGATATAGTCTTCACATGTTCGGGTTTATACCAACAACTATTTTGATTGTGTCCAAATGAATTGACTTGATTAATTTGGTTTCTATCTTTTTGAAATTTGTTATATCCAAGTCCTTGCCTAGATGTATTAATAGCATGTTTCCCTAATAGCATATTCAATGATTTTTCTCCTTTTGAGAATTTATCTAAAGTTGTTGATAGTTGTAGGACTTGGCTTTTGAGAGATTCATTTTCATTTATCAGTTGTGTGCACCTTTTAATAGAGTATTCTCTTCTTGTGTTTTCAATTTCTTTCAAAAGCAAGATTTCATTTTCAAGCGATTTAATTTTATTTTCTGAATTTTTAATCTCTTCTTCGAATGTTGGGCACTTATCACACTTAGGGAGTCTGCTTTGATAGGTTTTAACTAATTGGTTTAGTTGTTTATTTAAATCAATTAAAGAATCCTTTTGTGATTCAAGTTTGGCATACTTTTCCTTAAGTCGTTCAAAACATCCATTTACTTCGTGAAAATATATAAGTAATTCTGAATGAGAGAGTTTTGATACCTCACTTGGCTCATCATCATCACTGTCAGTTACTTCACCATGAAGACATAGATTTGCTCTTTCACTTTCACTTTCGGTGCTATCACTTTCATCTTCATCAATTTCATCCCAAGTAGCCGCAAAACTTTTCTTCTTCAGTTTCTTTCCTTGGTTTGGTCGATTTTGAGGACAATTCGGCTTTATATGGCCTGGTTTATTACATTTGTGGCAGATGATCTTTTGCTTCTCCGAAATGTCTAGTGCTTTATTTATTCTGCTTTTAATTTGATGATTTCTGGTTGGATTGCCATATTTGCGATTCCACTTTTTGAATCTCTTTATTAATAGTGCTAATTCAGCTTCACCATCCTCATCATCATCATCGTCATTTTCAGTTGTTCCTTTGAGAGCAATTGACTTCTTTCGAGTATCGCCTCCTTCTCACTCTTCCTTGAACTTTAGCTCTAGCTCATAAGCGGTGAGATTTCCAATGAGCTCTTCCACCTTGATTTGTTTCAAATCCTTTGATTCTTGAATAGCTGTGACTTTTGCTTCAAAGCTTTGAGGAAGAACTCTGAGGATTTTTCGGACTATCTCCAACTCTGTGTACGATTTTCCAAGAGCCTTTGATTTGTATACTATATTGGATAGTCGTTCGTACATCTCTTTGACATTTTCTTCTTTTGCCATTGTGAAATTCTCGTATTCGCTACTTAACATGGCTAGGCAAGATTCTTTGACTTGAGATGTTCCTTCGTGAGTTACTTTGAGCATGCGCCATATTTCCTGCGCAGTTAAACAATGAGAGACACGATTAAATTCAAATTGATCCAATGAACAGATAATAGAGTTCATAGCTTTAGCATTAGCATTTTGTAATTTATTTTCTAGCTCTGTCCATTGGTCCATCGGTTTATCTATTTCCTGATTGTCTACAATTATAGTTGGTGATCTATAACCTGTCTCAACAATGTTCCAAGCGTCAATGGTTTTCAGAAAAGTTTTCATTCTATTTTTCCAGTAGGCATATTCACCATTGAACATTGGTGGTCTAACTATGGACTGACCCTCAGCAAAAGCATTATTAAAAGAATCCATTTTAAAAAATTCAAACTTTTAAACAAAAACTGATTTTTGAAAAATGAATTTTTAAAAACAAAAAAAAATTGACTTCTATTCCTGGCTCTGATACCACTTGTTGGATCGATTTCACCCTAGAGGGTGGTGAATATGGTGATAGTGTTACTTATAAAAATTAATTGCGGAAGCTTATTTCAACACAGATCACAGAATAATAGCAGCACAGAAATAGCAGAATAATAAAATGCAGAAATAGAACGACACAGAATTTACCCAGCTTCGGCAAAACCCTGCCTACGTGCTGCCCCCAAGGTTTCTACTAGAAATTAAGTAGTCACATGCTTACACACGTAAACTCGCGACACCCGCTACTGACTAACCTAACTCTACGCTCAAAACCCTTCCACAAATCATCCACTGAGTTGCGAATTCTCAAGCTACGCCACGTAGCTTGTCCCCTAGTCACACGACTAGCAAATACAACGGTTTGAAAAGAGTTTTAAAATTAAAAACAAAATTAAAAAGCAAAACACAATTAAAACCCCTAATTAAAAAATATAAAACCCCTTATACTAAGCAAAAAAAACACCGGCCCCCTTTTCTTTCTTTTATAATATTTGCGGCTCGTTTCCTTTGAGATAGTGGCGGCTTCTTCGATCACAATTAGGGCTTTCGTCCTTCGATCAAAATTAGGGTTTTTCGGATGCCAATTTATTTTGTTGCTCTTGTCAATTGATATTGATGCTCTTCAGCTGCTTGGAGTTGCGCTCGGCTGCTTCTCTTGATTTGTTTGTGAAATTAGGGTTCGGCTTGGTTGCTTCGAGATGATCGAATTCGTCTTTTCTTCTGGTATGTTATTTGTTTCTTTCGCTTTCAGGATTGATTGCTTGAGTTCGATTGTTTGCTCATGCCAATGATGATACTTTGGTGCTGGTATTTATATGAATACCGAAACACTTGAGTTTGTTCGTATCAATTTGATACTTTCCAAATTTTTGCTTTCTTGATATATTTTTGCCTTGATGCACACGGCTTTGATTTTGAAGCGTTCAATTTATTCTTGGTTGATACGGAAAAAACTTTCCTCTTTTACTTTGTGACTTTTTCAAAGATACGTTTTTGATTTTTTTTAACAGTATACATTCACGAATCCCCTTCTTGACTTCTGTATGTTTCCATGATTTCGTCTTGAACTTGAGACCATTTCTGCACTATTGAATTTTGTTAATCCACTGTGGCTTTCGACTTTACATTCTCTGATTGTTTCATTGTTTTCTCGACATAGACATTTGTATTATGATATTGTACTTGCTGATGTTTGTTGGTTTAGTTGTGCACTTGCCCGGCCATTTAAACTGCACTTGTACTTCTGGTTGGTCTGCATCTTATGGTTGCCACTGTGTTGCATTGAGCTCGACATTTTCATCATTATGGTGACTGACCATCTTATCTCTGTTGAGTTCCTGTAGTTACATGCATTTCATTGACACTATTGCTTTGAGTAGTTGTTAACTTCATCACCATATAGCAGTTACTCGGCCCTATCTTGATTCACTGTTTGTTATTCTGATGTTTGTTGCAGTCCATGTTGCTGGTTCAATGCTTGGTTGGGTCTGCACATTCACCTGTTGTTGTATTCATGTACACTGCTGATTGTTTCTTGTCACTATATCATGTTCGATACAGTTTGCATTAGTTACTGCTGTGTCTTTGATATTGTACACTGTCATGTACACTTGTGTTCATCTGCATTGTATTCGCACCACTTTCTGTTGCAAGTGCTTTTACCATCACTGTAGCCTATTTTGATAGTGCCATTGTGGTCTTCGTATTCATGTGTGTCACTTACTCATTTGGGTTTGCACTGCTTCATCATGTCACTTGATATCATGTCACTTGATCTGTTTCATTTGAGTTGTAGCCTGAAGGCTTGGAGTCTAGTTTCACTTGGTGCTGTGTTGGCTTGATGATTTTCTTCTTTGGTTGTATATTTGGTCATCTGCACTTTGATATTGTGTAGCCTGGTCTGGTTGGTTTCTTGGTGGCATCCGGTTCTGTCATTTGCTTAGTGCATTGTGCATTTGTTTTGGACTTGCAGTTTGAATTGCATTGAGTTGAGTCGAGTTTGCAGTGATGGCTTGACCTTTGCACTTTGTTTGTTATTTGGTGCCTTCTTGAATTTGTGTAGACTGTGTATTACACTTGAGTTGAATCCAATTTTACAACTCGGGTTTGACCTTGTGTTGAAGTCGAGATTTTATTTATATTGCACCTGAGTTGAACCCGTCTTTTTATTTGGGTTTGACCTTGTGCTCACCTGTCCTGTAGCATTATCAAGTGTATACTGGTGTGCACTGCCTTGTGGCATGTACAGTGATACACTGTGCATGTCACATTGTTCGTGTGTGATGAATTCAAATGTAAATGATGACGAACAACCCAAATAACTGAGGCAAATAATATTTTCAATATCCATATTTTATTTTATATTGCAAAAATATTTATTTTTCAATTTTACTGCGTTGGTGAATATTTTTGCAGATTGCTTAGATGCTGGATTCTAACTGGAATGAAGTTGAAGATAAAATACGAGTGTGAGTGATATGTAGTGAGGAATTTATGTAAATTAAATTGTGATGTAATTGTAATTAAAGTTGTACATGTATAGTGAGAGCTTGAATTTGTATTATTCAAAAATGTAATAAATATTTGTTTGAATAAAATTTCTGTTTGAATTCAAATTCTGTGTATTTAATTTTATTCAGCAAATATTTATCTAATCTATGAAAAATAAAATAGTACATTAACAAATACATTTAAACAAATGTATATATGTTTATTATCATCAAACAAAAATCATATAAGTGCATATTCAACATGAGCAACGACCACAAATCTTTTTTTAATATGACTTCGATGATAGAAGTCTTTGAGTTCATCACCGTTGAATTGGGTCCAGTTATCAGTTATGATTGCTCAGGGGAGACCAAAATGACAGATGATGTTTCGAACCACAAAGTTGATTACTTTCTTCATTGTGATCATGGCCAAAGGTTCGGCTTCAGTCCATCTAGCAAAGTAATTGACTGCTATGATGGCGTACTTCGCACCACATTTGAAAATCGGCAAGGAGCTGATGATGTCAATACCCCAAGTAGCAAACGACCATAGACTGACCATCTGAGTGATTTCTATGGGTAGAGCTCTCAGAATTTTTGCAAACATCTAACGGTTGTTACACCATCTAACATAATCAGCTACGTCTCAATTGACCGTTGGCCAAAAATAACCATAGCGGAGTATCTTCTTTGTTAGGGTTTGCCCCTCGGTGTAATCTCTACATTCTCCTTTATGTACTTCTGTTAATAATCATTTAATTTCATTGTTGGTAATACACCAAAGCAGGTGACGGAGAAACCCATCCTATAGATGAGTCTTTCTTGAAGGATGTATCGTGAAGATTTACGAAGGATATGTCGTTTTTCATTCCTCCGTTTGAGAAAGATCGCCCTTTTCAAATAGTCTTTAATTGGAGTCATCCATGACTCCTTCTCAGACTCCGTCTTTAAGACCCAATCAATCCCTATCTAGTTAATGCTCGGAGTGTTAAGTACTTCAACTGGGACCAAGCCCGTTTGTTGTGCATCCAGGAACTGGCCAGCTTGGCTAGTGAGTCGGCTTTTTCATTCTGTTCTTTGGGAATGTGTGTAATTGTGTAATGCTGAGTGTCAATTAGTAGTTCTTGGACTCCTTTGAGGTAAGGAATAAGTCATGCTCCTTTGGTTTAATATTCTCCCCTGACTTGGTTTACTACTAACTGGGAATCACAGAAAATTGGCAATGCTCTTACCCAAAGCTCTCTAGCAAGTTTAAGCCTAACGATCAAGTCTTCATATTTAGCTTCATTATTCGTTGCAGGGAAGTCAAGTTTCAGGGCGTAGCAGATCGAGCGTTCCTCAGGAGTTACCAGAATGACCCCGGCGCAAAAACATCAATTAGTGGATGCTCCATCTATGTACATCTTCCATTGGATGGTAAATTCTCCACTGTTCTTCGAAGAGTCGCCCTATGCAATGAATTAACAATGAAATTTGCCAGTGCTTGTTCTTAGATGGCCTTCCAAGGGACATAAGTAATATCGAACTGGCTCAATTTGATGTTCCATTTAACTTACCTTCAAAACGTCTTAATTCGCTGTAGGACCAGCCGTAACGGCTGGTCAGTGAAGACATTGATCAGATGAGCCTGGAAATAAGGGTGGAGTTTCTTTGACGCATTCAACAGGCAGTATGGGAGCTTCTCCAGTTTTAGATAGTTCCTTTCAGCGCCAGTCAGTCACTTACTAACATAATACACACTGGCCTTTGTATTCAATTCTCTTAGCATAGCAGTGCGACACTTATGGCATGTATCGACACTGCCAAGTAAATATACAAGTCTTCATGATCTAATGGATTTGACAAGATGATGGGTTTCTCTTAGTGATGTACCAAAGCTTGAAATGCATCAATACAATCTTGCGTCCATTCAAAGTTCCTCTTCGCTCTCCTTATCAAGTCGAAGAAAGGGATGCGCCTATCGATCGCCCTGGAAATGAATCACTCGATGGGGCAACCTTCCCATTTAGGGTCTACACCTACTTATTTGTCTTTGGTATTTGAATATCTCTGATTGCTTGAATCTTTTCGGGATTAGCTTCAATTCTATGAGAGTTGATGATGGATCCTAAGAATTTCCCTAACACAACGCCAAAAGAGCATTTCAAGGGGTTAAGTTTCATTCCATATTTCTTGAGAACACTAAACATCACCGCCAAGTCATCGATATGGTCGTTTGATCATCGCGATTTCATGAGCATATCATCCACATATATTTCCATTTATCATCCGATCTGGTCTTTAAACATCCAGTCGACTAGTCACAGCTAAGTTGCACCAGGGTTCTTCAGCCAGAATGGCATCACAATGTAGCAGTACAATCCTAAGTCTGTAATGAAACTAGTGTGTTCTTGGTCAGGAACATGCATAGGGATTTGTTTGTATCTATAGTATTCGTTCATAAATGAAAGAAGTTCAGTTTATTAGCTGGTCAATCCTCGGAAGTGAAAAGCTATCTTTTAGGCACACCTTGTTCAGGTCTGAGTAGTCGACGCACGTCCACCACATTCCATTAGCTTTTCTCACAAGAACTGGACTGGATAAGCATTTCAGGTAGAGGGTGTCGTGGTTAAACCCATTGTTTTCTAATTTATCCACCTCCTCATTAAGTGCATAACATCTTTTTGAATCCATGTCACGTAATTTTTATTTCACCGAAACGTGCCTCGGGTCGATATTCAATGCATGGCTCGTGATAGTTGATAAGATCCCATACATGTTGGAATAGGTCCAAGCAAACACATAAAGATTCACTCGGAGAAAGCAAGCTAGTTCCTTCATCATCGTAGCAATGAGCTATGATTTGATCTTCAGGACCAGTTATAGGTCGTCGTGGATGATTGTAATGTCGATTGTCAGCTCAGTGGGTACAGCCTTGGATTCTTTAAGCTCCTCTTCTTCATCTCTCGGATCTATATCTCTATAGAACCAATTGTGTTGTCCGAGCAAAGGCTCGAACGTTGATTACTAAGTTTCATTAGTTTTGATGCAGAGAGACTTCTTCACATCCATTCCTTTCTTCTATCATTGAGCGTCTCTCAATTCAGCTACATAACAAGCATATCCAGTTGTCTGATCTCCATAAACAATCCACGCCATTCTCTATTGGAAATTTGAGTGTCAGACACCAAGAGGCGATAGCTGCTCTGAATTCATCAAGGGTCGTTCGGTCCAAAAAAGCATTGTATGGAGAGTTCACATCCCTCATAACAAACGGCAATACCCGCACTCTCCTTCTATTGTCATCGCTTAACTCCACCGGTAGCTCGACATAACCTACCACTTTAGTTGTAATACCATTAAAGTCATGAATATGGGCTTTGCACGGTTTCAGATATTTGGCCTCCAAAAACATCTAGTTGTATGCCTTTTTGCAAATGAAATTCATAGAACTTTCATAATCAATCAGAATCTTTCTTACCAAGGCAGAGCCGATCATGGCCGAGATCACCATTGGTTCGATCGTAGGGGCCTCCACCTTATTCGCATCTCTACTTCGAAATGGGATATCATTTTTCATACTTCGTTGCTGCTTTGCTGGAGCACCTTCCTCCGTGTTCGAGCAGCATTCACTGTCAACATGTAATGCAACTCTGGTGTGGATTATACAAGTTAATGCATACTTTTGAAACTCGTAACTGACTTTATATATGTCATGTAATGCAACTCAATGATTGAGAATGATCTTACCAAATAAGTATGATGGTTGCGTTAATAATTTGATCACGGTACAAGCACATGTGACAAATATGTGATGTTTTGTTCTTAAATGTTTCAATTAATTGGCACCATCATTTTCTTGAAGTTAATAGAAGAAACGTCAAAAATAATTTGAGTTACATACATATTTATGTACAATTGTTCATACTTTGAAACTGAATACACCTATGATAAATGGTAATAACTCCCCTGATAAACTTGTACTAACATTGATTCAAACTAATGGTGATTGCTTATAATAAGTGCAATTCTTAATTACTATAATTTGAGTTACATACATATTTATGACTATAGGAAAACACTTTTCAATCCTTATTTAGTAACACACACATCATATTATGTGTGTGTATGCATGCTATAAATTAAACCGAACACTTCTATTTTGCACTGGTCCCTGTTGGAAAGTGTAGTTCTTAGGAATTTGAGATAAGCATCGGTCTTAGTTACATATCTAATGCAAAAATTTGTTGCATTTATTAAAACTGAGCACTGGAAGTGTCTTATGGATGTCTAACCTTATTTTGTTAATGTTTTCTATTACAATAGGGACTTCTACCATGTCATTAGCAACATCATCATCACCTAATATGGCGAAATAAATGCATAGAGGGCATAAGTGTTCAAAGAAGGTATGTATTTTACCTTCTGATTCACTACATTTACCATCATCATTCATATACTGATTCATCTAATATTATTTTTATCTTCATAATCTAATATTAAATAATAGAATATGTACTTTTATATAAATTTACCAGCTTGTAACTTTAATTTTAAGAACCTGATATTTATTTAGTATTAGTATATATATTAAATATATAACTAAAGATTATATATTAAAAATTATGACTTTTCTTTCATCAGCAATCTGGAAAACTCATGTATTACTTTTCATTTGTATGCATCCCATCATTCATGTTTCTCTGGCAATCTAACAAACTTATATATATCAATTGATAATTTCTCCTAAAATACAATCTACTTGCTAGTATTGGTTGTGAATATGTTGTGTGCACGCTAAGTAATTCATTTTTTTTACTTCATGTGTCTCACTCACTAAGTGATTCATTTTTTTACTTCATATATGAACATGTTCTGTGCATACTAAATAATATTTTGAAAGTGTATGAATTTTCATGTTTGATTTCTTACCGTGTAAGTAGCAAAACTAGGATGCCATTGGTCGAACAAAGAAATTCTCTTAGTAAGTGTTCTCTTTTCTTTCTTAATTTGTTGTTGTTTTGCATTTTGTAAATTTGATTAATTGCAGCCATTTCATAAATGAAATAGCTTGAAAATTTTCTGACTGTTTTATGAAATTATACATTAATGTATACAATTTTATATATTATAAATTGTAAATAGACTCTGAAGTTGTATATAAGAATCTGCATCATATTTACAGAATTGCTCAATGTATATATATATATATATATATATATATATATATATATATACACACACGCATTGGTCAATAGAAATTGAATCTGGCTATTATAAAAATACAACAGGGAAGAAGTAATAAAGCAAACAACCCTTACACAAATCTGATCTTCAACGTGCTGTCTTTTTCTTTTCAGGTGGTTAAATTTCTCATTTGGGATAAGAGAATCAACAAATGTGTAGCTTTTAGTTTGAAGCTTCGATGTAAAGATCTCAAATTCCTGTAATATATATACAATTTTTGTGGATCTGTAGTGTAAGACTGAATTTGATCATTGTCTTTGGTGAAAATTTGATGCAATGTTTAGTTTGCAGTGACATAACTATGAATTCCTATAATGTTTGATTTGCAGTCAAAATTTGATGAAATTTTGATTATACAAAATTCTTTGATCGGAAAAAGGAATTCCGTGTTCCGAGTTTTTCGATTTCCGTTAATAGGAATTCCATTGTTGATGGAACGGAATATGAAACAGGCCGCATCATTCCATCAACAATCGGAAGGAATAGGAAATGCTTCGGATGGTACGGAAATTTTCCATACCCACCCCTAGAAGAGGGTATTGGTCTTAAAAAAATTTGTTGGTCTTCGAACTACAGCATGTTTAAAACTTATTTGGTGGCTACATTTTTAGGCTAACTTATGGTCCAAATGGATTATCAACAAATATTGTTTTTAATTAAATTTTTGGCAACTTAATTACAACACCAATATGTCATGCATTGTGAACAATATGATCAAGCATAGAGCTACTAGCTTAAAATGCATTAAGAGAGTGATAGTTAAGGGCAACAATACTCTATTATTGACCCTTAGATTATTTTGTACAAGTCTTGTTCACATATTGGGTCGGGACAGATACTATTTTAGTGAGTACAAAAATTATCCATGTTTCTCACATAATTCAAGCAGGCCAGTGGAGTATTGGCAGTTTAACAGAAACTAGAGAGAGCAGCACACTTATCAATTAAGTACCTATTCAACCTTCAGGTCACAAGCCTATTGGGAATGGTGCGGGCATCAGGACTTCTCTTTTTCCACAACATGGCAAAAATGTCGACAAGTTTCAGATCAATATGACTGGTGTTCAATAGTTTGGAATAATATCAACAACAAAAATGTCTCACTATACATATAGAGCTTTACTGGGTCAACTTAATACAAAGGACAAGCTACAACAATGGGGTGCAGTATGATAATAATTGTGTGCTATGTGATGAACAAGCAAAATCCATTAACCATTTATTCTTCAACTGTACGTACAGTCGGTTTATATGGACTCTCAACCATTTATTCTTCAGCTGTACGTACAGTCGGTTTATATGGACTCTCATGAAAATGAAGTTAAATTTACTATGTAATAGTGATACTCCCCTCCATATTGAAGAAGAGATAGCAACCATCATATGCAGCTTTACAATCTGTGGGATGAGAGAAAGAAGCAGATTTTCCAGAATAACAAATTAAACAAAATTGAACGGTTTAATTTAATTCAAGTGGACATCACTTATCTTATTCGTAGATCTACAAGAAAAACTACTCAAAACACCAAAAATGTTGAGATCCTGCAGCAATGGAGGGTGGATTTGAATGATATTGGCTAAATCACCATGGACTTTTCGTTACTAGCTGAAGCTCAAATATCGGCGTTCTTTTTGCTTGACTTAGCTTAGATTAAATGGTTCGAATCCATATTCATCAAACTTTGATAACTGTTTATCCTTAAAACAACGTATTTTTCGAAAAGATGATTATTTTAAGTAAATTAAGTACACAGCTGATATGTACATTTGCTGTTGGGCATCAACGGGGTTCCAACCATTGATTATGGACCATCATGATTTGATGCATGACGTTTCGGTTATGAAAACTATATAACAACTAAAAGCTGTCGGAACCACGTAAAATACAAACTCTTACGCAAAACAACAAAAATTTCACTTGAAATTGTTTGGCCTGTCCATGAGTAATTAATTTTTTTTTTTTTTTTACTCTTTTTCGAATATACGTTGATTTCCTATAGGCTCCCCAGGTTTGAAATATAAACTTAAAAATAACCGATTCTAAAGTTCACGATAGTTTAACATCGAAAAGAATCACATGGACTGATGCTTCAATAAATATGAACGGTTTATAGCTTTTTGATTTTACTATATCAACAAAAGATGTACAAAGTTGCCAAAGCGTTCGATATAGCGCAAAAATCCCAAAACGCGGATTTGTGTGTTTTTTAGTACGTGAAAGCACGTCCATTGGCAAAATCACAGAAAAGTTTTATTTTTTCATATACTGCAAAAGACCCGCTCTTCATTTATCCTTTTTTTGTTTTTTTTGTTTTTTTTTGTATTTTCAACCTATAAATTAACAAAAAGCAAGGGTAAGGAACGGCTTTTAAGCTTCTAGTTTAAGGCTTATGTAGGTTGATGATGAAGAAGAGACTAATATTGAAGATGGTCCAGAGAAAGACAATGTATATTATAACTAAAAGAAGAAAAAGAATTAGAGAATGATTTAGAGGGTGATGATGGAGTTGTGATATGGATGATATTAGTAGCCGTGATTTGGATGATGCTAGTAATTGAATCTTAAAAGCCTAGCGTAAATTACAAGTTTTGTCACCGTATACTTGAAAGATGTGCGACTTGTCTTATTTGTAACTTATCATTGGGCACTTTGTTGTGTTATTTCACTAAACTTCATGTTTAAGAATATGTGATTTTACCTATTTATAGTCCCTTTTTAGGATTCTGTGATTAACATATGAAAATATTAGCACGTTTGTGCAAAATCCTGTTTCCAATACATCTTTTATGTGAAATCTTCTACGTGTAGGCTTATAGCATTGTCATGTGTATGGTTTTGAAGCGGCGTATAAAAATAAATTTTTAGTGCCGTGAGATACGAAAGTGAAAATTAAAAACACGTCCTTCTTTTTTAAACTTATTTAATTTACATCCTTCCCTTTTAGAAATTATTTTGCATATCCTCTTTTTAAATTTATTTCATTTTTACTTCTCTCGTTTTCAAATTAAAAAACGGGCGCACCGACATATATTGCAGCGCTTATGAGTTATGTACATATACCCTAAGTGCACATGTTAAGCTTAGTAGAATTACCCAAATAATCTCGTGAATTTCACCTTTCTTTAAGAGAGATGTAATTTATAAAAGAAAATTAGAAGGGACTCAACATTAATTTTTTATAACCACAACGATGTATACCAAAAATTTTCAACATAAAATATGTTCTAGTTTATGAACGCAGCATGATGACACTTGTATATAGAGTCGTGAACGTTAGGGATAAAGCATCAAATTTAATTTGCCAGCTGCTGCTAGAAGCCATAATAAAATAGGCTAAGGATATGTTCTTTTCCCAACAATCCATTTCCTCCAAAGGGCCCATTGTGTGAAATGGAGGAAAATTATGCATTTTCGCCCGACTCGTGCGACGAGTCGAGTACGTACTGCCGTTTGATCCCCAACGGCTACTCCTTCTCTTCTTATGTATATATCTTCCTTCATCACCACCAACCCCACACCCCCAATTCGAAAAATCAACAATTTTATCCGTTAATTCGATTATCTTATATTTTGCATTTATGTGTATATTTTGTTGTATCTTCAACATACATTTCTTGGCAATTTTTTTACTTTTATAATTTTCAATTTTTAGAAAGTTGCATAACACTCAAAAGAGTCCACACAATTGGTCTTCCGAACCTACTGAAGTTCTGCGGAAATATGTTGTATGAAGAATCATTTTAGAGCATCAAACATAACTAAATATGGTTATATAATAATAATCCATTACAAAAACGATCAACTATTGATCTTTCAAACCAAACTTGAATATCTTGATCTTTCAAACCAATCTAAGCATTCAGTTCGGGGGGCTGACAAGTACATTTTTATAAATATGCTCTTCTAACTATATCTTGATCATTTGAATCATAGTCCAAAATTTGATGTCGTGGACTAAGATTGGACGGAAGATTCGATAAATCAACTTGAATATGACTTCGAATTACCGAGTTTGGAATAATTGTGTTTTGATTATCATCGTTCACCATATTACTAAAAGATGTAGAAGCTCCAACTTCGGTGGAAATATCTTCGATGGTTCTCTTAAAATATTTCTGCATATCTAAGATTAAAAAAACTACATTGTATTTTCAGTAATTATAAAATTGTCGTTAATTATAGCCATTGTCTTTTCAGTTTCGTTAATACTAAGACTACAGTTGTCTACAACAAATTAAACCAAAATGAGTGCTAAGATTGAATACAAAATGAATACTAAAATTGTCTTTATTTGCAAAATGAATACAAAATAAAACCAAAAAGTAATTTTTAATTTCGATGGCAACTGTCTTTTTATTTGCCATTGAGTACCAAATTGAATGCTAAAATTAAATACAAAACGAAGCTTTCAACGCATTAAATACCAAATTGAAGTATTCCAATTAAACCAAACTAAATACCATAAGTTGACAAACCGAATACTATAACTTGCCAAAATAAAGTATTCGAATTAAGCAAATTCATTAAATCAAAATCACTCGCCACTCATTTCGAAGCTTTGATACGAAGGAGGAAGACTTGCGTAGGAGACGACAACGACCGGCGTGACTTGCGGAGGAGACGATAATATGACTTGCGGAGGAGTCTACAGGCTACAATGACAAGTTGCGATGGGTGGTGGGTGACTTGCGAGTTGCAACAAGCTGACAACCGAAGTAAGCGATTTGATGTCGATTGATTGGGGTTTCTCTTTGTTTTTAGAACGATTTCGTTTTAAAGATTTCTGGGAGGATCACGTGCCAAGTCCAGAAATAACATAGCTCCACCCATGCCCACATGTTATACTTAACGTGCTTCACATTTGTTTGGCTTTTCAACTTGCTGTGTGCGTTGCTTTGCGTTTACCTTGCACTAACCCACTATCCTTTTTCGCTGTGGTTGCTCTTGGTACAATAGAGATCTTGCTTTCTGGTAGACCTTTGCACTGTCACTCATGGTCACCACCTTCTCTTTCTTGATATCTGCTCCAAAATCCAAAACCACTACATAATAGGCAGTATATATCATTGGCATTTGCTAATAATTTTTGCAACCTGAATAACTGTTTTATGACAATCAAACAGAAGTTAAATTTAAAGCAAACAACACATCCTAGACTCATTCAAATTGAAGTTTGAATTAAATGTACCAACTTCCTGGAATTACTAAAGATTTTGATAAGATTCCAAACGGTTATGGAAATTATAAGTTCACTCCGATGATTTGAAGTATTCTGGTTCTACAAAAAGCACTAACATCGATAAGTTTATTACAATTCATGTTATTATTAACTTTAATTTCTTATTAAATACTAAGTGAGTTTGTGATCAAGATTTTCACCCAAAAATTGATACACTTACTTCCTTATTTGTATCACACTTTAAAGTTTTAAACTAACATTAGCCTGGCTAAACTAACATTGTGAACCTGACGGTGATATCACTATCAAAAAGCCTGGTGTTTTAAAACTATCTACTTATGCATCCAGCACTGACAACATATCAAACTTTTGTATGCTTGGATGAAGAATGGGAATACAAGTAGAATAAAACAAAATGACTAAGAGAATATGAATGGTGCTAATGATGATCGTCAAATTTTGATGATTCAAATATTTGCCAAAGAATAAAATAATTTAACCAATTGATCTTATCACTTAATTAGGCTATATATGGAAAAAAAAGAGGAAAGTTATATCTGATTATTTATGAAAAAACTAATTAATTAGTTAATCAATTAATCAGTCAATGTATTCATTTGTTATATGAAAAGAAAAGATTGTAGATGGAGATTGATTCAAGTAAGAAAAATTATGAAAACCAAGATAACCATCATCCATTTGCATAGAAATCAAATCATGAATATTTGGAAAGATATCAAGACAGTTGAAAGTTTAATTTTCTTAATCTTCGAGTAATCTTTCATTCTCAAGTCTATTTAAATGAAGGAATTTCATTTTTATATGGGTATGTGAGAGAGCATCCACCATTATCAGCTTTTTAAGTAAACTCTATTTTTTACTGTCAAATCAAATTAGAGATTTTGAGCGCAAATAAGTCATTGAAGAAATTGATTATTCGATTTGTAATTATAGGTTAGTCTCTCCACTTTATTACCTGTAATTCTATAATCTTTCTCTTGTTTTCTCTTTCTTCAATAAAATAAAGAATAGTTGTGGTGCCGACGTAGGCAATTTGGATGAATCACTCTAAACATTTGTATTCTCTACTTTTCTATTTTTCTTTGTTTGGTGATTATTTTTCATTAAATTGGTGGTTGATAATAAATCGATGAGCTAGATCCTTTTGGTTGCTTCTGTACATAAGCCAAAGTATACCACAAATAGTTTGGTATTAGTGCAAATTAATTAAAATTTTGCACAATAGATTAGTATCAGAGCTAGTTGTCTTGTTCTAGATTAGAAATCAATGGCTAATTCTTTTAGCAGTGGTATAAAAAAATGGTGTCACCAAGTTTGCTAGAAAAGGAGTTTTTGGAACATGGAAGGCGAAGATTAATAATGTGCTCTTTAGCAACAACTTGAGTCATTTAGAGGAAGAGATAAAAGCCAGCTATACCTTGGAGGAAGAAAAGATATGCACATTGATCCCACTTCATGGGTCCTAAAAGGGGTGTTTCCTATTATTATAAAAAGAAAAAGCATTTCATACGGGATTGTCCAGCTCTTAGAAAGAAGGGAGAGAAGAATGAGACAGCTTCATTTTTAGCAGTAGATAGATCGGATGTAAATAGAAACGATAGTGATTGTAACACACCTAATTTTTAATAACATTATTCAGGATATTTAATTAGATAAATTAAACTGAATAATGTAGAGACTAGAGTGACAATGGGATTGAGATTTGAAAACTATTTAGGGTCATGGTCTAATTAATTGGATTTATAAAATGGCTCATATGTAGATTCATGAGAATGGTTTATAAGATGAAAATTATGTTGAGTAAAGCAAGGGTACTATGGGAAATAGTCGTATACCATAACCCCTAAACCCTTACCTCATTCCCATTCATACGTTCATAAAACGAACATAAAAGAAAAAGATCAAGACCGGCCACAACCCTAGGAGAAAAGGGATCAAAATTAATTAGAAGCTAAAGATTCAAGCAAGGAAGAATTAAGCAAGAACAAATCTCAAGTTCCTTATCCAAATAAGGTGAATAATAATCTAAACCATCAAACGTTTGTTTTATTCAAATTTAATTTCGGGTTTAAGTTTCTAAAACTGTTTGGATGGATTGAATGATGATATGCCTTGATTATATGCCATGTTGATTTAAACAAGGATTTTTATGTAAAACATTATTTTGGATATGGGTTTAAATTTTCATAATATTTCAAGCATTGATAATTTATTATGAACTTTTTAAATGGAATAAATGAATAATTTGGGTTTAAAATTTATTTCGACAATTAAATAAAGGACTTCGGGTCTGAAATTTATATATGTTAGAAAATATATTAAAGTGAATTATGATGATTTTTAAAGATTTTTCTTTAGTATTTTAATATGGTTATTAAATTATTTAAGTTGAATGACTTAAATGTTTTATGGAAGAGAATGACATATTATCTAAAATACTTTCAATTATAAATTATTGAATTTGGTAGCCATTTTAGAAAAAGAATTTTAGATAAAGAAGTGGCAACCAATTATATTTTGATAAATTAGCAAGTTAGATGAAAAGAAGTTATTTTGTAAGGCATAAACTCAGTTTTGACAAAATTTGCCACTTCGCCACTTCCAATTGCTACTTTTCGTCAACATACTTCTGCTAATAAAACACATTCGAAACCAATACACATGATATCTAGCCATTGATACGTTGTGGATTGGAGAAGGGCGTAAGGAAATGTATCAAAGACAAGCTTTCGAAAGGGTAGAGGTTATTTTTATAAGCTTCGAACATATTACTTGCCTTTGCTTTTAAAAGATGCTTTCGAAGGGGTTGGAGTCATTCTTATAAAATTTTGACTACATTACGTACCTTTGTTTTAAAAGATGCTTTCGAAGGGTTTGAAGTCGTTCTTGTAAGCCTTTGACTACATTACGTGCCTTTGATTTTAAAGTTGCTTTCGAAGGGGTTGAAGCTTTCGAATTAATCAACTTACCTTTGCTTAAAGAGCCACTTACCTTTGTTTTTAAAAGGAGCTTTCAAATGAGATACCACTTTGTTTTGCTTTAAAAAGGAGCTTTCGAAAGGGTAGTCGCTTGTGAACCTATTCGAAACCTAGCTGCCACACTCATGCCTTTCGATTTAATTAAAGGCCACTTTCTTTATAACTTTAAAACAATGCTTTCGAAAAAGGGAGCTTTCGCCCTTGTAAATTTTGAAATATCATTCCCAATACTTTCGAAAGGGTTTCTGTAGCCGCTTTTATTAATGCTTTCAAAAGGTTACTTTTGTTTTTGTTTTCTTTTTGACCCAGAAGTCATATTTAATGTTAAACCCAATGGTTTCGAAAGAGATACTTTCAAATGGTTTTGTAGCTATGCTTCCAATAATTTTTTTTTTTCAAAGTTCCTTTTAAAAATAGGCTTAAATGCTTTCTAAAGGTATATATTTAATGGTTTCAAAAGGATCTTTTCAATAATTTTAAAAGGAATGATTTGAATATATAGAAAGGTATAACTTTTAGTGTTTTGAAAGGAAGGTTTGAATACTTTTGAAATGTATGTTTTTGTAGATTTGAAAGAAAAGGCCTAAGGTTTCGTTACCCTTAATTTTCAAACAAGAGACCTATCTCATTTTTAAAAGTAAACCCATGGCAATGTGAAATCGTTTTGAATGGCATTTAATTTGATGTTTTTGGAAGAAACTTTCCTTGTTAAAGATAATAGACTAAAGGCATTAACCATATTTCATCTGAAAAATTATTAAAAGGAAACTAAACCATAAATGTTACATTGCTATGTTATGATCAGTTATCATGTGTGCTTTTTCTGCAACCATATTCACTTTGTGGTATTAAAGGCATAATAACCAGTTAAGTTGACCCAATAGTGAATATACATTGAGTTAACTCCTGTGTGAGTAGAATTGCATACAGGACGTCAGACATACTGGAATATAGGATGCGAAAAAATGATCAAAGTACTATTGGTTTAGACATGTTCATAGTAAGCCCATGAAAACATTATATAGAGATTGTTATTGGAAGGGGCCAATAGGTTCTTAGTGATCCCATGAAAACTATGTCCGAAAAGGTTATTGAAGAGATCAGTAGGTTCATAGTGACCCTATGAAAACTATGATATGAGAGAAGTTATTGGAGAACTCAATAGGTTCATAGTAAGCCCATGAAAATTATGATTGGATAAAATTATTGGTAGATACCAATAGGTTCATAAAGATCCCATAAAAACTATGAATGGATGATAGTATTGGTAGAAACCAATAGGTTCATAGTGACCTCATGAAAACTATGAAAGTGGATAGGAATTCAATAAAGAATTAACAGGTTATTAATAAGCCCATGAAAATTAATAGGTTAATAGTGACCCTAGAAAATATAATTTTAGACAGTAGTTGGATAAATGGGGATGGAAAATCCAGAACATATATCATGTTTGCATATCATCATAGTACCTTTTATTATATTATATTTTAACCATTGTGGTTGCAGGTGCACAGTATATGGTTATCACAAATTGAGTTAAGATGCTAGTGAGGGGAAAACCCGTTCCGCTAAGCAGCGTGGTCTCATTTATGGTATGAGATGGTAGGTTATTATTCATATCATACTTTTTTCCTGACTCGAAGTTCATATTTTCCCTTTAAACTCTCGGGGGCTCAATTAATTTTGAGTATCTTGAGAGTTAAGGTTTTCAGGTTCCCCTTTAGACGAATAAGCTTCCGGAAACATCTAGTGACAGAGTTAGGGGTATGCCCTGGGGAAATTATGCAATTTGTTACATATATATAACTCGTTGACTAATCTTATTCGAAATAAAAGATAATTTCTTCCTATTATATACTTGGTATAACGTGATTGTATTAATAAATTAACTTAATTAAAAGTATATTTAATATAAAAGTCCATAAATGGTATCTTTTGTGGCAGTAATTACAAAGTGTTGTGACTGTGAGTAATTTATCACAACGAAACAAATATATCACTTTAAATGTTCCTAGTCAAAATACATCGAGACGGGATATCGATGTGTACATTGAGACTGGAGTACGTTAAGCTCTCCAAATGTTGGGCAGTATATTACTCATGACTGCTGGGGGCATCTAGGGGTTACATACTAATAGTTATTAGATAACTATGGAACGACTTGCTCGACAGTTTTCTGTTGGTTAATATAACTATGGTCAAAAAAAATATCAATGTGACTGGTTTACACAGTTCTCTCAACTTGAGAATACTGTGGATATTCAATATGAAAGCTCTGCTTCGATTATAGCCAAATCATGGCGTTCGTCGAATGGCTATAGTTGGATCGAGTGGAAGTATTGGAAGTGAAGCACTATTCAATAGAGGATTCGTCTCCTTAGTTATATGCGGTTAGTATCACAGTCAACTCAAAGTCAAAGTCTCTGGCCAGAGCATTTCGGTTAATAATTATTATTATTATTGAATAAGGACTTTGTATTTGGACTACAAAATTGAATGTGGATGAGGTTGGAATTTTCACCATTATCAAATTCCATAAGTCCAAAGTGATATAGTTTTGGCGAAGAGAATTGGTGTAAACAAATGCCACAACCGGGTAACGCTTATTAAATTAAAATTGGATTTTATCGAAAATGAGTAAGCGATAAATTTGGCTATAATGTCACACCATTTGCTAAGTGATGTGTGAACGTTAACATTAGAATAGTTAGATGTTTATCGTTGACCAAATTTACACCCAAGAGTTACAAGGCCGAAATGATGATTTCTCTTAAGACCGAACGATTTAATTATTTTATAATTGTTATAAATTATTAAATTAATTAATATTTATGAAATATTAATCATACAATTTGAATATGATTTGAGAAATAAATAATGTTATGTATATTTACAACAGTTACAAATATATCGATCGATTTACAATATCGATAAGCAATTAAATTAGATTTAATTGCATAGTATTTTGGCTTGGGCTTAGACCGGTTTTAGGACACATCATCAGGGCTGTAAAATTTCGATTTTGGGAAGCTCTTGGAGTGGCTAAAACTTAGGGAATTAGCTTGGAGATAATGGGTTGAGATCAAGTGAGAATGGATTTCCTTGTTTCTCTCTAATACAACCCTATATATATAAATGTATGTATGTATGTATGTATATAGATATATATGTATGTACGTGTATATATATAGATATATATGTATGTATATGTATACATATACATGTATACATAGGTATATGTATACATATATATGTTTATATGTATACATATATAGTATGTATGTATCTCTAAAATAATTACTAACTTTTTTTTGGCTGCCATTACCTTCTACATTGCTCGTTAAAACATGGCTCTCAATCCACTCCAGAATTCTCAAATATATTTCAAATTAAAATAATACTATTCGATAGTTAGAAGTCGGTCATGATACCGGACTTACCATCTCACGAATCAAGAACAGTAAAAGGAAGGGAAGTCATTGCTTCAATGTGGATTCAAAGGAGTAATTTCATATATGTTTAAATATGTTGCTATGTTTAGTTAAGTGAGATTTTGTTAGTAGATGTAGCTGTCACAAATCAGTTTGGTTATATGCATAATTTGTTTATTATACTATTTGATTTATATGTAGAAAAATGTTGTTTACTATACAAAATTAATTTTTGTCATTAATACTGGTTATATATATATTTATTAATAAATTCATATATATATATATATATATATATATATATATATATATTAGTGTATATTTCTCTCTCATAATGGCATATATGCATATATAAGAGATAGATATATATATATATATATATATATATATGATTCAAAAATTTAGTACGCTTATTTATATATAATATAAATTTAAAATTCAAAAATTAATTATCATACATATATTCATATTTTTAAATTAACATTTATTGAATTCTGAATTGTTTATTATATTTAAAATAATTACTACGTTAAAAATTTAATTTTATATTTTTATAAAATATTTTATCATTCCAAAAACGTATAGAAAAAGTTTAGGATTTTTCAATTTATTTTATTATTTTTAATAATTAATATTATTTCGAAAAGATGGTTTATTATTTATTAAAAATTAATAATTTAATTGAAAATTTCTTCAAAGTTTTTCGAAACCTTTCATTCATGATCCTATAATTTTTGTAATTTTAAAATTTGAAATTTTGTTATCATATTATTTCATATTAAATAATTATTGTCGAATCAATATTTTTAAAAATAATATTTCAACTTTGAAAAATCTCCAGATTTTTTCTAAGCTCTATTTTATGTTCTTAGATTTCGAAAATTGAAAATCTGAATTTTCATCAATAGATTATTTTATATTAATTATTTATGGATGAAAACATTATTTTATTCATAATATACACAAATTAAAATACTAAAATTATTATGTTTGCAAAACTAAGTTAACTTTGAATTATAAATAATTTTTAATAATTTTTCACGCTTTATATATATATAAATTTATCTATTTATAAATGTTTTATGTTCATATATTATATATAATATATTTATACATTCATGTGTATATGTATTTTATAACACATATACATGCACATATTTGGACAATATACAAGACATATAAAATGAGCTAATATGTCTATTGCGATATAAATCCCAACATCTATATATGGGCATATTATACATTTCATGGATTATTATGTTACACATGCACTCACATATATATGTATATGATACATTGATGTATAAACTCAATCAAATAAAATTAATTTTATATCTTAATATATTTTAATTTAAATAGATAGATGATTTTATTTAAATAAAATTTAGAAATGTTCTAATTTAGTTAGACTTCATAGGCCCAATAGAGTAAAATTTTGAAATTCACCCATAACTTCCGTTGTAGGATGGTCTAGTTCTAACATGCAGGAGGCAAGCTAGCTTTTAGGAGTTCTTTCTGTTTTGATTCCACTGTATTTTGGTTGTAATGGCAAAGTTGTTTAGTTTCCTATATTTGGACTCTGATCATTCAAGGTGGCATCTTCGTATGTCGTTCTTGGCTTATTTTATAACCATTATATTTCTCTGAGCGTGGTTTATGAAATTGAGATTATGTAATGACTTTGAAATATGATTTGAAGTGGAATGAGAAAAAAATTTAATGAGTTTAATTTTTTTCTCGTATTCATGTCTTTCTGTTATATCATTGTATCTAACATTACCGCATTTGCTCATAGAGAATTAATAACTGTGTATGACTGTATTTTTAGGCCTCCAAGTGTGAGATGTCACAGTGATACATTATTATTTTCAGCTAATAAGTTGGGGGATTGATTCTGATGCCTCTTTCATATGACGCCAGATAAGAGTCGTTTGTCAGTTACAAGCAGATTGATGGCGGAGCAGTTTATATGGGGAATGATACATCTTGTTATGTAGTGGGCATTAAATATCTAATGTTTAAGATGCATGATGGTGTTTCTAGGATTATCACGGATGCTAGACATGTTCCGATGCTGCGTAGAAATTTACAGTCAGTTGGAGCTTTGAGTAGACTTTGTACGAGGATAATAATAGATGAAGAGAAAGTGAAAGTGACAAAGGGTTCCTTCGTAGTGATGAAAGGGGTGCGAGTTAATGATGTTTATGTGCTTTATGGAGAGACAATCTTGAGAGAGTCAGTAGTTAATTTCTATTGGTTATAATGTTTTAGATTCTACTCGGTTATGGCATCTTCGTTTAGATCATGTTGATGAGGAGAGTCTTCAAGTATTAAAGAAGCAGAGGTTATTGATGGTGTTTGTCAATCAAAGCCTAGCGCTTGTGGAGATTGTTCTTTTAGAAGGAAGAAGCATGTCACATTTGATATTGGAAGACCTAGAGCTACAGAGTTTCTAGAGTATGTTCATTCTTTTATGTGGGGGACCCATCCCAACTTCATCTTTGGTGGAGCCAATTATTTCATCTTATTTGTGGAAAATTTCTCACATAAGGTCTGGGTCTATTTATTGAAGACCAAAAATGAAATATTTGTCCAGTTTTGTAAGTGAAATACCTTGGTAAAGAAGCAATCAAGTAAGCGTTTGAACGTTCTCAAAGTTGGAAAATGTAGTAAATTTATGTCACAAGAATTCACTAACTATTGTACGTCCAAGCATGTAGTTAGAGATTTTTATATTTCTGCCGAGTCACATTATTATGGAGTGGTGGAGAGTGTGTCTGATATTACAGGAGAGTGCTATGAGCCAAAGAACAACTTCTGCTCGTGGGATTTTAGGCAGAAACGATAACTATGGCAGTATTTCTCATCAATCATACATCTTTTATTGCTATAGATATGAAGATCCTAGAAGAAGTATGGAAAAGATAGCCCATTGATTATTCGTTCCTTAAATGTTTGGTTGCTCAGCTTATTTAGATGATGAGAGACATGATAAGTTGAAACCTAGAGAATGCAAGCACATTTTGTTAGGCTATAGAGAAGGAATGAGTTCTTTATGACTAGTAGATATGCGATATTTTATGAAAGAGTTCTTTGTTGCCTCGATCAAGTGATGACACCGGGATGAAAGAAAATTGCCAAACACATTCGGAGTCATTGGATAGTTTCCATATTCAAAGAAATATTGGTATTTCCATTGATACCATAGTTAATGAGAAGATTTTCGTAGTTCAGATTCTAGATGGAGCTCAGTTGCAGGAAGAACCTTTTGGTTAAGTTGACCTTATTTGTAAGCATATTTGTGATGATTTTTCATCTTATGCTTTGAATGATGTGAAGCTTGATGGTGATCTATTGGTATGCACTTAGACCAGCAAAAATTTGGTGAAGGAGATTAGAGCAAATAATATTGAGTTGTCTATACTCAATATGGAATGGAAAAAGTGAAGTGCGCTGTCAAATCTCGATTGGTCTCTCGCGGTTTAGTATCTACAAGTTCGCCTCCTACATCAGATATATTGAAAAAAATTGGTATTTCTCACATGCATTTTGTTTGTGGATCTGCATACTTTTTTTCTTTTGCTTGGGAAATATTTGAAGGCTCCGTTTGGGTGATAATGCTCAAAATAGTTCATATTGAGTTTGGCGATGTAGACCCAACATTGAGATGTGATGATGGAGAGATATTGTTATATTTGAATGAAGATGGAGTATTAAATTTGGATGATTCAAATATTTGCCAAAGAAGAAAATAATTTAGCTAATTGAACTTACCAATCAATTAGACTATATGTGGACTAGAAAAAGAGGAAAGTTATATTTAATTATTTATAAAAAAAGAAAACTAATTAATTAGTTAGTCAATGTATTTGTTATATGAAGAGAGAAGAGATTGCCGATGAAGATTGATTTAAGCAAAGAAAATTATGGAAACCAAAATAATTATTATCCATTTGCATAGAATTCAAATCATAGATATTTGGTAAATTAATTTAATTAATCTCCAAGTAATCCTTCATTTTCAAGCATATTTAAATGAAGAAAGTTCATCTTAACATGGGCATCTGTTCAAGCATCCACCACCATCATCTTCTTCAGTAAACTCTAATTTATACAGTTAAATCATACTAGAGCTATTAAGCGCAAGCAAGCAGTTGGAGAAATTGATTATTCAATTTGTAATTATAGTTTAATTTCTTCATTTTGCTACCTGTAATTTTGTAATCTCTCTCTTATGTTCTTTTTATTTGGTAAAATAAAAAGAAGTTGTTGGATCTGTGGTGGACATAGTTAATTTGGTCCAAAAACGTTAAATCTTTGAGTTCTTTACTTTTATATTTTTCTTTGTTTAGTGATTATTTTTCATTGAATTGTCAGTTGATAATTAATCGACAAGTTAGATTCTTTGTTTGCTTTCATGCATAAACATAACTATTACGCAACAGTTTGACGTTGGTGCAAATTAATTAAAGTTTTGCACAACAATGGTATGTCAATGGACGATATCTCCGTGTCCCCTTAAGATGCATCTTGTATATCGAATGTTCTAAAAAATGTTCAATAAAAAGTGTATTCTTGAAAAGCCTTTTGAATATCTTGAAATTTTGTTTCTGTCGGTTCAAATGGTACTCTTTCTGTTTTATTGCCATTATCACGTGAGTATTAATCACTAACAATGATAAGATCAACCAAGAATCATGAAGAGTCGATGAGAATTCTAGGTAACAAATGTATGAATACAAATATCAACATTTAATACATGTGGTTTAATTTTATCCTAGACTGATGATTAAACAAAATGGAAGCCGAGTTCAAAAAATCAATTACTGACCATAAAGTGTACGATCATTTAGAATCTCAACAACAATAGCATAGTTTACCAAAGTTTAATACGAACTTTCAAAATTATGTGTACCAACTACCAAGGATAAAATGGATAAAACGCTAAAAATAAAAATAAGAAAAGTGGTAGTGTGGCCAAAAAAAAAGGCGGATACAGGATGTGCTAAAACGAATCAACAGTGGGTATAAGAGGCTAAACAATTCAAAGGCCAAGATTTAAACCTCGCTTTTTGACAAATAGATTTTTGGGCAGAGCAGCTTTGTCGTAACAACAATAGTTGTGTGTCCATTTGATTGTCAATAAACAACAAATAAACTCTCGTGATTGGTTAGTAATTACCTGGCGAGTTAAGTGTTAAAACATATACTTATCCTGTCTTCGGCTATGTCATCCTTGGAAAAAGAAAAAAAAAAAATCCAAATGTTTGAGCAATCCTTTTGTAGCACCTACGCGCATGAACAATAAGGAGTAGATCTAAAAAAATGACATTGAGCAATAGCGAAGTAGCCAAATCGCGTTCTTCTACACCGCTGATCCCAACACCAATATCAGCTTCCTAAATCATACCAACATCATTGTCTCCATCCTCAATTGCTAGAATATTTTTACCAGTTCCTTTGCCGATCGAGTCACCTAAATAAATGGAAGCACCTCATGCTTAACTTATACTCATAACAGTACATTTGATCATTACTACTAAGTGTTAATACTACATAACGTCTTCTACTTTGAAGAGACACAGCATACAACTGAAAAACATGCTGCAGCTCAGCTCAAGAAGTGATCCTTCGTATCGTCATCCAATGCGCATGTGAAATCTTTGTCATCAATAATAATCAGTATTGAAACTGCACGAGAACCCTTTTCAACTTTACCAATTGAGAAGCATTTGTGATTTGCATTATTCTGCCGACTGCTGGTGTCTTTATATGTCTGGTGGTCATAGATGCAACATTTATTTGTTGCTTCTCTTATCACAATTGTAAGAATAATTTGGAGGAAATTGAACCTATCCCCTTTTTTACTTTAGGTGATCGCTAAGGATTATTATGCATGAAATGCTAAGAGGGCTATCCCTCATTTTATAATTAACCTATGACAACATGTAGGAAGGTATGATTTATCTAGTTTTTATGCATGTAGTTATTAGCAAAATGCCTCAGAAGTATTTCATTTCAGTTGATCATTAACGTTAAATTCAAACACCCACACCTCAGTAGGACTTCCAGTGGTCCTATATGGTCATCATTCGTCGCCTCAACAGCTCTACCTTCTGCAAGGTCCTTCAAAATCCATGATGCAAACTCACAACAAACCTTCTAAGAACCAAAACAGTGTCAATAGCCAATTGCAAATTCCTTTAAATTTGCTAATGAACTGGGGCGTCCGTCACCAAAAATGCTAGCTGCAACTCTATGTAGTTGCATCACCCGCTTGACATAAATCTATGATAGAGATACCACAGTCCTCTTACTTCCACCGGAAGTAAATGAGCCAACCTACTATGACCTAAGTGGCATCATTGCATCTAGGCAACCCATCAATAAAGTCCATGCATGCTCCTATATCCAAGTAAGAACCTCCGATGGTAATAATAATTTTTCAAAAACTCGTAATTTAGTTTTTGAAAAATTTACATGGCTAGTGATATTTTTAACAATTTTGCAGAAGAAGAATTTTGTGAATCAATATATTTTTAGCAACTAATTATTTTGGAAATTTAATTTATTTCTAGGAAAGGTATGATTTGAATTGCAGGGACAAGTTTGTTAGATGGCTAATGGTGAACAGGCACTTTTAAATCAAATATCGTAAATCTGGAAGGATAAATGGGTACTGGATAGTGGATGTTCGAAACACATAATTAGAAATCTGGAGATCTTGAAAGATATAATCTATATAGATGGTGGATCAGTAATCTTTAAAGATAACTCAAAAGAATATGTGATTGACATCGGCAATGTTGGTAACTCTAAAACTCCAACAATTTCTATTATTTTGCTTATTAGGAATCTAAAGCATAACTTAATTAGTATTAGTCAATTGTGCGATAATGGTTTTAAAATTAAGTTTAAAAAAGGAAACTGCCATATCAAAGATAACGAGTTAAACATTATCTTTGAAGGTATTAGTAAACGTAACATCTATACTTTAAGTATGAAAGTGTCTAATAACAATTTATCTCTTTTGGTTGAATCTAATGACCCTTGGATTTGACATAAAAGATTTGGTCATTTGAATTTTAAATACCTTTCCAAAGTTGCTAGAGATGAACTGGTTATGAATCTTCCTAAAATGAGCTTTAATGTCAATAATTTATATGACGCTTGTCAATTAGGAAAGTTATATAAAAGTTCTTTTAAATCTGAAGATATGATTTCTAATTTTCATTCTCTTGAACTTTTTTCACCTAGAACTTTTCGGGCCGTCGCCAATACAATCAATAAATCACAATAGATATGTCTTTATAATTAAAGATAATTTCTCTAGATTTACAAGGATAATTTTCTTAAAACTTAAAAGTGATGCTTTTGAAATGTTTAAAATTTTTACTAAAAGAATTCGAAATCAAATGTCAACTAAAATTAAAACGGTTAGGAGTGATCATGAAAAAGAATTTGAAAATGATCATTTTAAAAACTTTTGCAATAAGACAGGAATAACCCGTAATTTTTCATTTCTAAGAGCACCTTAACAAAATGGAGTAGTATAATGTAAAAATATAACCATATAAGAATGTGTTAGAACATTGTTAAATGATAGTGAATTACCTAAAATTTTTGTGCTGAAGTAGTAGCTATAGCGTGTTTTATTTTAAATAGATTTTTAATAAGACCTTAGACTAAGAAAAGTCCTTATGAATTATTTTATAATAAAATGCCTAAACTATCTTAATTTGAAATTTTGGTAGTAAATGTTTTGTATTAAATACAAAGGATGATTTAGATATGCTAAATTAGATAAACGAATTTTTATTGGTTATTCTAATAGACGTAAAGCTTATAGGGGTTTCAACACCAGAACTAACACCATTGATGAAACGTTGCATGTTCACTTGATGAAATTTTAAAATCAATAATACTAGTTTTTTAACAAAGCTAGCCGGCTTTATGATGGGCCATGCCACTGTATACATAATGGGAAAACAAGTGTTCTACACATGCACAAAACAGCTAAATAGGTGTAGGGAGCCCAAATCAAAGGGAGAAAAAAGCACAGGAGTTAGGCAAAAGGAGCCTAAGCTACTAAACAACTAAGCCTACGTTGCCTTCGGTAAGGAACGGCCACTACCAACAACAGACAATGGGACAATAATGTATACATACCCAGAGAAAAGAGCTGCCAGATGTAGATCATATCCTTCAGAATCAGGAGAATAAATAAATTTCCTATCCCAAGTGACGTCATAAAACTTACTTTTATTGTCCTCCCAATCTCACCAACCCTAGTAAGGGACAGACCCTCATCATCAATATGATATATAAGACATCGACTCTCACCTTCAGTATCATTGATAAATGCATAAAAAGTGTGAGTCTCTGGTGAGTAACGCATCTCAGAAGGAACGTAGACCTAGGTCTGCTCTTCAGAATTCCAAATAATAGAATTGGACAAAACAAAAGATGCGCTCTCAATCTGGGCCCCACCAATAGCGAAAACAGCGTTTGGAGCGACTCCAGGAGTAACGACAGCAGTTGGGACAACGTTAGGAGAAGCAACAGTAGAAGGGATAGGGTCTACTGAAGGAGAAGCGACTGTAGATGGGACAAGGTCAATAGGAATGAGGGGAGGAGCAACCTTTAGGACCCGTTTCTAACAGGAGGACATGGAAGTGGAATCTGATCAGTAAGATGAATTGGGTCAGCAGAGGCCAATCTACAACATGCATCCGAAAGATGCCCAAAAGACTGACAGGACGTACAGATATCCAGCTTCCAACTATAGCGGACACTGACCATAGTAAAATGGCCCTCATTGAGTCTAACTTTCAATTCCGAAGGCAAAGGCTTGGCAGGGTTATTTCAATAAGAGCCTTGGCATAAATTAATCTCTTTCTAGCTACAGTGTTAGCGTCATAACAAATCACCTTACCAACTAGGCTAGCAAGCCAATCAATCCGATCAAAGGCTGTAGAACAGATGGAATATGAGAAAAGTGGGCCCAGACTGGAATAGATAATACTTGATCCTTGGCCTTATCAATAGATGGACATCAGGTTGTAATAATAAAAGGTTTACCATCATTGAGGGTAGGATCGACCTCAAGAATACTTTGATGAGGAAGAAAGTATTGATAAAACTAATGAAAATACTAATAATAATATTACTAATGATGAAAATAATAACAACTCTGAAAATTTATATCCAAATAAAAGAATAAAATGTTTGAAAGATCACCCTGTAAATGATATTCTAGGAAATATAAAATCTATAGTAAAAACCAGAAATTAATTAAATAAAATGAGTGATGTTGCTTTTATCTCAACTATTGGACCTAAAAATCCAAAAGAAGCATCATTAGATGTTGGAATTTTGCTATGCAAGAGTAACTAAATTAGTTTACCAGAAATGATATTTGAGAATTAGTCCCCAAGACCTAAAGATAAGTCAATAATAGGAGCTAAATGTGTATATAGAAATAAAATGAATGAACAAGGAGAAGTCATTAGAAATAAAACACGTTTAGTTGCTCAAGGTTATAACCAAGAAGAATGTATAGGTTTTGATGAAACTTTTGCTCCTGTATCCAGATTGGAGGCAATCCGAATTTTACTTGCCTTTGCAAGTCATAATAACTTTAAATTATTTCAAACAGATGTAAAAAGTGTCTTCTTAAATGGTTTTGTTAATGAAGATTTATATGTAAAACAACCCCCACGTTTTAAAGACGAAAAACTATCTGATCACGTTTATAAATGAAAGAATGCTTTATATGGTCTAAAACAAGCTCCTAGAGCATAGTATGATAGACTTAAATCCCACTTTTAACACTCTAACTTCAAAATAGGAAAAGTAGATAGTACTCTATTTTAAAAACATAACAATGATATTCAACTTATACAAATATACATAGAAGATATTATTTTTGATTAATAAATGAGTAGTTAAACAAAAAATATTCTAATATAATGACCAAGGAATTTGAAATGAGTCATATGGGAGAACAACTACAAATAAGTTAATTAAATAATGGAATTTTTATAAGCTAAGAAAAATATGCCAAAGATATAGTCAAGAAATTTGAAATGTCAAATATTAGTGGTAAACTAACTCTTATGGCATCTAATGAGAAATTAAATAAAGAATAAAACACAAAAGGTATAAAGCAAAAATTATATAGAGTTATGATAGGATCATTACTTTATATAACTGCTCGTAGACCAGATATAATGCTAGTGTTTGTCTATATGCAAGATATCAATCTCAAACTAAAAAAACTCATCTAAAATCAGTAAAATGAATACTTAGATATGTTAATAATACCTTAGATTATGGAATTTTTTTTGTCCAAAAGAAGATTATTTTGATTTAATTTATATGGTGATGCTGACTATGTTAGATGCAAATCAGACCGGAAGTATAAGTGGAACTTGTCACTTTTTAGGACACTCCATGGTTTCCTGGTTTAGAAAAACCCAAAATTCTATATAATTGTCCAACACAGAAGTATAATATATTTCAACCACACTAGCCTGTTCATAGGATATTTATATGCAACAAACGCTAATAGATTTTGGTTTTAATTTTACTAAATCACCAATATATTGTGATAATACCAGTGCAATAAACCTATATAAAAATATAACACATAATGCTAGAACCAAACATATAAATATAAGGCATCATTTTCTAGGAGATAATGTAAATAAGGAAGTAACATCATTTGAATTTATAAATACTGAAAAGCCGATATTTAAATAAAACCATAAAATCAAACATCTTCTATTATGCTTAGAAGAGAGTTAGGAATATGTTTGTTCTCTGTAATATAAATAAAATAAAATAAATTTTAGCAAATTAAAAGAAAAATGAATTGTCAAAATTAACCTACATATGTCGACATACTCCCACCCTATATGTTGACATATACTAGTAAAATCTAAAAATGGATTTTCCTCCTAAATTCGAAAATACGCTTATATAAACATCAAAATTCAAAATTAAACTAATTTTTTTGTCTTCTTCTTCTCTAGTTTCTAAATAAAAATAAAACCATGGCTTCCTCGAGTCCAAACGCCAAGAGAAGAAAATGCACCTTTTTCCTTCCAAACACCCACTTAAGGCCCTCTCCAGACCATCACCATGGCAAAAGTAACTAAAATTAAAGATGATATGAAGGATGTACTGCATATGCTTTCTGAAATAGAGGTTCTTCAACAATGCCTCTTAAAAGAATAAGAAAAACAAGGGCGAATTCTATAAAGTCTCCCAAAATATCTACTGGATAATCCGGCAATTCCACTTATAATTGAAGAGGACGATCCTAATCTAGTCACACGGAAACCTATGAATTAAGAAGAGGAAGTAGAAGAGGATTAAGAGGAAGACGACAAAGATGACGATGTGGTTAAATGCTTTGGAGGAGTTTTCTTCGATCAAGATGGAAATCTCGTCGAATAAAAAGGAAACTTTGCCTTCACTACCCTTTCTATCCCATCCACAAATCCCCTATACTCAAGAGAAAATCTAAACTTAGTTATAGGGCATAAAAGTTTGGTTTGTTAGGATTAGGTTATGTTTGTGTGCATTCTAAGTTTTAGGATTTGTGTGTTTTAGTTTTCTTTGATCTAAATTTGGATTGATGAGTATATATGAATTGGATTTGTTTATGTATACTTTTCAATTACATTAATAAATTTTACATTACCATATATATCCTCGTGTTTAATATAGAATGCAATCAATTATCATATATTCATCATATAAATCATATATATATATATATATATCTTTTTTATCTTAGATTATCGATTTTTAATCATGTATCATTGTATATTTTAGTTAGGAGGAGTTTTTCTTCAGTTTTTCCTTAAGTTTCTTAGTTTTTCACCCTTTTTTTGTTAATGACAAAGCGGGAGGAAAAATATAAAATATACATATGCACATATTCAGGGGGAGTTATATCATATTTTATATACAAGATATTAGTGGTTGTCATCGTAAAAATGGGGGAGGTTGTTAGTACCTCGGTTATTGAATTTGATGATAGCAATTTTAATAATAGTATACATTCCTATAAAATATGGATACTAATTTTTCATCAAGTTATATTGTACATAGTACAAAATATTACATAAGTATTAAATTGAAGATAGTACAGTATAGAGACTCAAGAAATAGACATGAAAACTCATAAGTACAAAGATCAAAATATGAAGATCTCAAGACTATGGTATATTATATAGAGTAATAGTATACTATTAAAGTCCCCGGTAATAATCTTTGATCTCTAATTCTTATTTTCTTATCTTTTAATTTTAAAATAAAGTATACTTTAAAATATGTTCACAAATATTTTATAAAAGTTTTCTAAAGTTTAAATTTCTTATAAACTATGTTCATACTATTTTACAAAGTATATTTTTTTTATTATAGCATAGAATTTTCAAACCATTTTAGAATAAACAAGTTTTCAAAATACACTAGCCTATGTCGACGTATGGGTGAATTATAAGTCAACATACATGCCCTTATCTTCAGATTGAAATTTTCAAAAGAAGTGTCTATTCGTCGTAACTCATCGCGAATGGATATGTCTATTTTTTCTCTGTATATATGATTTTCAAACTACCAACTACTTTCTTGTTATCTACTCTCCTCTTACTCTGCCAAAATCTAGGGAAAATTTATACAAATCTTCTAAATTCAAACCAAAGTCGATTCAATCTTCATTGCACTGATTCTCTACTATTTAGTCTCTGATTTCAATTCTCTCTCTCATAATCAAACAAAAAAGTGATGTCCAAGAGGCTATAGGATCAATTGTTACCAAAGATCAAGAAATTGTCTTTGGAAAAACCATCAAACTCTAGTAGTATATGCGTGGGTGTAATTATAGCCCATTCAAACTAACTGTATGTGCTTAGTGTCTTAAAAATCCAAGTAGGTGTTGTGATGACCCACTATTTTGGACCATTCAAATCGACAATAAAACCATACATGTCTAATTTCAATAGTTCAAAACAGTAGATTGTAATATAATTTGGAGCAAATAAAACCAATCATAGAATCACCGATACAGATAAATCAGAATAACTCGCAGCGGAAAATAAACAACAGTAGTAGTTCATGAAGCTACTACAACACAGTCTCAAACACAGTCTCAAAACAGTAAAATATACCATAGTCTGAAAAGTAAATACAACAGAAATCCCAGATACATAAATGTCCACCAGTACTTAACCTGAGCAGAAACACTGAATAAAAAGATAACAATTAGATAAATAATGATCCCCAGCAAATCCTAGATCCATAAGGTGAATTCCAAACTGAAATAATCAGGCTGACTCGAGCGTGAGAAAATAAGCACAAACACTCGAGTCATGACATTCATACTTATACATTGTAAACCAACTCAAGTGAACTGTAATATAAATGCACCAATAACTTAAAGGATGCTTAGGACCGCCCATCCTCTAAGGATCCGTTAAACTATTTGCTATGTGGTAATATACACTATTATAATAATGTCTAGAAGTAAAGTAAACTTACTTTAAAATAGCATTAAAGAGTTACCCAATCTCCCCTTTAACACATACATAGTCCCAATAGTCTATTCAGTATCATAGTCCCTCCTGATCGGGAAGCCACCAGAGGATACTCCACAGGCTACGGCACAAAACCAAAATCGTACAAGGTGCGCTAGGGTAGGTGACACGGCACAACGAGGAAATGCCAAGGTAGATATACTAATTATGCATCTGGATTGGTGGTGACGCATAGCAGCCACTACCGCCTGCCCCGAGCCATACTCCTAAAATCAAAGGTGCGTACCAATCAATCATAAAGTAATAGAATGGCATACGAAGAAGCATGTCCGATAAGAGGTGCTACCTCACTGGCCCGGAATCACTCCTGTTTTAGCCACCTTATGCCAACTCACGGGAGTCGGGTCAATGTACATACCTCAATAGAACGTCAACACCATCCTACTTCATTATAGAATCTCAACGGCATATACGGTTGCCAAAGTGGTTTTCGGAGTTGGCAGAGAGTATGACAACTTCCGATCCCGGTCTCTTTAACAACCAAACGTTATTATTTACCCATGGTTATGAATTTCAAAATGGTTTATATTTCACTTTAAAACATATTCATTTAAACCATTTAAATTCATTGTCAAATAATATTCATTTCAAAGTTGTAGCTTTCCAAAGTTCATTCAAATTATAAAATTTCCAAAACATTGTAAGTTTCAGCTACAACAGCACTTATAAAATGTTACGGTAGATATCACAATATTTCAAAACATTCTCATTTTCAAAAACAGCAGTACTTATAAAGTGCTACGTATGTATTTTAGTATATTAAAAAACAGTTCGGATTCAGAAACTGCAGCACTTTAAAAATGCTGCTGTAGGTATATTTAGTATATTAAAAAGCAGTTCAGATTCAGAAACTGCAGCACTTTAAAATTGCTGCTGTAGGTATATTTAGTATATTCAACACATTGTTCAAATTCAGATTTGCGGCTCAACCATCAACCCACATGGCTCGGCCATGATCTAATTTATGGCATAAGGGCTCGGCCTTGGTCACCTATGCATGGCTAGGGGATGAAACATGAAGGGTATGGCAAGCAAAAGTCAAGTGGAGGCAAAGACATGGATCAAGAGGTGTTTTGGTCTCGGCTCTATTCAATTGTGCTCGATCAAGATGCAAGGTGGCTTGGCCATGGTGTGGCTTTGGGTCAGATCTGGTCAAGGCACATCTGAACAGGCTTGTAGATGCGATGGTCATGGCTATGTGATGGAGTTTGTGTTGAGGCCGAGACAAACAAAGAGGAGTGGATGCATAAGGAAGCCTCGGCCAGGGTTATCATCAAGTTTTGGGGAAGGAGTATCAACTTGGAGTCACGGCCATGATTTGGGGTGGTGTTGTAGAGGTGATGGTCTGTCATGGTGGTGGTGGCAAGGGGATGTGGTCGCCAATAGCATGGTGTGGCCGAGCAAAACAAATAGAAGAGAAAAAAAAGAAAAGAGAAAAGAGAAGGAGGAGGATCCATGACTTACCGGAAAAATTTCTCTTCGGGAAACAAATGAATTTGAGATGTGAGAAACTTTTTTTTGTACGTGAATTGTATAGGTAAGTGGCCGCTAGGGTTATGGGGAAAGGTTATAAACGGCTAGGAATTGAAGAGGGCAGAAAATGAAGAGACTACTTGATTTCCAAGCAAATAAACCGAAGACTCTTTGAATTTCCAAGCCCAAAAATCCAAACAAAATCCAATAGAAAAGAGAATGAAAAAATAAAATAAAATAGAAAAATAGAATTGAGGTAGAAAAATAAAAATATAAGATAGACGATATTTACTGAAATTAATCGCATGTAAAAAACTGAAAGTTATCAAATTTAAAGTATAAAACGAAATTTTACGAAACGAAAAGAAGAATGAACATCAGAATCAAATATAGATTCAAAGAAAAAGAATAGAAATTAAAAATTCAAATTAAAAATTTTCAACTGTGGTCAAATTTTGACTTTCATCTGACCAAAATACAAAAATTTCATAAAATGTTTATTTTATTGTATTTGAAAAATAATTTATAAACAAAATCCAAAATTATATTGGAAAATTCAAAATTTTCAAATTTTAAATAATTAAACATCAAGGTTTCAATAAAAAAGAATTAAAAAAATTTATAAAAATTATGGCTTGTTACACTCTCCCCCACTCGAAACTTTTCGTCCTCGAAAAGGAACGAGACACGGAGACAAGGAAAGATAGGATAGAAAACCAAATAGTACCTGAAACAAATAATTCCGGATTCGAAGCGCGCATGCTCTCCTTCGTTTCCCAAATGCAATCCCGATCATCCGTACTCCACTTCACTTTGACCAGGTTGATTGATTTCCTTCTTAACTGCTTCGTACCTCTTTCGATAATATGAAGTGGCTTCCTCTTGACAGTTATATTAGGCTTAATATCCAAACTCTCGAGAGCAGAAGGCTGGACAATCAAATATGGATCATGCAGATATCGACGAAGATGTGGAACATGGAATACATTATGCACTCCAGTAAACTTCTCAGTCAAATCTAAACGATAAGCTAGAGAACCAATCCTCTCAGAGATACGGAAAGGACCAATAAACCTTGGAACATTCTTCGCTCTACGACCAAACTGAATCACATTCCTTAAGGGAGAAACCTTAAGGAAAACCAGATCACCAACAGAAAAGTCCAAATTCCTCCTACGCCGATCAGCATACTTCTTCTACCTATCCTGAGCAATCCTCATCTTCCTCTTAATCTCCTCAACCTTCTCAGAAGTCTCCAAAATCACATCAGGACCAATAACCAAATGATTACCGGATTCAATCCAGCAAGATGGAGATCTACAAGGTCTTCCGTAAAGAGCAGCAAACAGAGACATTTCAATACTAGTCTGAATTCAAAGATGGAATGAGATAGATAAAAGATTAAGATAAGACCAAAATAGAAGACTGAAAATATACCTGATAACTGTTGTTATAGGCGAATTCAACAAGATGGAGATGATCCTTCCAAGATCCTCCATAATCCAGAACACAAGCATGAAGAAGATTCTCGAGAATCTGATTCACTTTTTTCGTTTGACCGTCGGTCTGCGGATGGCAAGCAGTGCTCAAATTCAGACGAGTACCCAAAGATTCCTGAAAAGCTTTCCAGAACTGACTGGTAAAGATAGGATCTCGATCACAAACACTGTTGATAGGAACGCCATGGAGTCGAACAATCTCCTTTATATAAATCTCAGCCAAACTGGAAGCAGAACGAGTAGATTTGACCAAAATGAAATGAGCTGATTTGGTCAATCTATCCACAATAACCCAAATGCTCTCATTACTCCTCCGAGTCCTCGATAAACCATCAATAAAATCCACGGAAACATGTTCCCATTTTCAATTAGAAACTTAAGGGGCTACAACAAATCAGGGGTCTTCTGATGAACTGCCTTGACATGCTGACAAGTCGCACACCTACTAACAAAGATAGAGATATCTTGTCTCATACCTCTCCACTAATAAAACTTCTTCATGTCCTGATACGTCTTCGTCACACCAGGGTGAATAGAAAGTCTGGTCGATGATGCTTCTGAAGTAACTCCAGCCTCAATCCATTAACATTCGGGACATAAATCCGACTATCAATCCTCAAAATCCCTCTATCATCGATCTGAGCTCCACTCCCATCAGGACTACTACCACCAACTCCGCTATGAATACTCTCCTTCATATGCCTTAGCATCTCATCCTCATCCTACTTAGTAATGATACGATCCAAAAAAGGAGAAGAAGAAACAACAAACTGACACAACATGACCTTCTTCCTACTCAAAGCATCAGCCACAATATTAGCCTTCCCAGGGGTGTAGCTAATGTCAAGATCATAAGAAGCAAGAAACTCAAGCCACCGAACTTGACGCTAATTCAAATCCTTTTGGGTGAAGATATATTTCAAAGACTGATGATTAGTAAAGATCTTAAACTAGCACCCAAAAGATGATGCCTCTAAAGCTTCAGACCAAATACCACAGCAAGCAATTCCAAATCATGCGCTGCATGATTTGCCTCATGATTCTTCAACTGGCGACTGGCATAAGCAATCACCTTCCTATATTGCATCAGAACATCCCCCAAACCCTTACGACAAGCATTAGTGTATATCGTTAATCCCTCATTTCCATTTGGAAAGGTAAGCATCAATGTCCTCCAAGTCTGAGGAAGAGCAAGAATGTCACCAACAAAGACTACAACAAATTTTTTAAGAACATCACGGAAGACACGATTCACCAAATCATCAAAGAAAGCAGGAGCATTAGTCAAACCAAAAGGCATAACCAACCATTCAAAAAGACCATTCTCGGTATGGAAAGCAGTCTTGAGAATACTTTTCTCAGCAACTTTGAGCTGGTGAAAACCTATGGCAAGATCAAGATGAGAGAATATAGTGGCACCATAGAGCTGATCAAACATGTCATTGATGCGAGGCATAGTGGTCTTGTTCAGCTCCCTATAATCAACACACATCCTCAAATAACCATCGAACTTAGTGACGAAAACCACTGTTGCTCCCCATTCTGAATGGCTGGGTCTGATCAGACCCTTGGAGAACAAGTCCTCAATTTGCTTCCTCAATTCAACCTTACCATAGGGTGCCAATGGGTGGAAGAACTAAAGGTCGAGATCCAGGAATAAGATTGGTACGGAAATCGATTTCATGCTTAGGATGTAAAAAAGCGACTTTACCAAATACATCAAGATAGAATTTGACTACAGGAGTCAAATGAATATCACCAAAAGAAGCATCAAGATAATAAATAAAACTGCCAGCAAAATCCTGGGGCAAACTACGCTGGATCACCAAAGAATTACCAAAAACATCCATAAGAGAAACTGTTCGGGAATCACAAGAGATAAAGACATCATGCCTCTTCAGCCAATCACCTCCAAGCAATAGATCAAAAGCATCAAAACCCAGAACATAGAAATCACCACAGAAACGATGATCAAAATAGAGAAGCTTCACTTGCTTACAAATCCTACTATGATTCGCAGGACCACCAAAAGGATTTGAAACACATAAAAGCACAGAAGCAAACTCGGGAGAAAGAAGATGCTCGAATTATTACAAAGATCCACGGAGATAAACCTATGGGAAACTCCAGTATCAAATAGAACACGGAAAGGAAAATTAAACAGAGAAAAAGTGCCCTGAAGTGTACCTTGGTTATCACTAGGAGCAGGAGCAGGTGCAGGTACATGTGCAAGTGGTGGAGCAGGCGAAGATGCAGAAGTAACAGCAAAAATACCAGATGACTTGCCCTTCTGCTGAGTAGGGCGGTCCTTTTTAAAATGGCCAGGCTGCAGACAAATGTGGCAGAGATCATGCCTGGTCAATTGAGCTGGAAGAGGGATAGCAGCACCAATTAAAGTAGGATAGTTATTAGCATAGTGTCCCCTCCGATTGCATCTAAAACAAGTGATGGAAGACAGGTCGACAGACTACCTTTGAGATGAAGAAGATGATCCCAACCCTAGAACCTTGTTCTGATTCTTCTTATGATGGTGAAAGTTGGGCTTTCTCTTCCTAGGATTACCAGAAAAAGACTGAGATGGAGCAGAACGAGCAGTTGGAGGATCCTTAGAAGTAGGATTCTCGTATCTAATGGCCATGTCCATCAGAGTAGTGAAAGGACTATGCACATAAGCTATGAGGTGATCATAATACTCTAGACATGCTCCAGCAATGAACTTCTCATTCTTCTTGAGAGGAGTGTCAATCAAATTAGGGCCAAACTTAGAAAGTTCGTTGAACTTCCTCTCATATTCAGCAAAAGACATATCACCCTGTTATAGATCCATGAATTTCCGATACAGCTGAGATTTTCCTACCTCGGGCATCCATTTCACAACAAAAGCATCCCTAAGGCACGAGAAAGAAATATGAGACAGATTTCAAAATGGATAAAACCGAACCAAATTCAAGACAAACAGAATATATTACCTAAAATGTTCCAAGAAGTGTCAGCCTCAACAGTGTGGACTGTGACGGACTCCCCCTAATTCAAGGCTGCTCCCTTCAACTGTTAAGCTGCCAACTAACGCCGTTGGGCATTAGTGATGTGAAGATTAGAGAAGATTCTCTCCAAATCCTTCAACCACTATTGAGCCTCAATAATGCTCTCAGATCCGGTGAACTTGGTGCCACCAAGCTCAGTGTATTCCTAACAGAGTTTAGTGAACCTAACTGGTGGAGTAGGTTCAGGAGCTGGGGCAACACCACGTCCCTACCCCTTGCATTCCTATGACTCATCTTGAAAAATCAAGAAAGAATTTCAGGGCAGAGGTAATTGTGAAACAAAGACAAGATTAGATAGGATAAGATAAGATGCAACGAGAACTGAATATCCTAAACAAGGAAATTATTACCAAGGTAGATAAGAAAAAGAAGGAAGTTCAGAAAAATTGATTTCAAACAAGAAAAGTTTTTATATCAAAATACTCTTTGAAAATCCTTTGAAAAATCATTTGAAAATCATTTTATACTTTAAAATACATTCTCTCACAAAGAAATGATTCTATGATTGATTTCACTCATTCTAAGATATTTCTATCCTATCTCTAATGAGTTTTTGCTCCGCAGGCTAAGGTTTGCCTAAAATCAAAGCTCTGATACGAAATGTAACGACCCGCTATTTTGGACCATTCAATCGACAATAGAACCACACACGTCTGACTTGAATAGTTCAAAACAGTAGATTGTAATATAATTTGGAGCAAATAAAACCAACCATAGACGCAGATAAATCAGAAGAACTCACAGCAGAAAATAAACAACAGTTGTAGTTCATGAAGCTACTACAACACAGTCTCAAACACAGTCTCAAAACAGTATAAAATACCATAGTCTGAAAAGTAAATACAACAGAAATCCCAGATATATAAATGTCCACTAGTACTTCAGCTGAACAAAAATACCGAATAAAAAGATAACAACTAGATAAATGATGATCTCCAACAAATCCTAGCCCCAGAAGGTAAATTCCAAACTGAAATACTCAGGCTGACCCGAGCGTGAGAAAATAAACACAAACACTCGAGTCAAGACATATATACTTATACAATGTAAACCTACTCAAGTGAACTGTAATATAAATGCACCAGTAACTTAAAGGATGCTTAGGACCGCCCATCCTCTAAGGATCCGTTAAACTATTTACTATGTAGTAATGTACACTATTATAATAATGTCTAGAAGTAAAGTAAACTTACTTTAAAATAGCGTTACGGAGTTACCAAATCTCCCCCTTAACACATACATAATACCAGTAGTCTATCCAGTATCATTTCCCCTCCTGATCGGGAATCCACCAGAGGATACTCCATAGGCTACAGCACAAAACCAAAATTGTGCAAGGTGCGCTCGGGTAGGTGACACGGCACAACAAGGCGATGCTAGAGAAGATATACCAATTACGCATCCGGACTGATGATGATGCATAGCAACCACTACCGCCCACCTCAAGCAACACTCCCAAAATCAAAGGTGCGCACCAATCGTTCACAAAGTAATAGGATGGCATACGAAGAAGTGTGTCCGATAAAAGGAGCTACCTTGCTGGCCCGAAATCGGTCCTGTTTTAGCCACCTTATGCCAACCCATGGGAGTCGGGTCCACGTACATACCTCAATAGAACGTCGCCACCATCCTACTTCATTCTGGAATCTCCACCGCATACACGGTAGTGAAAGTGGTTTTTGAAGTTGGCAGAGAGTATGACAACTTCCGATCCTGGTCTCTTTAACAACCAAACGTTATTATTACCCGTGGTTGTGAATTTCAAAATGGTTTATATCTCACTTCAAAACATATTAATTTAAACCATTTAAATTCAATGTCAAATAATATGTATCTCAAAGTTGTAGCTTTCCAAAGTTCATTCATTCAATTATAAAATTTCCAAAAACATTGTAAACTTCAGCTAAAACGGCACTTTTAAAGTATTACGGTAGATATAGAAATATTTCAAAACATTGTCATTTTCAGAAATAGCAGCACTTATAAAGTGCTAGGGTAGGTATTTTAGTATATTGAAAAACATTTCAAATTCAGAAACCGTAGCACTTAAAAAATGCTGTTGTAGGTATATTTAGTATATTCAACACATAGTTCGAATTCAGAAACTGCAGCACTTCAGAAATGCTACTGTAGGTACGTTTAGTACATTCAACACATAGTTCAAATTCAGAAACTGCAGCACTTCCGAAATTATACTGTAGGTATATTTAGTATATTCAACACATAGTTCATTAAACCACATCATTTCTGAAACGCTATAATTTCTGTTATAAGCTTTACTATACCCTTTAAAACAATATATCTTCAACTTTTCTCATTTTTAACTTATCAAACTTATTTCACTTTTCAAAATTATTTATTTGGATATTACTTCACTTATAATTTTAATAAAATAACATTTTATTAATAAATATCCAATTTAAATTAAAATTCATTTGTTAAGTCAAATACTTTATAAATTGTGTAACTCTTATTTCAACAATTACTTAATACTTTATTTAAAGTACCCATTTCATAAATAGAATATTCTTATCACTAAGTTAAGCTTAAAATTCCATTTAAACCCTAAATTTTCAATTATTAAGTTCAATCAAAATTTACATTTTAATCATTAATATGCTTATACAATTTAACTTATAAAAATCACTATAACATTTATTTAAATCATTTAAGTCCAATTTAAGCTAAAATTTTATATTTTATATTTCAAAATACTTAATAAATTTTCAGAAAATATTTAAATTTAACCACAGGTCTGTTATAATTTTCTAACCTAGGTCAAGCGATACGAATGAATATCATTTTAATCCATAATTTAAAAAGAAAAATCCAGGTTCTATCATTTCAAACCCGCAATCCCAAGTCAAACAAAATAAATAAAAATCGCTTGAACCATTCATTTCAGCTCATAACGATTTTTCCTTATTCTAATGTCTGTTCGGGTATGTATCATTTCAACCCATAGTGATTCTATTCTACAGGGAAATTGCAGTGTGAGAAACAAAAAATAAATAAATAGTAAAACATATCATATGATATCAGGTGATGCAATAGATATAAAATCAGGTAATATCATCATATAATGTCAGATAACAAGCAGATGTGAGCATATAACATAGCATATCAACTATTACCATTCAAGTGACATTGTTTCACATTTATATAAGTACGGTTGTCTAGAGTGAGTAACTCACCTCTAAAGCTTGAGATCAAATTCAAAACAAAAAATCCAGACTCTACAAAGCACAAAAAGGCACGACTAGATTTGAGTGGACGATTAGCCAATATTCAAATCTTGTAAACAAATAAAATATGACCATACATAAGAACATAATTCAACATCATATTATAAATCAAAACAACGAATAAAACATGAACCAAAGTGAAGAAAAATTGGTTTAAATCAGCAAGTGGGCTCGGCCACTATGTAAATGCTCAACCATTACCCCACATGGCTCGGCCATGATATGATTTGTGGCATAAGGGCTCAACCTTGGTCACCTGTGTACGACCAGGGGATGAAACATGAAGGGGATGGCAAGCAAAAGTCAAGTGGAGGCAAATGCATGGATCAAGAGGAGTTTTGGGTTCAGCTCTATGCAATTGTGCTCGGTCAAGATGCAAGGTGGCTCGGCTATGGTGTGGCTTTGGGTCAGATCTGGTCAAGGCACATCTGAATAGGCTTGGAGATGGGATGGTCACGGCTAGGTGATGGAGTTTGTGTTGAGGCCGAGACAAACAAAGAGGAGTGGATGCATAAGGAAGGCTCGGCTAGGGTTATCATCAAAGTTGGGGATGGAGTCTCATCTAGGAGTCACGACCATGATTTGGGGCGGTATTGTAGAGGTAATGGTCGGTCATGGTGGTGGTGGGAAGGGGATGTGGTCGGCAATAACATGGTGTGGCCGAGCAAGACAAATAGCAGAGAAAAAAAAAAGAAAAGAGAAAAGGAAAGAAGGAGGAGCCATGACTTACTAAAATTTTTTCTCTTCAGGAAACAAATGAATTTGATATGTGAGAAGAAAAAAATTGTACGTGAATTGTATAGGTAAGTTGCGGCTAGGGTTATGGGGAAGGGTTGTGAATGGCTAGGAATTGAAGAGGGTGGAAATGAAGAGCCTACTTGATTTCCAAGCAAAAAAACGAAGACTCTTTGAATTTCCAAGCCCAAAAATCCAAATAAAATCCAATAGAAAAGAGAATGGAAAAATAAAATAAAATAGAAAATAGAAAAATAGAATTGAGGTAGAAAAATAAAAATATAAGATAGACAATATTTACTGAAATTAATCGCGTGTAAAACGCTGAAAGTTATCAAATTTAAAAGTATAAAACAGAATTTTACGAAACGAAAAGCAGCACGACCATTAGAATCAAATATAGATTCAAAGAAAAAGATTAGAAATTAAAATTTTGAATTTAAAATTTTCAACTATGGTCAAATTTTGACTTTCAGTTGACCAAATTATAAAAATTTAAAAAAATGTTTATGTTATTGTATCTGGAAAATAATTTATAAACAAAATCCAAAATTATATTGGAAAATTCCAAATTTTCAAATTTTAAATAATTAAATATCAAGGTTTCAATAAAAATGAATTAAAGATATTTATAAAAACTATGGGTTGTTATAGGTGTGCTTATGCCCCGTCCAAATCAAGTGAGTGTACCCAGAGCTTATAAAATCTACACTATATGTCTCATAGCCTTGAAATCTAGATTTATTATGTTTGCCTTCCACTCGTTTAAAGATTAGCATTTGAAAAGAAACCTATGCAAGTAATTATATGAGATTGGATGTATGGTAATTCTAAACCAGTATAAAAATCCTCCGTATATTCTCTATAATTCTCTACTTTTTACTTTACTGCATTTATATTTATTTGCGTTCACATCTGTGATTTTTCATTCCGTGCTGACTAATATTATTATTCAAAGAATTTTTAAAAGATTTAAAAAAATTGTAAAACACTATGCGTCCCCTTTCTAGCGTTTAATTAGCCTTAACATCTATAATTCTGCAATCCACGCTTTTATTTGTGATAATTTTCTCATAATTACACCTTCTTGTAATTATTATCACATAACATATCATTTAAGGATTTTCTATATTAATATACTCAATTTAATTACTTTAATAATATATCATAATATAACAATTATATAATAGAAAATAAAATCCCTTTAATCCAAACAAGATTGGTTATAAAGTTTGATATATGTAACATATTATATAATGGCCCTAGGGCGTACCACTAATTCTCTCAGGAACTGTGTAACACCATCAACAAAGGATTTCTTGTTTAACCTAATTGTTATTAACCAACAAGAAATTCTCGGATGAGTCATTCCACAGTTATCCAATAACTACCATTACATACCTTCTTATTACCCCCCAACTGTCATAAGTAATACACTACCTAATGTTTAGATTGCATTACACACTCTGGTCTCAATGGATGTATATTTTAGAAAAAATGTTATTTCATTTTTTGATTAGTTACTCATGATTGTAACTATTTACAACTACAATCACCTAAAATTTTATTAAGATGTTCATTAAGTATGTACCATAAATTAATTACCTAATTTTTTTTATCACAGTACAATAAAGTATATAAAAGAAAGCAAACACCGTTACTACGAATAATATTGACTATAAAGTTTGATATATGTAACAAATTACATAATTACCTCTTAGGCTTTCCATTGACTCTCTTAGATAGAAAAGATCGACACCACCATAGTTGGAATTTCATATAAAGTCATAAGATCTTTGGTCAAAGTGATACAATCAATATATAAGTGTTATTAGATTGAACTAAGTAACTTTAAAGGTCAAATTTTGCAAAGAAATAGGGATGTTATTAGACTTTTGACAATTGAGTGAAAAAAAAAACACTCTACTCTATACTAATGTAAGTAGTCTTAATGGAAGAGTAACAAATGAAAAAAGACGCTCTACTCTACACAAAAATTTGCCATGTAGCCTTCATTGAATTACAAAATATATTCACCTCTTAACCAGTATATTCATATCCATTTTTATTGTTGTCGTACATTCTTAAAATGTACCTTGAACATAAATTTGAAGTTGGAAACTTGCATTCTGGAAAGAAATTCTAACAATACAATGTGTACGGACTAAGCTTGATTATCAAGACAAAATTTCTAAACTTGTTTCAATATATCATGCCATCTACACATACATTTTTTTAATTTGACCATAACTGAAAATAAAATTCATATAATGTTAAAATAACCCTTTTAATTTAATGAATTTGTAAACATGCTTCATAAAATTTCAAACCTATATGTTTGATTTGCATATTATACAACATTTTTTTTCTCATGTAAAATGTTTAAAAATTCAAATCATTTTCAAATTATTATTATTAATAATTTTAACCACAGTGGTTTTATAATAATATAAACATGAATTAAATATTTTAATCAATGATGAAAGTTACATTATTTTAAATTTAGGTTACATAATTACAATATGTACATATGACTTGCTTTCCACTATATTGTTTATAATAGTAATAATACATATGCATATCCACAAATATACGTTTACATCTACATTTACATAATTATAAAGCTTAAATCCATGATTAAAATTAACATACATAAAATGTTGCTTTTTAGGAAAAGACAGTAGTTCTGGTCGAACATCAAAATAATAATAAATTTATTTATTTATAATTATATTATGTGTTTATGTGCATGCATATGTGTATTCTAGTTTATTTTAGTTAGTATACAATGCAAAAAAGGGGAAAAGACATAAAATTTATAACGTTGGAGATATGCCCTGGAGGCAATTCTGTAATTTATTGTAAATTATTAACTCCGTAATAAATTTTCATTCAAAATAAAAGTTGTTTTTCGTTCTATTATATACTTGATATAAAGTGTTATATTGATTATTTAATGAATTGTGTATATTTAATAGGAAATCCATAAATAGTATGTTTTATGATAGTGGTTACAATATGTTGTAATCATGAGAAATTTATCACAATAAAATAATGGGTTGACTATCTGGACACAAAATAAAACACAATTGGTGACACAAAAATCTGCACCATTGGATCTTTTTGTCATTAAATGGAAATGGAAATCAGGGGGCAATCTAATGGTCGAGGTTCATTGTGTCACCAATTGTGTCAACATTTTGTGTCCAAATAGATATTCCCATAAAATAGACATATATTTTTAAATATTCGTAGTCAAGATGTATTAAAACTGGATATCGATGCATCCATTTAGACTAGAGTATATAATGCTCTTCAAATGTTAGGCACAATATTACTCAATAATGTTGGAGGCACTAAAGGGTTACGTACTGAGGGTTATTGGGTAACTATGAAACAAATCACTCGATAGTTTTCTATTGTTTAATATAGCTAAGGTCAAAAAAATTGATGTGACAATATTACACAATTCTCTTGACTTGATTATAGACAAATCTAGGTATAGCTTCTATCGAACGACTATGGTTAGGTCAAGTGGAAGCATTGGCAATGAAATGATTCAATAGAGAATACATATCCTCAGTTATATGATGTTAGTATTATAGTCAATTGAAGTTAATTTAATGTCAAAGTCTTTAGCCAGAGCATTTTGGTTAATAATATTATTATTATTGAACCAAAGACTTTGTGTTTGAACTTAAAAGTTGGATACGGATAACATTGGAATTTTGAACATTACCAAATTCCCAAGTTATGCAATGATGTGGTTTTGAAAAAGATAATTGGTGTAAATAATTTCCACTACAGGTAACCCTTAAAAGAAGTAAAACTGGATTTTACCGAAGCCATGTAAGTGATAAAATTAGCCATAATATCAACTGCTATCTAAGGTGATATGTGAATATTAATATTCGAATTGTTCTATATTAATCACTGATCAACTTTACACCTATGAGCCACACAACCAAAATGTTGAATACCCCAACGAACCCTTGATTTAATTAATTGTAATTACTATAAATTAGTTAATGTTTAAGAAATATTTATAATAAACTTTTATTTAATTTATGTTAAAAATAGTGTGTATAAAATTTGTATACACACGTATCGTATTGATGTCTGAATTAGATATAAAAGCACATTTATTTCATCGAACATGAAGCATTTTGGAGGCCCAAATGTGGGCTGTAGTGGTTAGACATGGGAGTGTGTAGATGAGGTTGAATATTGATTCAAAAGGTAAGAAATAGAAAGACGGCATCGGTTTCTGCTTGGCCCTCCTCTAATTTTTCCATTTCTAATTTTTGGCTCCTCCTCCATCAATTTCTACCAAGCCCTCCATTCCCCTCTCCTCCATTATTTTAAGCAATTTAAACATAAAACTAAATAAAAAAAAGGGACATCAATGGTTGATGCTTTAAGTCTGGTAGCTATCTTTAGAAGTTTCGGACATAGATCTAACGAGTCAACTAATTTAATGTTTCAACATGTTACAACTAGGCCATAGTAAGATATTGTTTTTATTTACATTCATGTACATAATTATTTGCTTATCATGTCAACTAATTGCTTTAATTTGTTTCATGAATCCATGATTGTATATGTTGTCCGCATTAGAAGAATATATAAAGGTGCTTGTGTATTAAATAAAAATAACTCCATATATGTTTGTGTGTATTATTCGACACAAATATTTAAAAAATTCATTAATCATCGAACAAAATTTAAATTCTTTTAAAGAAAAAAATTGATTTAAATAAATGTACAAGTATATAAAATGTACATATATACATATATTTTTTTGGTTAATTATATATACATTACCGTTTTTGGTTTTAATACATTTATATTTATATATATATATAATTCTTGTATATTTATATATAAAAAATATTTTAAACATAATATCTAAATTTTATACAAAATGTATTTACACACACACATATATATAAATATATACATATATTAAAATGTACATATAAATATTTAACAAAAAATATGCATATTTTATAACGTTGTTTTAATAAAATTGAACTTTTAATGGTTTCCGTACGAAAATCTTAATAGAAAACTAAAATTTTAAAGCAGTAAGGTTTTAGTAAAAAGATATTTTTATTAAATATTATATTAGCTGAATATATATAGTCAATTATTTATATTAAAACATATATATGTATATATGGTTACTTTATATATAATTTCTATGTATTAATTTAATATTTATATAAGATCCTATGTAAATACATTAAAAAAATATTTTGAAGTGTGTATATATACACATTTGTTTAAGAAAATTTATATAGCGATTTGAATTTTAAATTAGTAGATATTTTAGTATGTAGATGTAGAGTTGAAACTAAAAAAAATTAATTTTAAAATTGAACTTAAATCCAAAGTAACTCATGTTAATATTTCTAGTTACTTTGAATTGCAATGTCACTTTTGTGCGTATGTGCCTGTGTGTGTATCTGTGTGTGTCCGTAAAAACAATTATTTTAAAAAATATAATTTTATATATCATATGAAACTACATACATACATACATACATACATATATTAGACGGTGCATATATGTATGTATGTATGTATGTATGTATATGGAGGGGCTAATATGTTCGTTGCGGTGTAAATCTCATCACTTATACACGAACGTGTTAAACTACGTGCACTTTATATGTTGCACATGCATGTACACACTCAGACGTATATGGTACGCATGTTATATTATAATATACATATATAACATTTAAACAAAACATTATTTACAACTTAAATAAAACACTGAATTCATTTAAAATTAATTTAGATTAGATCTAAAAAAAATTAAATTATATAGGCCCAGGATGATCTAAAATGGAATGACTTTTTGAAATTTATCCATTTAATCCCCTTCATTCTGCCTAGATCCGTCAAAAATTATATGCGCATACATATATATACACTCATATTTTAATACAGCCAAGTTGTATATATAATATGCATACATATTTGTATATACATACACGCACACAAAATATTATTATGCATATATATTCCAAAACCGCATATATGATGTTAACACGTGTACATGTGCAATTATAAATCCTTATACCTATACATACATACATACATACATACATACATACATATATATAACGCGTATGTATTATAATAATATCATATATATATATTCTCTAAATATTATTGACAATTTTGATACTCCAAATAGTCGCATACCCTTTTAACGGTACAACAAGTTAATTTGATTATTGATTAAAATATCAATTCAAAACCTAAATTATGTTGATTATGATTTAATATGTATTGAAATTTTATTTCTTGTAACCCAATATGATTTTATGCAAATTTAGTGAACGGAAATTTATTCAAAATCACCCTTTTAACCCATTGCACAACCTACATAATTCAACAACTCAAATTTAGGATCGATGGATTCTAATGGAATTTATGAACGATCAAAGATATACGAATTTGCGTCCTACATAGGTCCATTTTACTGACACAAATCAAACTTTTGGGAACTAACGGTTGGTATTATATTCATTTTATGTAACCAGTAAAGGTTGAAGAATTATGCAAAGATCAAAGAGGTTCTTGAAAATTAGTTCCAAAACCCACTTTGAAGTGATAATGGACATACTCAAATGTTAGCATTTTGCAGCACCTAAATTGACTGAGAAAACACAATTTTAACCCAATGAAACATGTTGTGTAAACTGAAGCGGTCTTTTGAGCATATAACTACTTGACCCAAAGTAGACCCTGAACTACGAAGTGCTTGACTTGAAGCATTCAACAATTAGGTGTAGAGAGCATATCGTTCGAGCTATACCCTTAGCATTCAAATATAGACCCAAAGTTGACCTTAGAGTTTTAACGTTCGTACCCGATGCTATACTTGAAAGCTCAAAGCAAACTCAGGTGCTCGTTCTCAACTCGAACCAGAAGCGCACAACCTTGAGCCAAACACTTAGGGCACTTAAGTTTGACCCCCCTTAATCGAATTCGACCCATGCCTGACCGAATCAAATTGTCACATTCTCGCTCTGAATACTTTTTATAGATTGTTCAAACTTAATATCCATCTTTAGCGAAAACATTCGTAGTAAGTGACGTTTATATATATCGGAAAACCACTCCAATGAGATTGGTCAAAAAGAAGTACCACCATACTGATAGAGTTAAGGGTATGTGTAACATCTTTAATTTTTGATAACGTTATTCAGGAGATTTAATCAAATAAATTAAATAGAATAATGTAAGAATTGAAGTGTTAAGGGGATCAAGATTTGAAAATAAAATTTAAGGCCATGCTTAAAAGTTATAAAAGGGCTTAAATGGACTAATATCTTATTAATTCACATAGAGGCCTATTATGAATAACCGCCTTCATTTTTGTAACCCACCTATTCACGTATCCTTTAATTTTCTCACGTTCATTTTATTTCTCAAAAACAAAACAAACGTAAATCTAAGAAAGCTGGACATCACAAGGAAGAAAATAGGGGAAGATTAAATGAAGCTAAGGAATTAAATCAAGTGGATTAATCTTAAACCAAATCTCAAAGCTCTTATCATTTTCAAGGTGAATAATAAATTTACACCGTCTCTATTTTATTCTATGATTATATATTTTCAGAGTTAAGATTAAATTCGTTTCTATGACGTTTTGAATGACGATATGCTTGAGCTCTTATATGTTTGATTTAAATCAATTCGTTTACATATGAATTTACATGTTTTTAAGGCAAAACCGATTGTTAATGATTTTAGAATTCCATGGAAAAACTATTTTATGCAAAACACGATTATGGAGATGAGTTTCAATTTTTTAGTTTTTCAAGCTATGGAAAATTTATTATGATTTTTTGAGGAAAATATGACATAATTGGGTTTAAAAATTAATTTTGATTATTTCATGAAGAAATTGGGTCGGAAATTTTAATACGTTTGATAACATGATGAAAGTGAATTTCTATGTTTTTTTCGAGATTTTTCCTAATTGATTTACTATGGAAAATAAATTATTTTTATAGAAGGACTTATCTACAATATTGGTTTTGCTTAATGGAAGGGCTTAAACATCAGATTTTCCTTGGTTTAATTATGATAAACGCGGTAGTTATTTTGTAAAGGATTTGAAAAGTTTTAAAGTGACCAATCAAAAGAATACAAATAGGCAGGTAGTTATAAAGCAATTACTGAAAGTAGCATAATTTCAGCCTTTAATTTAAAAATGTTGGTTCCGTCTCCTTTTGTAGCGCGTTTCAACTCCAATTGTGATGCTTTACCCTGGAACCAACATTAACAAAGAGCAATACAGAGTAATACTGTCTGTTAATGAGGAGAATAGGGCTGGTTGGGAGCAACCATCCGTAAGCTTTGTTTTAAACAAAGTATTGAACACATCGATTGGGTGCTCTAATTTTTTTCTTTTACCTTTCTCAAGTAGATCGACATACTCAATAAATGTTTAACACAAAACTATGGTGGCTAATGGATCTATAGAACAAAATATAACAGCAACAAATACCACAAATTACAAAACAACAGTCACACACACACACACACATATATATATGTGCGAACACATCATAGTACACTACGTAGTGATACAACAATGATGGGACATAGGCCACAATACATACATCGAGTCAAAGAGAATACGCACATATCAGTGCACAAAAAATAACTACAAGGCTACACAAAAGATGACTAGCATCCAAAAGAAAGCAAATCCATAGCAGAAGTAGCATAACAGTAATCTAGAGCAGGTGTCAAACCTGAAACAACTCGTCCGGACCCGAGTACATAAAATACATGGGTTAGTCTAGCTTAGATAAATTGATTAGCACTAGATAAATGAAGTATATAGATAAATGGTAACATCTATTCACAAAAGAGAAGAAGCAAAACCAAATATATATATATATATATATATATATATGTATGTATGTATGTATGTATATGTATGTATGTGTGTGTGTGTATGTATGTATGTATGTATGTTGTATGAGATAATATCACCAAAATACATCATATAGAATTTTATCGAAAGAGGCAAGATTAATTACAACATTAACTAGTCACAAAAAATTGCCTCATATCATCAGCATCTGCAACAGCCAATATAATGGCTTACATCAACACCATAACACCTAAATAGGAAATCACAAATCTCAAAAGCCCGCCATAGGATGGCAACCACAAATCATAATATGTAGAACTCAGCTAAGAGTTCAAAACTCCAAAATTTAATCACCATATGTTATCCCGTCTTTTGACAAGGCCGTGACCCCAAGAACTAGACTAGAAACCAAGGATAGTTCGTCTTGGAGATCGTTAATACATAGATCTGCTATGGATATCGGTAAAAATTTTCGAGTTCGAATCAAGCTACAATTGATATGATAGGACCAAAAAAGCTAAGAAAGCCAACTTTCCAAATTTCAAGTCAATCGGAGTTCGTATGCTCAAGATATGATCATTGCAAACCAAGGAAATCAGCATAACCACGCATATAACTTCGCAACCGTCTATTCGCACCGATCTTGTTCGTGTCCATTAGCGAGCATCTGTTCGTATCCATTAGGCCGCACTACTTTGTACCCATCGAGAGAATATGCTTGTTCGTATTGATCTATTCGACTCCACCATCGAACAAGCTCCACTTCATACGGAAGTTGTCTAGTTCGTATCCATCGAGGACGGTCAACTTCGTATCCATCCTAGAAGAATCTTTGTTCGAATCCATCAAGATTCATTAGTTCGTATCCAGCAAGTGACCTTGGTTCATATCCATCAAGTAAACATTACTTCGTATCCATCATGAAACCACTGCTCGAATCCATCAAGGCCAAGTAGAGCCGACACCTATTTGTATCCATCAAGTTGGGGCAACTTCGATCGATACGAACAAGGCTACACAATCGATACTAGCCGATTAGTGAGGCTGTTTAGCATAGAGGATACCATCAGCGAAGGGTGTATGACTCCGGGAGATTCCACAGTCATTATTGGAAAGGCCCTGACTTTCGCGAATCATTTGACGAATCATGGTTGGGATATTTGAAATTTGGACATTTTGAGCATGCTCGGCGACGGTGTGGTCGGATTCCACAATGCGGGGATGGCCCGGGCATAGTTTTCGGTCCATGCCTCCCTTCCTTGGTTCCTGGTCTTCGGGCACATAGGGTTCAGGAGTGCAATTACGTTGACAAATGGTCGGATCTGTTCTCTCTCGAATGTTAGCTTCCAAGTGGATAGCGGCGGCACCGACACGGTTATCAGCAATGTGATAAGGAATTGTCCCTCTTCGGGAGGAGGGTCCAGCTTGGTGACTGGCGGATGGATCGGGCCCTACTTATCCAAGATTGAGAGTGCGCTGTTGCCCTGGATCTCTCATATAGCTTCCATCAAGTCATGGACATGTGGATCTGTGATGGTAATCGGAGGAAGGTGAGCTCTAAGTAGATGAATAGGAAACTTGATTCGTTTTGGACCTCCTTCGTCTTTCTCGATTCAGTCGGTTGGCTAATTCCGTGTTGGCACGGATCTTCTAGGAAAGCTGCCGGCGACTTTGGGTCAGTTCTTGCATCAACATTTGAAACTCCTTCCTGGCGATAGGGTCTTGTGGATTTGAAGGTCCAACCGAGTTCTAACCGGTAGCGGGTAGCTACATAGGATTATGTCTATCTCTTCCTTCCTGATCTACAGTGGTTGAGGCAGTCCTTGTAGTAACCATGTTGAGGGTTGAAGCTCTCTCCTAGACTTTGCGCAAATCAGAATAGGATGGAAGAACTTCTAAGTATAAGATCTGGATCTTCTTCTGAGATTCTTGCAATCCGATATCGTTAGTAGATCCAAAGAGCAGAAGAAAAGCTGGGTTTTCTCAGTGAAAATAACAATGTGTTAGCACAAAATTAGTCACTAACACTGTAGAATAGATTTGTGTAGAGAGGTTAATAAAGAATATAAATGGAAAATGAGGCTAATCTAAAAAACACACCAAAAACAGGCAAACAGAAGTGTACAGAACAAGGATTTAGAGTGGTTTGGCGTTGTAGCCTACGTCCACTATGGAAAGTTACTGTTTATTGATATCACTTACTGGTTACAGATGTTTACAACCATGCAATCAAGATACAAAAATTATTTCGATAGAGTTTCGGCGTTCCGGAGTCAAAAAGTCCCTTTTCTAAAGCCCTTGGACTGCCTATTTATAGGTGTAGACTGCAATATCTTGCTTCACACTCGAAATACTCCTTTTCTCATGTGGATGGGCCCACATGATCCCTGGCCATTTCGACTCGATACATGATCGATACGTATCCAATCTGTATCGATCAAGAAATGATCTTTTTGGGCCGAGATCGATAAGGTACATTCTTAAGGTTGTACGTAAGCTCTTGTGAAAATTTGGTGGTGTTTGGACTTGTAGGTTTTGAGCTATGATCGATGCAAGTTTGTGTCTTCAATGTGCAGCCAAGCTCTTATCGATACGTTGGTATCGCTTACATCCGCACCGATGGAATGCACGTGACTGCTAGATGACACGACGCTACCTTCTAGGATTGATCCTCTTTCTACGCCGAGTGACCAAGTCTTCCTTCTTCGTAGGCCTTGTTCATATAGATATAATACAATTCCATTCGTATCGTTCTAGGCCATTCTTCTCGTATCAATGCTCGATGCTCTACTTTGTATAGATGATGTGTTGCTACTTAGTATCGATAGCTTTCGCTTCAGCTTGCATCGATACGTACCCATTCCTTTCGTATCGAAATTTGCTTATTCGTTTCGTATCGATCACTGCCCGATCGATATGAGCTTTCTAGATGAGATGATCGATAAGAATAGCTTTAAAGCTAAAATTATGGAAGCCTGATCGATGTAGGATACTGAGGGATACGAAGAGATGTGGTGGCAGATGGATATAAACTAATGCTTTCTTGAGGGATGGATACGGAATCCTATGGATACGAATGAGGCTGGTTCTAATGGATACGAAGGAGGTTGAATCATGATGGATACAAGACGTGGCTTCCTTCGTGTATCTTGATCGATCAATATCTTAAGCATACGAACTTCGATTGACTTGAAATTTGGAAAGTTGATTTTTATAGCTTTGCTTATCGCATCATATCGATTATAGGTCGATCCGGACTCAGACAGAATTTACCCGCATCTAAACTGACCCTGTATATAACCGATCTTCAGTTTGGACCATCCTTGGTTTTTGGTCAAGTTCTTCGTTGTCACAGCCTTGCCAGAAGGTGGCATAACAACTAGTTTTAAAATAATTTTTCTGTTATCGTTTGGAAATTCATGGCTTAGAAATTCTTTTTATTACAGAGAATATATATTTTAATAGCTTTAAAAATAATTATAGATGTTGTAAAATTATTATTTCAAAAGCTATTTTATTATAAAATTCATTCCAAATCAGTTTAGAAAACACGTGCATGAAAACAACCAAAATCACAGAAAATGCCATAAAATCGGCATACGAAAACTACTCAAAATCATGTCAATCAAGAGTACAGATCAAAAATAATGTTGGCTTACCTATCGATAGGTTTAAGTCCTTCAAACACTTCAAAATATTACAGGAAATGGTCACAAAAATCACTGGAATAACCAAAATAACCAAAACAGTGCATAGGATACAAAAGAAAATGACCTGGAAAATAAATAAACAAGGATCGACCCTTAAATGGGTCAGGTCGACCTTCGGGAAGCATGGGTCGACCCATGTGTGGCTCAAGTCGACCTTAAGGTCGACCCCCAGAGAGACTAGGTCGACCTGATGGTCGTGAATACTACAGGAATTTTTGCTTGTTTCGTTTCCAACTTTGAGCGCTGATTTCAGGCACTTCTAGGTTGAATCAAGCTATGAAATTTGACATGCAACTACTACTAAACATGTTCTACGATCTGAAAAAGTTCACACTCAATTCCGGTGTGAAACCAAAGAGATATAGGGTCACAAAGTTGAACCCAGACAAGATTCTTTTACTGTAAACAAGAAATTTCACGTTTATAGTAAGTCAAAAACACAACAGAAACCGAAACAAATTTTTACATGCAGCTTGGTTTGGCAAGAAATGTGAGTTACTACTCATCTTGCTAAGATTTACAGCGATTTTAAATAGCAAGCAGTAGTCTTTTGCCTTGAAAAAGCTTCGAACACCTGTAGAAGATGGAAAAGTGGACATGCGAGCATAAAAAAAAAGTTACAGTATACTGTTAATCTCAAAATTGAAAAATAGAGGATGAAATAAAGATTGTTTTGGTGAGATTACCTATATTAGAATAGGATTCACACTTGATTTACCTTAATTTAGAGGGATTTTAATTTTTGAGAATTGGAGAGGATGCCATTTTTGCTCTTTTAAGATTTTACAGAGGAAGCCAGAAATGAAAAGAAGAAGATGTACGTACAGCTCAATACCATCCTCTTCTGATCATTCTAAATGATAGGTTTGGGCTTATACCCATTACCCAATAAGCCTATGTATCAACACTCAGTTAATTTTTAGTTATGCTATATTATGTTAACATAATTTTCACCATGTTTACACATATTTTAACGAAATAAATTTATACAATATACTATGTTTACAAAAATATTTTCCAACATAAAAAATTAATTTAGCCATTAAAAACTATTTTCCATCATTAAATTCTTATTTTTATTTAAATACTTCAAATTACACCATTATTTACATAAAACAATTTTTTAATACCAAAATCTCCACAAAAATTATTTTCTTATCCAATCAAACATAGAAAACCATATTAACATTATTTTTACATCCAAATATTATTTTTGAACAAAACACTACCTTTTTATTTACAATATTTTCCATATTGAATTTTAATACTTCATTAAAGCTAAAAAAAATCAACATTTTATCACTGTTTCCACAATTAAAATATTTTATTAATATAAAATTATCTAATGCTTATTTTTATCACAAATTCTTATAACAACATTTCTAAAACTTTATTTCCAACATTATGCATTCATTTACAACAAATGGTATTGAATTAAATTCTTTTACTTCACTTATTTAATTAATTTACCACCAAAACATCGTATTTCCATCAATCTCAATTTATTACCAACCAAATCAACCCAATACTATTTTATTTTACCAAATATCCATTGTTTATTTAGAATAAACAATTTCAACATATTTTACCACTTCAATTTATTTTATTCCTCCGTTATTAAGTATAGCCACCGTTTAATTTTAACTTCAAATGTAATCACCAAAACCAGGGTTGTTACAGACTCCCCCTTATAAGAATTACGTCCTTGCAATTTCCTGGAGAAGAATTGTATTCAACACGATTTATTTCATCTAGCAATGGAAAATAAATAAGCTTGAGTTTAAAATTCTCACCCTTGACACGAGAAGATTGGAAACCAAGATAAGATCGCTTGATAAATTCTTTGATTTTCCATCTACAGTCATTGGAATTAGCGAACCATTGAATCTTCACGAGTAGTACATCCTTATTTCAAAGGCATTTCACCTTTGAAGCAAGAACACGGAAATGATGTTGCACAATAGATAAATCAGGTGAGATCTCAAGCTCTTGCAAAATAGGAGGATCAATAACAGAATCTGATTCACAAAGGCACTTTCAAAGCTGAGAGACGTAAAACACATCATGAATGCCAGAAAAATGAGCCGGAAGTGATACTCTATAAGTAAATGGGCCAATATGCTCAGTAATATGAAATGATGCTATGAATCGAGGATACAATTTTGCGGTCCTAATGAAATGCATTATCCCTTCATGGGAGATACCCAAATATAAACAAGATCACCAAGGCTTCCAACAGTCGGCCGCGTAAGATTTATGTCGAATCTGTGCCTCTTTCACTTTATGACGAATAAGATCGATCATCTCTGAAGCTTCACGAATTGAATTGGGGCGAAAATCAGCCTTTCTCCAGATTCCAACCAACAAGAAGGTGATCAACATGGCTTCCATATAGGGCTTTGAAAGGAGCCATACTAACATTGGACTAAAAAATTATTATAATAAGAGAACTCAACAAGCGATAGGTGGTCTTCCTAACTACCACCAAAATCAAGAATGCATGCACGAAGTAGATCCTCAGAAATATGATTCACCCATTCATTCTGTCCATCAAACTACAGATGATAAACTGTGCTGAAGTTAAGCTTTGTAGCCAAAGCCTTCTAAAGGCTCTGCCAGAAATTATTGGCGAAAAGTGGATCTCTATCGGAAATGATCAAACTAGGAACACCATGAATTCTCATGATCTCCTTAATATATAGCTTAGATAGATGAGAAGCTGGCCTATTAGAATTAACAGGAATGAAATGAGCGGATTTGGTCAAGTGATCCACAGTAACCCAAACACGGTTATAACCCAATCTCAAACGAGGTATGCCATCAATAAATTCCATAGATATTTGATCCCATTTACACAACGGGACCTCAAAAGGCTGCAGAAGACCACTGGGACGCTGATGTTCGGCTCTAATGAGTTGATAAGTCATGCAATTACTCACATAACTTGCAACATCATGCTTCACGCCTTCCCAATAATACAAGCATCTCATATCGGCATACATCTTGCTACTACCGGGAGGAATGGTATATTTAGAACGGTAACAATCATCAAGAGTGTCCTGCCTTAGATCAGAAACACAAGGCACGATCAATCGAATCTTCTTGTGAAGACAACCATGAATATCAATCTTGAAATCCCTCAACTCATCATCACGGGATTCAAACTTACAAAGCGGAATAAATCGTACAAGATCTGGATCTTGCCACTGAGCCTTGACAATATGATCCACTAAGCTAGGAGGAGCTTCCAAACTAAGTAATAAGATAGGAAAATCTGAAGCTGGAGCACGATCATGAATATCACAAAGAGATATAGTCTCCCACATATCCCACTCAGCTAACATCATAGAAACAACAGCTGAGTGCTTGCGACTTAGCGCATCTGCAACTCGATTCCCCTTTCCGGAAGTACACTAGATATCAAAATCATAAGAGCCTAGGAACTTGAGTCAATGCTATTGTCGCATATTAATCTCTTTCAAGGTGAACAGATACTTCAATGATTTGTGATCGGTATATAGAATAAAGCGCTCGCCCAAAAGATAATGACACCAAATCATCAAGGCAAAGACTATAGCGGCCAACTCTAAGTCGTGGGTGGCATAGCGAACCTCATTCGGATGCAATTACCTAGAAGCAAAGGCAGCTACCCGATCTATCTGCATAAGCATGAATCCGAGACCACATCTACTAGCATCAGTGTAGACAAGATCTTGATTCCCTTAGGACACACAAGGATAGGAGCATTAGTAAGAAGTTCCTTCAATTTTTGAAAAGAAGCTTCACACTTATCATACCAAATAAATTGAATGTCTTTTCTAGTAAGGCTAGTGAGAGGAAGAACAATGCGGGAAAAAATCCTTGATGAACCGACGGTAATAATCCACCAATCCAAGGAAACTGAGAATCTTAGAATTGCTTTCTAGTCTTTTCCAATTCTGAATTGCTTCTATCTTCGATGGATCGATATAAATGCCATCCGAAGATACAATGTGGCCAAGGAACTTCACTGTATTCTCCCAAAAGTGGCACTTGAAGAATTTGGCTTTAAGTTGATGCTAACAAAGAGCATCAAAACAATCCTTAAATGATGAGCATGATTGGCTTCGAATTTAGAGTAGATAAGAATGTCATCAATGAATACAAGGATGAACTTATCAAGATATTCCCGAAATACTCGATTCATTGGATCGACGAAATAAGCAGAGCGTTCAACAAACCGAATGGCATAACGAGCCACTCGTAAGAACCATAACAAGTGCAGAATGCGATAAGAAAATTGCTATCCTCCATAACTCATAGCCGATGGAAACCATTGGCAAGGTCGAGTTGAGAAAAGACCATAGCACCACTCAACCGATCGTACATGTCATCGAGCCTGGGCAATGGATACTTGTTCTTAATAGTTAACTTGTTAAGCTTGCGAAAATTGATGCAGCCTATAGCACCATTATATTTCTTAACAAAGACGACTGCGGCACCCTACAGGGAAGAACTAGACTGAATAAATTGCTTGGCTTCAAGCTCCAACAATTGCTTTTTAAGTCCTCATTTTCCTTAGTGGACATCCTCGTGGAAGGACGACTATCAGCCTGAGCACCAGCAATGAGGTCCATATGGAACTCTATTGCCCGCTTGGGTGGAAAACCTGGAACATGCTTAAATACATCAGCAATATTACAAACGACTAGAACTCGAGATACATCATTATCATCTCGAGACTCAAAAGTAAATAGAAATGCTTCGGAATCACCATCAATATTCCAAAGAACAAAAGACAACTGATAAGCCAAATCAGGATGCCTAGGATATAGGATCCTATCAGAACATAGGATTTGAGCTTAATAACATGCAAGCCAACCCATCCCCGGAATCATATCAAAACCAAGACAGTGAATAACATGTAGATTCACACAAAAAGAAAAACCACAAAGAATAATTTCAACATCACTACAAAGAATTCTAAGTGTTATGGATCCCCTAATAGGAATCGCAGTCCTCAAAGAAGTAACAAGGCAAGAAACATCCAACGGTATAACATCAACAAGCCATTCGATACGAATGAGTGTGAAGCACTCGTATCGAAGAGAACTTGAATAGAATGATCATGAAATAATATAGAACTTTGGAGAATAGAAGGAAATGCACCTCTGGGCTGAGAAGAACCACTAGTAGCATCCACCACACTAAGCTTGCCCAACTTGACACTACTAGGAGCAATGAGACAAGATGAAACCCGATGCCCCTCTTTCTTGCAATAACGGAACACATGAGGCTTGGGACAATCTCAAAACAAATGATCAGAGAAGCTACAATTGAAACACCCCTTCCGACTAGGAGGTGCTCCACTGGGATGAGAACTAGAACCAACAGACTTCTTCTTGTTGTTGTAAGGAAAAGACTTGGACTTCTAAAAAGGAAACTTCTTCTTATTGGAGTTCTTATGAATCTCAGTCTCATCACTACTATCCCTCTCCTTCTCGACTGCTTCAAGATGAAGCGCCGAGTCAACCAACTCCTCAAATGAAAGCTTAAGCTGAAGCATCAAAGATTTCTTCAAATATTTCTTAAGGCTAGAAACAAACTTGAGATTCTTCTTATAAGAAGTGCTAATATACTTGGGAGCATATTGGACAAGGCCTTGAATGAAGAAACATATTCGAAAACTTAAGACTTCCCTTGCTTCAACTAAAGGAAGCAACGAGCTAAGAGGGCTTTCTCGGACTCGGGAATGAACTTAAGTTCGAAGCACTCCCTGAACTGGATCCAAGTAAGAGTATACTCATCGAGCTCAGTAATAAGAAGCTCATGCCAATCAAGAGCACGCTCTTACAACATACTTGTTGCTACAAGAACTCGGTGATGGTCGGAAAGATCCATGTAAGTAAAGATACGCTCATATGTACAAAGCCACGCCTAGACCTTAAGAATAGACTACGAGCCTTTGAAAATCTTGCCTGCAAGATGAGAGAAATCACTGCACATACATGTAAAAGAAGACTTGCATGGAGGAGACGAAGGAGTAGGAGCTGGAGGTTGAGTGCTCCTAAATAACTCCATGAACTGATCAGTAGACATGTAAACACTGTTTGGATGTAAGCCACTAGACAGCCTAGCATCAGAATGGCAACCTCTGCCTCTTCTAGCCATATGCTGAAAGCATAAGATTGGATAAGGATTATTCGTAGGGTAAGATATCATTATTTCAATTATTGAATACCACGGAATTAAAATGCATTCCTAGACGTATTCCCAACTTATATCTATCCCAAGGACACGAAGATTAGGGAATATGTAACACTTATACTGTACTCCGATGTAATGTAATATATGTTCTGTTATGTGTTTATCATATTTCATTCTGAACTCTACTCTGATACCAAGCTATGACGCCCCACCCTGAGATCCACATTAACAAAGATCATTGTGCAATAATACTGTCTGTTAATGCAGAGAATATGGTTGGTTAGGAGCAACCATCCGTAATCTTTATCTTAAACAAGTATTGAATACGTCGATTGGGTGCTCTAATTTTTTTCTTTTACTTTTCTCATGTTGATCGACATACTCAATAAATTTTTAACATAAAACTAAGGTAGCTAACGGATCTATAAGAAAAAATATAAGAACAACAAATACTATAGATCACAGAACAGCAGTCACACACATATATATACATATATACAGATACATCATAGTACTCTACATAGTGATACAACAGTGGTGGAACATAGGCCACAATACATATATCGAGTCAAAGAAAATATGTACATATTAGAGTATACAAAATAACTACAAGGCGACACAAAAGATGACTAGCGTCCAAAAGAAAGCAAGAAAATCCATATCGGAAGCAACATAACGGTAATCTACAGAAGGTGATTAACTAGAAACAACTTGGTTTGACCCGAGTACATAAAATACAAGGGTTAGTCTTGCTTAAATAAAGTGATTAGCACAAGATAAATGAAGTATAGGAATAAATGATAACATCTCTTCTCAAAAGAGAAGAAGCAACACCAAATACATATATATACACACACACCAACTACTTCATACGAGAAAATATCACCAAAATACATCATATGGAAGTTTCTCGAAAGAGGCAACATTAACTACAACATCAATTATTCACAAATAATCGACTCATATCATCAGCATCTACAGCAGCCAATATAATGGCTTACATCAACACTATAGCTCCTAAATAGGAAATTACAATTCTCAAAAACCGGCCAAAGGATGGCAACCACAAATCACAATATGTAAAACTCGGTTAAGAGTTCAAAACTCCAAAATGTAATCACTGTATAATAAATCCTTAAAAGGCTCAAAGGCCCAATAATCATAGAATAGCGAATTTTTTTGGAAATCACAAATAAATCGAGAAATATCACCAAAGATGCACGTGCTCAACAAATTGGCCTAAGCCCGCCAAGTACTGTATCTTAAATAAGGCACTTAAAACGACCAAGAGGGCTCATTTCATCCCAGTGGACAGGTTGCCAAGGTCAAATAGAGGTAATAATAGTATATGGGTTATAGTGGACAGGTTGACGAAGAGTGCCCATTTCATTCCAGTAAAGTCAACCAGGACGGCACCTGTTTTAGCTAAGTTATTCATGAAGAACATAGTTAGACTACATGGAGTTCCTAGTTGTATAGTCAGTGACAGAGATGCCTTGTTCACTAGTGAATTATGGAAGAGTCTACAAGAAGTATTGGCTACCAAGCTTAATATGAGTACTACATATCAGCCTCAGATGGATAGGCAGATAGGGAGAGTCAACAAGGTACTCGAGGATTTACTGAGAGCTTGTGTATTGGACTTTGATGGATCTTGGGAAGACCACCTGCATTTGGTTGAGTTTTCCTATAATAATAGTTACCAACTAGTATCGGAATGGCCCCTTTTGAAGCTTTATATGGAAGGCCATGCAAATCGGCAGCATGTTGGTTGAAGACTAGAGACAGATTAGTTTTAGGACCGGATTTGGTTAAAGAGGCGTCAGAGAAGATTGAGTTAATCCGAGAATGGATGAAGGAAGCTTAGTTTATACAAAAGAGTTACGCAGGTAAGAGGTGTAACGACCTAGAGTTATCAGTTGGAGAAAAGGTTTTCATTAAGGCATCACCTATGAAGGGTGTGGTACGATTTGGAAAGTCAGAGAAGTTAGCCTCGAGATATGTTGGACCATTCCAGATTATAGAGAGGATTGGGAAGCTCGCATATAGAGTAGAGTTGTTAGGAAGCATGACAGGTGTCCACAATGTATTTCATGTGTCTCATCTTTGCAAGTATGTGCATGATCCAGAGACTACTATTCCTCCGTCGGCATTGGAAGACTTGATAGTAGAGCTTTAATTGACTTTTTTAGACAACCAGTTTGGGTTGTAGCGAAGGGTAAGAAAAGATTGAGGAACAAGACAGTCGGGTTGGTAAAATCTCAGTGAAGCAATAAGGAGAAGGACTGTACTTGGGAGACAGAAGACATGATTAGAGATACTTATCATGATCTGCTTTAAGGGCATATTTGTACTAGATTTATATAGATACTTGCTAGTCAGATAGGCTAGTATGTTTGTTAAAACTTGTTACAGATGATTATTATGTTTATTATTTAGTCCTTACTGAAATTTTAATGTGTTTTATAACAAGATGAAAGTGAATTTCTGTGATTTTTGGGGATTTTTCCTAATTATTTTACTACGGAAAATAAATTATGTCAAAAGAAAGACTTGTCTACAATATTGGTTTTGCTCAATGGAAGGGCTTAAACGTTAGATTTTCCTTGATTTAATTATGACAAATGCGACAGTTATTTTGTAAAGGATTTGTAAACTTTTAAAGTGACAAATCAAAGGATTACAAATAGGAAGGTAGTTATAAAGAAATTTGTCAAAGTAGCATAATTTCAGCCTTAAAAAGTTGGTTCCGCCGACTTTAGTAACGTCTTTCTACTCCAATGCTTCCGCTCCAACTCAGTCGAAACCAACTTAGCCAAAACCTACCTAGTCGAAACTAATACATAAGGCATCACTTAGATGGTATGTAGTGGATTGGAGGAAAGACGGAAGGCAATGGTGTCGAAAGCAATGCTTCCGATTGGGTCGAAACTTTAGTTTTGTTTTCAAATGTTAAGTGTCTGCTTCGTTTTACTTAAGGCTTTCGACATAGTCGAAACATATGCTTTAGAAAAGGGGTTTTTCTAAATAGTTTTTGAAGTAGGTTTCCATATCATGTATTAAGTAGGAGCATTTAAATAGGTTCCTTTGTTTTTAAATAATGCTTTCGAAAGAGGTGGTCCCGACCTAGTCGAAACTCAGCTGCTATTCTTTTACCTTTCGAATGTATTGCAACCATCAGTGCTTTCGAAGGGTTCACTTTGTTTTAAACTTAAGCTAAGTCACTTCCTAAGTGTTTTCGAAAGGGTTTAGGGGTTTCGAAGGAAATGGTATCAAAAGGGGGTTTCGATGCTATCCTTCAAAGTTTTACTCAAAGGTTTTGAGCTTTCAAATAGATGGTTATGACACCATCAACTTTTCCCCAAAACTATTTATTAATGGTTTCGAAAGAGATACTTTCGCCTATGATCACTTTGACCCAAACGATGTTTCAAAGAGTGAAACCCAAAACTTTCAAAAGGGGTAATTTCATTTGTTTCAAAGCTATGTTTCTAATGAATTTTGAGTAACATTTTGATACCATTGAAATGTATATTTGGTTTCGAAAGATATGTATTAAAAGGGCTTCAAAAGATGTATACATAATGTTTTGAAAAGGAGTTTTATTTGCTTTCGAAGGAGATTATCCAGGGGTTTCGAAAGTGATGTTTTATGGTTTTCAAAACAAATAACTCAATCTCTTTTTTAAGGAAAAACCTTGGCATAAATGAATTAAAGAGTTTTGAAATAGAAGAAGTTCTCCTTGATTAACAGGTCAAAGGGTCTAACCAAGTTTTATATAAAATAATTCCAAGGACAGTACACCATAGGGGTTGGTATAATTATGATTGCTTCTTCATATATTTATTCACATTGTAATTAACCCAAAATAGTACTTTGAAGAAGGGTAGAATAACCGGCTAGGTTGACCCAGTAATGAATATAACTTAAGAAAAGTTAAAATCCTAATCAAAGATATTGGCAGGGCTAATGGGTTCACAGTAAGCCCATGAAAACTGTGTATAGAAAAAGATATTGGAGATGCCAATAGGTTCATAGTAAGCCCATTAAAATTATGATTTGATATTGGCAGGGCCAATAGGTTTATAATTAGCCCATGAAAACTCTATTCGGATTAATATATTGACAGTTAGTCAATGGTTTATAGTGAGCCCATGAAAACTAGGATAAGAGGAAGGATATTGGAGATACTAATAGGTTTTTAGTAATCCTATGAAAACTATGAAATTAGACAGGTAGTCCACAATTATTAAATAGGTTATTGGTGAGCCCATGAAAACTAGTAGGTTAATAGTAAGATTAAAAACTATAATTCAGACAGATATTCTGAATGAATGGGGATGCGTAATCCAGAATTAACTTATTTGTTTACAAATCATTGTACTATTTTGAGTTGTTTTAATCATCGTGGATGCATGAGCACAGTATATGGTTTTATAAAGGTTTTAAGATACTAGTGAGGGAAAATCCCATTCCGCTTAGCGGCATGGTCTCATTAGATATATAAATAGTTTGAGATGGTAGATTATTATTCGTATAGGCTTTATGTCCGACTCGAAAATTTTGTTCTCCTATTAAACTCTCGGGTACTCGGTTGATTTTGAGTAGTTTGAGGTTTATGGTTTCTAGGTGTTCTTTTAGACGAATAAAGCTTCCGGTGACGAGAAAGAGGCATGTTAGCTACTTAGAATTATTTTTCACCTGTGTGTTTTGGATGTAAAGGCAAAAATGTTTTATTGTCTGTTCATCCAAGGGGGCATCTTCATATGTCGCTTTTGGCGTATTTTGTATTAATTATATATTATCTGAACGTGGTCAGCGTACTGAGGTTATGTAACGAATTTGCAATGTTTTGAAATGGAATGTGGAATTTGTCTACTATTTAAAAAAAATCCTAGTCATGTGTATATGTATATAAATGTATCTAACATTGTCATATTTGGCCACCAAGGATTAATAACTATGGATGACTACAGCATCCGTAGTCGTTATTTTTGGGCCTCCAAATAAGGGGATGTTACAGTATGCCTTTGGGGAAATTCTGTTATTTTTTGTAAATTAATTAACTCTGCAATCAATTCTCGTTCATAATAAATGTTCTTTTCTTTCTGTTATATATTTGTTATAATGTGCTATAAACATTTAAATATTTAATTAAAATACATTTAGTGAAAAATCCATAAATTATGTGTTTGTGATAGTAATTACAAATAGTTGTAATCATGAATATTATATTACAATATAATAAACACGTCATTTTAAATATTGCTATGCTTCGAGACCGGATACCAATCTATTCGTTGAGACCAAAGTATGTAACACTCTCCAAATGTTGAACAGTGTATTACTCATGATTATTGAGGGCACCAAGGGGGTACGTATTGATAGTTACTGGTAACTATGGAATGGCTCACTCGATAGTTTTCTATTGGTTAATATAACTAACGTTAAACAAAAAATATCAATGTGACTAATTTACCCAATTCTCTCGTCTTGAAAATATTGTTGACCTTCAATATGAAAACTTCGCTTTGATTATAGTCAAATCATGGCATGAGATCCACCGAGCGACTATAATTGGGTCAAGCGGCAGTAGTGAAAGTGAAACACTATTCAAGAGAAGATTCATCTTCTTAGTTATGTATGGTTAATATCGCAGTCAATTCAATGTTAAAATCTTTATTTGGAGTAGTTCGATTAAGAAAAATAATTATTATTGTACCGAAGACTTTGTGTTTGGGCTACAGTTTAATATGGATGATATTGGAATTTTGACCATAGCCGAATTCCTAATTCCAAAGTGATACAGTTTTGATGAAGAGAGTTGGTGTAAATAACTATCACAATCGGATGATACTTAACAAATTAAAATTAGATTTATCAAAACTAAGTAAGTGATAAATTTGGCTAAAATATCACACATCTGCTAAGTAATGTGTGAATGTTAATATTCGGATAGTTCGATAATAATCGCTCACCTAATTTACATCTAATGGGTCACACAACCAAAAAGATAAATTCTCCTTTGGTCGAACGATTTAATTGGTTTGTAATTATTATAAATTAATCAAATTAATTAATATTTGTAAAATGTTGTTTTTAAAATTTAATTTTGATTTGATGAACAAATGTTGTTAAATACATTTATAATAGTTATAAATATATTAATTGATATGCGACATCGATACGCGTTTAAATTGGATTTAAGTCCATAATATTTTGTTCTAGCTTTAAATGGATGTGAAGCCATTGTAAGAAGTTGATGTATTCGGCTTTGATGAGGGCATGTCGGTGTTACAATTTGATAGCAAATAGATGGGCTAGATTTGTATAGATACGGAGGAGAGAATCGGAAAAGATGAAGATCCTAACTTGACTCAATTTATCCTCTATATAAGCATCTCAACCCACACCTATTGAAGTACTTTTGGGTCCTCTAATCCCTCTTATTTTTGGCTAACCATACCTCCCATTCTTCCATTAATACAAGTTCAAATAATGTTCTATTTGATAACCAGTGGTCATCGGTTCAGAGAATAGCACTATACTGGATTTGAAACTAGTTCGAGAAGTAGAACACATCGTTTCAAGGTGTACAGGTTGGTTCTAAGGTTTATTCCTAACCAATTTATGATATTAATATATATATATATATATATATATATATATATATATATATATATATATAATGTTCGTATCATATATATTATATCAACAGAGATTCCAATATATAAATATATTGTCACAATTTGGATTTATTATATGTTTACACATACTTTTATATTTATAAAATAAATTTGTGATATATAGCTATAAATAGTAGGACTCGAAATAGGAAAAATTATTTTTAAAAGTTTAATAATTATATTTACACACACACACACACATATATGTAGTTTATAATTTAAATACAACATCATATATTATTAAAAATATGGTTGTATAATTTCATATATAAAGTTTTATAACTATAATATTTTAGACAAAAACAAATAAATAAATATGTATATGTATATGTATAGTACTTAAATATTATTTAATTAGTTAATTATATTAATCATGTTTACACCCACATTATAAAAATTATGTTTCATATTTCATTTTAAAAAATTATAGTTACACTCAACATACTCTTAGTAGAATAAAATCCATTTTCTACAATTTAAAAATAAAATCAATTATAAGCCGAGAATTAAAATATATTTTAATAATTATATCTAAATTAAAAAATTATTTATTAAATATTCAAAATTTGTAAATATCACTTAGAATTTTACTGAAAATATTTAAAATTCAAAATTATGTTTCAAAAATAATTTTTATTAATTTTTAAAAAATATCTTTACAGATATTTACATTAAAATATATTCTAAAATTAAAAATTAAAAATACTCCGAGCAGTGCACATTACTAGGTAAATATATATTGTGCATATAAAAATTGTTAGTATATATTTATTAATATATTTTCATACATATATATATAAGCATTATATATATATGTTATACGTATGTAAGCTTCATAAAAAAATTATATACATATATACACATATATGTATTGTTTTTGGTTTTGCAGTAAATTATATATATATATATAATTTATAAATTACTTAAATATACTTATATATATTTAAAATATATAAGGTGTTAAATTTTCATACATATGTTTACAATACATAAATTTATTTATTTATATAAAAATATTTATATTATGTGTGTGTGTGTGTGTTTGTAATATTTGTATATATAAATTGGAAGTATGTGAACATACATTTGGAAAATATATTTGTATATTAGATGGGCTAACTTGTCCGTTGCGGTGTCCGTCCAACATATGTATAATATAATATATTAATTGCGACAATCCACGATTTGAAAGGTTTGAGTTGACAATAATCCACACATATCCGACTTAAATAATCTGAAACATGGATAAGCAATGGAGTTAATTAAGAAAAGAAGAAGAAAACAAACATAGAATCTTGCAGCATAGCGATAAAATATAATAATCAAATAAACAGTTCATGAAGATGTTTATTTATTTATTTGATTATAATTTAAAAAACATTTATCGGAGTTATATATACATCAGGGATAAGTAAAGTAATGCAGTAGACAACATAATGCAGGAATAATAGTAGTAGTAATATACCAAATTTTCGTCTTCGTCCACCAGAGAATAATCTTCAATACGTTGAAAAACTCAGGACTGATCCGAGCATAATGAAAAGACAAAACACTCGAGTCAGGGCTAAAATATTCTTACGTGGGTCAAATAACTCAAGAGATGTTACAGGATTTTCCATCTCTCAAGGATCCATCAAAATATTTATATGTAGTAGAATATGCTATGTATATATAATGTCTAATCAATAAAATAAATATCAAAATAACGTTAAGGCTTTACATTGATCCCCCTTAACGCATTTTAAGCATTGTCATATAGTTTGCATTTAAAAAACCAGTAAACCGTCGGTGGATAGTGATGCTTCGTGATACAACAACACTAAACCAAAATCATATGGGTCCCGTATATGGATAAATGTATGACAAGGCATGTGAGTTAATGTCCAAATCTTGTTTGAGTATTAAAATGGTTTATAAAATAGAATAGTTTGGAGATCGAAATAATTTGGATATTAAAAAGATAGGTCTTAAAAAGTTTACACAAAAATAATTTATTTGAAAATAGTTTCGAAGTCAAACTGATTCAATTCCAAATCTTGTCAATTCAAATCAATTTAATTTCCATTTCCACTTAAATAGATTCAATTTCGATTTCAATTCGAATTAACTTCGTTTCCAATTTATATTCAAAACAATTTCAATTTCGATTCCAAATTAATTTAATTTCAATTCCAAATAATTCTAATTCTATTCCAATTTGAATTAGTTTCAACTTAATTCTCAATTCCAATAGTTTTGATTTATATAAATTCGAGTTCAATTTTAGAATATCGATTTAAATCACTGAATACAGATTTAACTTCATTCTTCGAATTTAGAATCAAAACTTAAAATAAATCCCATTCTTGGGTCTAAATCTACATATATCCAATTATATTAATTTTACTTATCAATAATTCAATTTTCGAATGAGATTTCAAATCATTAAAAAAATCAATTTTCAAAACTCAAATCACATTTCTATTATAACTTCAAAATCACAAGATCGAATATTTAAACAGTTCCATTACCCAATTTAAATTTCAACATCCCGAGTTCAAGTTCGAAAATAATGTGATTTCTATAAATTTGATTTTTATTTCTTTATATCAAAATCATTCAACTAAATTTCAAATCAATTTTTTAAAAATAATTTAATTTAACCAATACGGTGTCCGTATATAATTTCTATCCTTTGGCCAAATGGTTAGTTATTTCAATTTAATTTCAGGGATGGATATATATCATTTCAATTCAAATCACAGTGTCATAGGTATATATCAATTCAACCTATTTCTTAATTTATTCGAAATGATTCAATTTATAATTTTATATACTGTAAATAATAAACGGATGATAACAAGATATGTATCAAAATAAATAAACATCCAAATTGTTCAAAACATCAATCAATAGCATCCACCTCAATCAACATCAAATTAGCCAATAATTCACAACAATTCCAAAGTTATCAATATTAGGTAATTTACTGGAAATTTACTTCCAATTTCAAATTTAACCGTTAATTTTGTTACCTATAGTCAATTCATATGTCGATTCATTTTTAAATAACAGTCGATAAAATTAGACAACTTGACGATTAAATTTTTAAAGAACATAAAAATATTATAGTACGCCATGAGCATTAAAACCACTCACCTTGATTTATTTTTCGAAATGGCCAAACGTTCCAAATCTAGATCGAAACTCTCCTGCCTTACCACGTCTAGATACCATATTGAGACTTCCCTGACTTTGCCACATCATACCGATCAATTTCCCAAACCTAAGTTCAAACTTCAAATTGCTCGATTCCACTTTAATTCTATCAAAATCACAGCCCATATTCCATTTCTTGAACCACCCTAAATGGTAACGGCTATGCCCTCGTCGATTACACTACTTATGAATTCCTAGCAACATCATCGCGGCCCCCTCAACATCCATCTCCAAATACACACCTGCTTGAAGATGTCGTTGGACTAGATCTAATGCCAAAAAAACTACAACTATTCCGTCTACATTTCATCGCCTCGCCCCACGCCATCTTCGTCCCTTGACGTCGCCGCTTCACACCTCCGAAACCCAAGCGTGCGCATCTATCCTCCAGCCAGATTTGCGACCAACACCATCGCAGTCATCACAACCCTCCAGTTTTCACGCGCGCACGGTTGATCAAGCCCACGCTGCAGCGGTCTAGTTCACCCAGAAAAATTGCGACTTCCCCTGTCGCGTCTTCTCAATGACCATCACACTCTACGAGATTGCCGTAGATTGAAGCTCCATCGAATTCGAGACCATTGAGCCTAGTTTCATGAATGTCCACGGTGATTTCAATTTAATCCCCTTTTTTTGTTTTTTTTTTGTTTTACAAAGTCGAGATTTTTGATTTCGTCCCCAAGAAGGATACAGGGGAACTTGCGATTTAAAATAGTGGGAGGAAGAAAGAGACAATGCATAGGGCGGCTAATACTAGGCTTTGACTTTTAAAATTTATAATATGAATTAACTCCCAAAATATCTTGTTTCATATACAAGGAAATCTCGAATCTCTAACGAGGCATGCCGCCTGGCATTCCTAAGGTTATACACCTATTCTGAACCCAATGGAGCAAGCTTCGAGGTCTAATTTGATAGTACGAGGAAGATAGTTTTTTGAACCCAATTATATTACAAATCTACAATATTAATTTCAAGGTGTTTCTATCTCGTATGACCCGACGGTGAATCCAAATGCTACAAAAATTGAAATCCGATAATAATACACTATTATGGATCTAATGGAGTTGGTTTTGTTGAATTCCAAGACTGTTCTCTGGATTGCTATTTTAACGCGTTGATTGAATTGACCATTTCAAAAATTATGAAATCACTTGAAATTTCAGTTTCAAAAACTTATTAACCCAATTCTAATCTATTAGTACCAAAATTGGTGACTAACACCCAAAGAAAGATTTGTGTAAAGAGACTAATGAAGATAGAAAATGAAATAGAGGAATGTATGCAAAATTAACCACAAAATTAACTGCAAAATCTAGAACATCAGATTTATAGTGGTTCGGCGTAACTGCCTACGTCCACTTTGAGTTTAATCTTTATTGCTTTTTCAAATATTTGAATACAGACACAATCTATACACCAACAACTTGAATAGAAGTTCTAACATAAAAGTATTAAGTCTTGAAAATGGCAGAGTCTCCCCGGAGTCCACGAAAAAAGGTCCATTTTCACTATGCCTCTGCCCCTCTTTATATAAATGAAGATAGGCTGGACTTCCTTCACGGGCCCCGAAACAAGGTATCTCGGCCCATGGTAGGTGACTTCTTTGCAACGATCCTGGTATGCCAAACGAGACATGCCGAATGACAAATGCCGATCGAGGAATGCCGAATGGCCAATGCCGAACCGAGGTGTCTTGGTAAAGGACTCGAAGCAAACCACAAGGAGCTCGAAACGTACAGTAGTGTGACTCAAAGTGATGATATAGCAGTCGGCTCACTTTATAATGGAACTGGCCATTACCAACTCTCCTGCTATGCACCAAGAGCGATGCATGCCGAACCTTCCAGACCAAGTGACATGCGCCTACCATCTTAGCCGAGCAACATGTGTTCGTGCTTTCTTGACCGAGCCACTCATGCAGAGCCGTCCTTCCCCGAGCATCCAAACCGAACTGTCCCCATCTTTATCTTCATTGGTCAAACAGTGATTGCCAAACGATGCTGCCAAGCAAGGTTGGCCAAATGGTAGTTGCTAAGTAGTGTTCGCCGATCGATGATTGCCGAACGATGTTGCCAAGCAAGGTTGGTCGAACGGTGCTGCTAAGCAGTGTTGGCCGATCGTTGCCGAGCGCAGTTGGCCAAACGGTAGTTGCTAAGCAGTGTTGGCCTAACCACAGATCCAGACTGAATGGTACTTGTATGCTAAGCCTATCAACTCAAGCCAATCTCTCACTGAAACATGTTTCAGTTGGAGCCAAGCATGAAACTCGATAGTTAGCCTCTCCTAACCTGGCCAAACAACCGGGTAACATTTTCCCCCCAAAGCGCATTGTGTGAACTAACATGATGCGCTTTGAATTTGCAGTCAGTCCTTGCTCTCAAATGTTAGCTCGCTCGGAATGGTCATCATCCGATACGATATACATCTACGTCTTGTTTTTAATTTTTTCTCCATTGGTTCATCATTAATTTAGGACAAAATGGTTCGGCATGTCAATAATGAACCACGCGTTCGTTTGACCCATGCCGATGTGTCGACCAATTCTACCGGTCGATGCATATTCGCCTTTAATGCAGATCAGTCGACGTTCATTCGTCGAACCACTCGTTTGGTAAGTCCACTATCACTCGGTTTAATGGCTCGCCGGCCCACTGAGATACCTTGATCGAGTCCACTGGTTGATGCCTGTTCACCTCTCCTTCTTCATATATAAAATCCAACACTTCTCTTCCTCTTTTCTTTACTTTTACTTCAACTCTTCAGGACCTTATAACTTATCTTCTCTCGAACTTCGGCTACCTCTTCCTTTCAAAACTATATCTCCTGCCTTCCTACTTTGGACACCCTTGAACCCGAATGAACTCCGGCTTGAAATCCTATAGTTTCACAAACTTCTAGTTTCCTTTATAGATACGGATCCCTTCTTTAACTCATCCCTTTTAGCTTGGAATCACGTTTGAGGTCTGAGCACATGGGTTCCTAGTTAGGAATTAGTGGGAAGCGACAAATAGAAGGATGAATTGGAGATAGGAGCGTGCTCTAGGCTTGGTGTTTGACTCGGTTTTAATGGTAATAAAGTAGTTATTAAGAGAAGTGGTCATGGTTCTTACTTCGAAGTCGTGGACGTAGAGAAGGAGAAATCTCGATGGTTCGTGGAAGTCGGTGCAAGCCTATGGCATTTGGCTTATCATATGATCGAGGGAGGACAGCCAATGACGTAATCGTAGTGACATTGGGTTGTTAGGACTTTAATAATAGGGTAGCTCAAAACTACGAAAGGGAGTTTGGTTCGGCATACCAAACAAGGAATTTGCTAGTATGATAAGCTGAGAATTCTCGAAGGGGAGCACGGATCAGTAGGAAGTTATGTTGGTAGGTAAATCTCTGTTAGGAGTAGTGCAAGGGTGAGTGTGTCGCTTGGCCTAGAATAAGAAAGTGTGGACTGACCAATCCTGCGTCTAGCGATGTGGCCGCTTGGTGCTTGCTGAGTGAGAGCGCAGGTCAGTGTCTCTGGTCTAGAGAGTCGTTCGGTCACATGTTTTGGGAGTCACGTGGCTTTGAGCCTTACGGTCGGGATTAACATTCAAAATCATTCTATCTTGAACACAACACATGTCAAGTCCACTTACCCGCACACCTAATCATAGGACAATGAATAAGGACATGAACTCAAGCACACAAGCGTATGAGACTGATTCTGACTAATGATTCCATGATTATGAAAACCATAAAAGTGAGTCCAATCTAACAAAAGTAAACAACAACACAAAATATATAATGCCAACGTCCGATTTCAAGGCCCATGCTACCGAACATAGGACAAGCTTTTGAAGACGGTCAGCGATAACGGTCTTCGAAGATGACAATTCAATGCTTAATCACACTTCGTTAGTCTTTAAATCTTTAATTCTTTCACACTCATACTTGAAAGATTGCACTAGTCCACACACCACACGGGAGGAACATTTTTATTGTTATATCTAATATCGATTGCCTTTCAAGTATAGTTCAAACAGGCATCTATCCAAATTCGACGCTCGTTGAGGATGTATAGAAAGTTGAGCTCTGCCACAGTTTCAAATAAATCTGAGCCGAGTTCTCAGCATGAAGTAGTAGGGACTTCTAATCCATCGACAACTTTTACATAGGATATCCTAAAACCATCGGCGGCAACTATTGACCCGGCTCCTGATGTGATAGACGGAGCTGTTACTCTAGATAATCCTATTGACTCCAAAGATTCAAAAATCAATGAAATTGCTCTTCGTTGACTATGCTTGATTCGCGGAATCCCCTTTGACGACATATTAGTTCCATCGAGACGAGGCCATCCTCACCTGCCCCCAGCTGGATAAACAGCCTGCAACAAATTCATGTGCTGGGTCGGTAACATGCCACCATTCAACTCCTTTCTCCTTGAAGTGCTATAGTATATAGGGATCTCCCCGTCACAGCTGCATCCTAATAGTCATGCATTCATCTGCGACACTTGTATTCTCTTTATGAGTATCCTATCTAGGCTCTCTACTCCTAGTGACATCCGTTACGTCTATCGCTTCAAGCGACGGTTTGACAGTCCATCTTTCATATTCCTTGAGCCACATTCTCAATGTCAGATTTTGACGGGGGTATGGAATAAATTCACCCAATACAAGCAGGAAATGGTTCTTTGTACGTTGGCCCCACGCTTTGCGATAAGATGGCTAAAAGGGGGTGAGTTCCATTTTCGAATCAATTCTTGTCTAAAGCACGAGTGGGTTGTTTGTAAACTTCTTTCGATTTTTACAGGTATCAGCCCATGTCCCGAAGGCACCGGGTACTTTGAAGCCATTGAGGCCATTCGTGCTACTTCCGTAAAAGACCGAGAGATCAAACTTGTCATTTCCAATGAGTCGCACTTAAAGTTTGGGTTGTTGGCGGAAGGTCTTCGAACAAATCTTCCATCCGGTGTCACTATAACCGGACCCACGCCGAAGAAGGGTAAAGGGCGGGCCGAACCTTCAGTGCCTGCTACAAGTGGTACCCCGGACACATCCGAGGAGGGTGAGATTAGAGAAACTGGGGTGTCAGAAGCGCCGGGTGAGAATGTAAGTTCTACTCTGAAACCGGTGGTTGAGGCATATGGTACTGATGGACCACCTCCCCCTTCAAAGGAAAAAAAATAAACTAGCTTACAATCTGAGGAAGAAGATAGTGGGCGGAACCTCAAAAGTGACGATTACTCAAATGGAGAAAGAGCCATCCCCGTAACACTTAGAGGGTTCATTGAAAGGCTTATCTGACCTTACTATTCCCGATTACTTGCTTAATTATAGCTTCGACGATCCAGAAGCCCTAAAACTTCATTCTCCCACGAGAGGCGATGAAGATGTTCAAGCCCATCATCAAGGAAAGAAACTTCAATAAGCAAAGCTAAAGAAACTGGTCCATCGAGTAAAACACTAGGACACACACACTAACACTTACACCTCATCTTGTACTTAAGCTTCAACCACCATGTTATTCTTGCCAATTCGTGCTCACTTAATTTCGGTGCAGGTGATATGGGGCGCTCTCATAGATTCGACCGTCTATGTTGTCCTCTATCTTCCATCATTCCAGCCGAGACTCAGTGTCTGGCAAAGGCCGATATAGAGACGACACTAGCAATAGAGATTATCATCCTCGAGAATCATCGTCATCTCAAAGGAAAAGCTACAGTTATTCTTCATACTCCAATGATCCTCCTCAGCCAGAATGAAGCAAGGAGAAATCAGGTCAAAGGGGATCTCAATCTGAAGCTCATAGCGACCAATACTCTGGCTCATCGAGCACTAAGCAAACTCGTGAGCCTCACAAAAAGTCTGTGGTTTCGGCTAAGCCAACTTCTTCAGCCCCTGCACACGATCCATCGATAGCATAGAGGCCAGCAAGCTTAAAGCCACGTTCCTAAAAATATGCTTTGATGGATTGAAATTTCTTCCTGTGATCCATCCTATTCCAGGTCACGTTAAACAAAGTGTCATTACAACAACGATGCCTACGTTCAACATGACACGTTTGTTCACTTGGCCGAGAAAGTTTTTGAAGTTTCTACTAAGCGCAAGCATGAGATCGATCACCTAAAGCTTAGGGCCATTCACGACACGGATATTATCAAAGCCCAAGATGAAGAGATTTCCTCACATAAATCTCAACTTGAGGCCGCCCAGAAGAGCGCTAGAGATACTGCCGAGGCAGTCAATCGCCTGGAGGTCACACGTAAAAAAGAAATTGATAAAGCGGTTCAACACTGCGGCGCCTTAGCTTTAGAGAAAGACTTCGTTCAAAAGGAGAGAGAAGCACTTGCTCTACGAGTTAAAGAATTGATAAGAGCTACTTTTCAAAGAAAAGGAAGAAAAGACTGCTGCTCAAGAGGACCCACAACGATACTATGACGAAATTGTTGCTACACGACTTCTAAAAACAAAACTCAATGAGGAGCTCTCCAAGGCTGAAGCGCTATAGGGTGAAGCTCATAAGGAGGGAAAAAGAGTGGCGCTTTCGAAAATTAACTCTCGCCTCGAAGCGGCTGTTGAGGCTGGTTGGGAGGAGAATAAGTGCGTGTTTGATCCGCTCATAGCCTGGTACAATGCTCGAGTTCTCCTGCATTGCGACCTAACATTTCTTGGCGAGGGTTACCTCAAATCTTTGGCCGAAGCATGGGACACTTTAATAAAAATCAGAAAGTTTGAGTTGGGAACTGAAGAGGTTGACGAAGGATTAATGAAGGAATTTCTTCGGGGGAGTGAGCCTTCGGACTTGTCTGCAGCGAAGGCTCTTTATAGCAGAGTCTCCTCCCTATCAAAAGGAAAAAATGACATCACCTGTCCGTCCGAAACTGAGTCTTCGGCTCCTCCTCTTATTCAGCGGACTGGTCGCCCATCACTTGGCCCCTTCGAGCAGCACATTGGCTACGACCCAAAAGATCCTGGTCTTTATATTCTTGTTCTATATCCTATCCCTGAGGGGGAAACTCCCCAAACAGTTGAGAGTCAGCTGGATACTGGTACATAACTTTTCTTTCTTGATTTTAAAGGGCCATCATTTTTGGAGAGTAGTAAATCTATTATAATACTTTTCTCTTATGATTTCGTGCAGGCCTTTTTGACCTTGAGCCAACTCTAAGGAGCGATGTCGCCATGGAGAAGGAGGAGAAAACGGGAGAGGCAATTCAAACGGGATAGACTCCCGGACCTGACACTCAAGTGATCGAGATGCTTAACAAAGGCAAATCTTAAAATACATCGCCCGTCGAAGAAAATGATGAAGTTGAAATTATGGGTGCCTCCGAACACACTTCAAAGTTGAGCACGGAGGAGCAACTTATGGAAGAGAAGAAGAAGAAAGCCGAAATCAAGGTCGTTCCCCAAGTAATGGAACTGGATGATCCGTTAAACATGCCTTTGAAGGTCATTCTCCCATATGTAACCAGTCCACTGGAAGTTCCTCCTCCTTCCTCGAACACCATTTCCCTAGCAAGCGAGGTGTCCAAGAGGAAACGCTCGGGGGAGGAGCCGTTTGAGAAACCGAGGAAGGAGAAGAAGTCAAAGAAGTAGCTATCATGCCTCGTTCAACGAGAATAAGCCTAGATTATGTAATTATTTCTGTTTATTTCCATAGTCGATGTAAATAGACTTTTGACTCCGAGTTTAGAAGGAATTGTAGTGGAACTTTGTTTTGGGGTTAGTGTATAAAACTTCGTTTCTTTGTCTTCGACGACTTTCGTTTTTAGCTTATTGTCTAACTTATAGTCGAAATCCAAATCTTTATAGCTACATAAGTCCCATTTCACTTCCATATGACTCGAAATTTTTTGGAATCGTAGATACTCGATTCCAAGCTTCGAGCACTTAGAATACTTTTAGTTCGCACTCTGGGGACTTAGAGATTTTGAAGTCGTTTATACTCTAGTCCGCATTATGGGGACTCAGAGTACTCTAGTCCGCACTCTGGGGACTTGGAGATTTTTGAGTCATTTATACTCTAGTCTGCACTCTGGGGACTCAGAGTAATCCAGTTCGCACTCACGGACTTAGAGATTTTTGAGTCGTTTATACTCTAGTCCGTACTTTGGGGACTCAGAGTACTCCAGTCCGCACTCTGGGAAATTAGATATTTTTCAGTCATTTATACTCTAGTCCACACTTTGGGACTCAGAGTACTCCACTCAACACTCTGGAGACTTAGAGATTTTTAAGCCGTTTATACTCTAGTCCGCACTCTTGGGACTCATAGTACTCCAGTCCACACTCTAGGGACTTATAGATTTTTAAGCCATTTACAATCTAATCCGCACTCTAGGGGCTTAGAGATTTTTAAGTTGTTTATACTCTTGTCCCCACTCTAGGGACTCAGAGTACTCCAGTTTGCACTCTGGGGACTCAGAGTACTCCACACTTTAGGGACTTAGAGATTTTTAAGTAGTTTATACTCTAGTCTGCACTCTGGGGACCCAGAGTACTCTATTCCGCACTCTGTGGACTTAGAGAATTTTAAGTCGTTTATACTCCAGTCCGCACTCTAGGAACTCAGAGTACTCCAGTCCGCACTCTGGGGACTTAGAGATTTTTAAGTCATTTATACTCTAGTCCGCACTGTGGGGACTCAGAGTACTCCAGTCCGCATTCTGGAGACTTAGAGATTTTTAAGTCGTTTGTATTCTAGTCCGCACTCTGAAGACTCGGAGTACTCTAGTCCGCACTCTACGGACTTAGAGATTTTTAAGTTTTTATGCGCGTTCATATGCTAAACAGAACAATGTAACTTTAGTTTTTGCCATAGAATTACAACACACGAAAACATCAATAATTCATGGAAAAGATGGCTTCAAGCCTTTATTAATGAAAACAAATTGGATTGTCTTATCATATCCGAAAACTAGGAATCAACAAAATAAACATACACTAGAAACAATTGCAACTAAAATGCGAAAGAAATAGACTAAGTATAATAGCGTCGTAGATGCTCGCTATTCCATGCTCGGGGGAGTGTCGTGCCATCAACGGTCGCTAACTTGAAAGTTCCCTCTCCAAGACTCCGTTCAAAGATGTATGGACCTTCCCATGTGGGATTCCTTTGCGATGGGGTCGGGAAAACTCGCTTCAAAGCGAGATCACCCACATCAAAATTCTCGATCGGACTCTTTCATTATAATATCGAGAGGTGCCTATATGCGGCCGCCCTTAAATCAGCTTTTTCTTGTTTTTCATCAACAAAGTCCAATGATTCCAGCAAGAGATCTCGATTCTTATTAGGGTCGTAATGAGTTACCTGATGTGAAGGAACTTCAAGTTCCACCGGTATTACGGCTTCTGTGCCATATGCCAATGTGAATGAAGTGTGGCCAATCGCAGACTTGTGGGTGGTACTATAAGCCCAAAGTGTTGTTAGAAGCTCGTCCACTCACTTGCCTCTAGCCTTTTCTAGACGTTTTTTCAATATGGATTTGATTATTTTGTTCACGACTTCTACTTATCCATTGGCTTTTGGATGAGCAACTGCTGCAAACCTTTACTTAATGCCATACTTTTGACAAAATTCTTTGAACTTCCTACTTTCGAACTGAATTCCATTGTCCATAATGATAGTTCGCAGAAGGCCAAAACGGCATACGATGTTCTGTACAATGAAATTAAAGACCTTTTTGGTGGTGATTGTAGCTAAGTGCTCTGCTTCCTCTCACTTGGTAAAGTAATCGACCGCAACTATTGCGTATTTTGCACCACCTTTGGATATAGGCAAGGAACCGATTATATCGATTTCCATATTGAAAACGGCCAGGGACTAACCATCTGCATGAGTTCCGTTGGGGGAGCTCTTTGGATTTTCACATACTTTTGACATTTGTCACATCTCCTTGCGTAGACCACAGCATCCTGATTTACAGTTGGCCAATAATATCCATAGCGAAGGATCTTTTTTTCTCATGTCTGCCCCTCGGTATGGTCACCACATTGTCCTTCATGAACTTCCTTTAGGACTCGCTTTATCTCAGCATGGGCAGTGCACCGAAATAAAAGGACCGAGAATCCCTTCTGATACATTATTCCGTCCGGCGTTACATATCGCGAAGCTTTGCGAATGTCCTGTCGTCGTTCGTTCTTTTTTTTGGGCAAAACCTCGTATAGCTAGTATTACTTGAAAGGGGTTATCCATGACTCCTCCTCGATTTCTGTTTCTAACATGAAATCTACCTCATCTCATTTATACTCGAAGCATGTAAGATTTTGATGGGAACCAATCTCATTTGCTATGCATCGCCAGTACTTGCGAATTTCGCCAATGAATCGGCTTCTCTGTTTTGGTCACATCGGACATGCGAAATATCGTAATATTCAAGATCTGCCAATAGTTCATAAATCTAAGCAAGGTACGGAGCAAGCCTCTGCCCCTTTACTTGATAATCTCCCCACACTTGGTACACCACCAATTGTGAGCCGCAAAAGATTTCAACCAATTTCACTCCAAGTTCCCTGATAAGCTTCAAGCCAACAATCAATGCTTCATACTCGGCTTCGTTATTTGTAGCTAAAAATCGAGCTTCATAGCGTCACAAATTGATCGATTTTTGGGAATTACTAGAATTACGCTAGCCCTAGAACAACGGTCATTGGATGCCCCATCAGTGTGTAGTTTCCATCGAATGGAAGGAATATCATCATCACTGTTTGGTTTGGCTGATACGGTGCATTTTGCAATGAAATCCGCTAGTGCTTGCCCTTGTATGGCCCTCCATGCCAGGTAGGTGATATCGAATTTTCTCAACTCAATATTCCATTTTAACATCCTTCCAGAGGTTTTTGGTCGTTGGAGTACCTGTCGCAAGGGTTGATCGGTATAAACACTATCGAGTGTGCTTGAAAGTAGGACGAAGCTTGCGTGATATCACCAAGCAGTAGGCTAGCTTCACAATTTTAGGATAATTTCTTTCTACCCCTGTTAAACGCTTACTGACATAGTATAATGGCTTTTGAACTCGGTCCTCCTCGCGAACCAAAGCCGTACTGATGGCATGTTGAGGTACAGCCAAGTATACATACATCACTTTATGGTCTACTGGCTTCGACGGCACCGGAGGACTTTCCAAATGCCTTATTAGTGCTCAGAATGCATCCTCGCAGTTGGGCGTCCATTCGAAATCTATCTTTCCTTTCTATATTACATCGAAGAAGGGAATACACTTATCTGTCACTCTGGATATGAATCGACTCAGCGCGGCCACTTTTTGGTTCAAGCTTTGTACCTGCTTTACAGTTCTAGGCACTTATATGTCTCAAATAGCCTGAATAATTTTTGGGTTAACATTAATTCCTCGTGTATTAACAATGAAACCCCAAAAACTTTCCTAATGCACAGCCAAAGGAACACTTCAGAGGATTGATTTTCATTCCATAATACCTGAGTATATCAAACATTTCTGCTAAGTCTCGAATGTGGTCATTTGACTGTCATGACTTCACGAATATGTCATCCACATAGACTTCCATTGTCATACCAATCTAGTATTTAAACATCCTATTCACCAGATGTTGATAAGTAGCTCCCACATTTTTAAATCCGAAAGGCATCACTACATAGTAATACATCCCAACGTCTGTGACAAAACTAGTGTGTTCTTGGTCCGGAATGTGCATTGGGATTTGACTATATCCCGAGTACGCATCCATAAATGACAATAACTCGTGTCCTGCCGTTGAGTGGACCAGCTGGTCAATTCTGGGTAAAGGGAAACTTTCTTTTAAGGCATGCCTTGTTCAAATCTAAGTAATCTATGCAGGTTCTCCATTTTCCATTTGCTTTTTTCACTAGCACGGGGTTAGACACCTAGTCAGGGTAGAGGGCATCATGGACAAACCCATTGGCTTTGAGTTTGTCCACCATCTCTCTGAGAGTAGCGGACCTCTTCGGGTCCATGCCTCTCCTTTTTTGCGTTACTGGTACATACCTCGGGTCTATGTTCAACATATGACTCGCAACGGCAAGATAAATCACGCACATGTCGAATTGTGTCCAAGCAAAAACATCCAGATTCGCTCGGAGGAAGACAGTGAGATCCTCGGTCATCGAGGGGTTGAGTTGTGATCCACTCTTAATTACCCACGATGGGTCATCATGGCTGACTGGAATGTCAATCGTCAGTTCAGCCGATGCTACTTTTGCCTCTTTGGGTTCCTCATCATCATCTCTTGGATCTATATCTCTATAGATCCGATCATGTTGCCCAAGCCAAGGCTCAGACATTACTTATCAACCTTCAGCGACTCGGATGTGGACGGAGCTGTCCACAACCTTTTCTTTCTCTCTTCGCTGGGCCTCTCTTAGCTCGGCCACATAACACGCATGACTGGTCTTCTGATCGCCATGCACAACACCAACCCCTTTATCGGTTGGAAATTTCATGGTTAAACACCATAGGGCCAAAGCTACCCTAAACTCTGCCAAGGCCGGTCGACCCAGAAACATATTATACGGAGAATCAACATCCAAAATGATGAACGGTATGATCCGCACCCTCCTACATTCACCTTCACCAAGTTCAACTATCAATTCAAAAAAACCCACTGCATCAGTAGCTGCACCACTAAAGCCATGAGTACGGGCTTTAGATGGTTTTAGATCCTTTATCTCCATCTTCATTTGGTCATATGATTTTTTAAAGATAATGTTAATAAAACTTCCACAGTCAATCAGTATTCCACTCACAAACGTTGGCCTAATAGTGGCCGAGATAACCATCGGATCAATGGTGGCGCCTCCACTTGATCAGCATCTTTGCTTCTGAACACTATAACATCGGTCATCATTCGCTGCTGCTTAGCTGGGGTCCCATCCTCCTTGTTTGAACAACATTCAAAATCTACATGCTTTAGGGAATTAGCGTACCGCTCCATTTCTTGCCTATTCTTATCTGCAGGGTGATGCCCACCGACTATAGTGTTTATGACTAGTCTACCTACTGTTCGAGCAGGTTCCTATGGATGCGTGGAGCTTGCCCACGATGGGGGTCTGATGTTCCTTGTCTTCCTTCCTGTAGGTTCTTGACAAACTCCCACAACCTTTTCTGTCGAATTAGCTTTTCTATAGCATCGTGGAGGTGCCTACAATCCTCAGTATTATGCCCATAAGTTCCATGGAAGTGAAATACTTCCCAGTCCGCTTTTGTTCCTCAGTGCACTCTTTTGGGAATGGCTTTCGATATTGAAAAGTATTGAAAGTCGATAGGTAGATATTTTCCAGAGATGCATTCGGAGGAGTGTATTCGTTGTAAGTTAGGATCCTTGGTTTCCATTTTCCTTCTTCCCTCTTCTTTCTAGGATTTCCTCCTTCGAATCATTTAGATTGCTCAGGCTTGTTCTGGACATTGACCTCAATCTTATCCCAGTTATCACTAGATTGTTTTACAGCAAAGTTGCTCTTTACAGTCTCCTTGCTAGGCCCTGTTGCATTATCTCGCCTCATCCACCTGGCTTCCCCTCTTCTTATGAATTGACGCGCCTTTGAATAAAAACGTTCCAGTGTAGTCAGAGGCTTTCCTACTAGCCAATCGCCAAACTCCAAATCCGGATCTACTCCTCGAATCACAACCATCAGAATGGCATGGTCATTTAGATTGCTAACTTCAGTAGCCGCAACGTAAAATCTCTGTAAGTAATCCTTTAACGACTCCCCTGTAGCCTTAATCACATTGGACAAGGACATCACGTCCTTAGAGGAGTGGCATGAATCCTGAACTGTTCCACAAATTTCATCGCTAACTCATCAAAGTTGGAGATAGACCGTGGAGGAAGTCGAGTGAACCACATGGTAGCGATTCTAGATAAAGTTATTGGGAAGCATCTACACGTAGTTGCATCATTTGCTCTAGCTGAATCCATCATCCACTCATATCTCATCACATGCCGTCGAGGATCAGCGTTCACTTCATAGGCCGGAATAGTCGGCATGTTAAACTTCCTGGGTTACTCGGCATGTTGGATAACATCTATGAGTGGGGTATGACTCCTGGATATCCCCTAATCATCATTAGACAGGCCTTGATTTTCTCCCATCGACTGTCTAACCATAGCTGATAGGTCTGGGGTTTGTGAAGATAGTAGGTTGGAATCTGTCCTGCGAGACCGTTCTTGTTGGTGCCTACTCTATTGGTGATCCAACAAACGTGCATCCTGGGGACCTGCTTCATTATGACCTTGGTGAGCCAGTCGTCTAGCTTCAACCTATGCTCCAGACCCTAAGTTCCTGTACCAGCTTGGGCGTGATTTCGTTGGTGTAAGTGAGGGGCCATGGCTTTAGGTAGAGAACCTGGACCATCCCTGGTTGATCGATCAACAACTCCTGTTTGCATTGTTTTAGTTTGATGGTGTCTACGCCTGGGAGGTTCATCGGACAAAACAGAGCTGTCGGATGAAGAGTAAGAAGCGGGGCTTCCTCCAGCATTCTGGTGTTGTTGTTGAGTAAGCAGAGTCATGTGGTTGGCGTTAGCTTAAATCTATTCGTTAAGTTGTCTCCTGCTTTCCATGAATTCTCTCATCAGCTCGTTGAACTATGTTCAAGTGACAACTTCCATTTGGTTTTGGGCGGTGACAGTCCCTGTGTCGGGATTAACTTGTTAATTGATGGGTCCTAGTTGTTGGACACTTGTAGTCTCATTGATTTCTACGTTGTGTGAGCTGATCTGTTATGAGGCATTCCCACTATAGAGTTATTTGTAGGAACTCTGAGTAGAATCAATGGACTTCCTGTGAATGACTTGGATCTCCTTCGGGGGATTTCTCCAGTCCCGTAGCTACACAGTAGAACCTAATAACCTGAGAGTGTTATTCTCAGTGAAAACACCAAAATGTTAGCACTAAAATTGGTCAGTAACACCCAAAGAAAGATTTTTGTAGAGATATTAATGAAGATAGAAAACTAAAATAGCGGAATGTATGCAAAATTAACTGCAAAAGCTAGAACATCAGATTTATACTGGTTCGGCGTAACTACCTACATCCACTTTGAGTTTAATCTTTATTTCTTTCTCAAATAATTGAATATAGATACAATCCGTACACTAACAACTTGAATGAAGTTCAAACAGAAAAGTAACGAGTATTGAAAATGGCAGAGTCTCCTCGAAGTCCACGAAAAAAGGTCCCTTTTCACTCTGCCTCTGCCTCTGCCTCTCTATTTATAGACGAAGATAGGCTGGAGATCCTTCACGGGCCTAGGAACAAAGTATCTAGGCCCATAGTAGGTGACTTTTGTGACCCGAGCCAGGCATGCCAAACGTGACATGCCGAACGAAAAATGATGATCGAGGAATGCTGAACGGCAAATGCCAAACCGAGGTGTCTTGGTAAAGGGCTCGAAGCGAACCCACAAGGAGCTCGAAATACAGTGGTGTGACTCGAAGTGATGATATAGCAGTCATCTCGCTTTAGAATGGAACTGGTCATTACCAACTCTCCTGGTATGCACCGAGCGATGTATGCCGAACCTTCCAGACCGAGCGACATGCGCCGACTATCTAAGCCGTGTGACCTGTGTTCGTGCTTTCTTGACTGAGCCCCTGATGCCGAGCCATCCTTCCCCGAGCATCCAGATCGAACCGTCCCATTTTTACCTTTGTTGGCCGGTCGAACGGTGATTGTTGAACGATGCTGCCGAGCGAGGTTAGCCGATCAGTAGTTGCTAAGCAGTGTTAGCCAATCGATGATTATCGAATGATGTTGTCGAGCGAGGTTGGCCGTACGGTGTTGCTAAGTAGTGTTGGCCGATCGGTGATTGCCAAACGATGTTGCCAAGAGAGGTTGAACGGTAGTTGCTAAGCAGCGTTGGCCGAACCACATATCCAGACCGAACGGTACTAGTATGCCGAGCCTCTCAACTCAAGCCAATCTCTCACTGGAACATGTTTCACTTAGAGCGAAGCAAAAACTCGATAGCTAGCCTGTCGTAACCGGGCCAAACAACTGGGTAACATAATCCAAATAGAATTTATATCAACATTGGAAATCGTTTTCAATTCATATTCAACTCCAGTTCAATTATTTAACAATTTTCAATTATTATTAATTCAACAATTAAATTTATTCGGTAAATTACTATGTTTGAAACTTAAGTTTTATTCCACAAATTTGATCGATAAACTTCATAGTAATATTCCATTTACATCTCAAATTCAACATTTAAAATAAACTAAATGTTCCAAAATAAGGACTGAAAATCTGAATCATTGCATTAATTACTTAATGTAAAATTACATTATAAATTTATATAAACTAATAATGTTACTTAAAAGAAATTTAGAAATACTCTATAAAAATTTGACTTCATTGGCCTAGTTCAAAATGGTTAAAAAAAATTTGAAATCGCTCATTACTTTCAACGCAGACTGGCCTCGTTCCAATGATGGCATCGGAGCCCAATAGCCTGTGCGGTCTATATTAATCATGTTTGGGCTAACTAAGTAGGCTCATAGCCTCAATGGTAGGGTGTTTGGAAATGTAGAATCAAAGGATTCGCTACCTGCCTAGCCCGAATAAATATGTGAGCCCAAAGGTTTTTTCAAATAGAAAAGGCTCAATTTGAATTAGGCCTTAGGCTAATTTTTAAAAAGATTCGTAAATTAAAAATATAATCTGAAAGTTAAGTTTAAAATAAGATATACATATATTATAAAGTTTATACTATAATAAAAAAATTCAAAATGTTTGAAAATAATATAAATTAATTTCGATTTTTTTAAATTTTTTATTAATAAGATACATAAAATAAATAAATTAAATAAGTTAATTAATAAATAAATATATACATGTAATTTATCCTATGATATACGTTATGCTGTTTTAAAATGTTTAATATTAGTATAATGTATTTATATGAAATGTATTTTGAAATTAATATAACTTAATTAAAGTAGTTTAATTAAGTAAATCAATTAATAGGTTAATCAACTTCATTCAACATTACTCAAGCTATATTTCATTTTATCTGTAAAGTCATGTTATTTAACTTAAGTCAAAATCATATCACCATTCAAATTCAAATTTTGTTTTACATAACAAAATAGTTTAACCATTTTAACTTCTATATTGGTTTTACTTACCTTATCTCAATTTATAAGTTATACAACTTATTTATTTATAATTCCATGAACATCTACCTAAGTTCTCTTCCATTCACTAAACTCATTTTTTATAACTTCAAATCATAATTATATAATTACTTTACACTTAGGTCAACTTTCATTTCAATAATTTATCAAATCCAGTTAAAATTCAATTCAACTTATTTAACTTTCCTTTAGTTAAATTTCAAATCATATACTATTATACTAACTCCAATTTATTTAACTTTACCAAAGCTAAATCTTTATTATTTTATATTAGAAATACAAAACTCATTTTACTTATTTTTATCAATTTTTAACTTGGATTTTAAATCAAATTTGTTTATCAAAACAAAACTTCAATTTCAATTTACTATTGGTAGCAAATCCATCAGACAGAAACTTGAAAATGATACTAATGATGCCTCAAACATCACCCTTATTATTTCCCAGCAATAGTAGTGAATTCAGTGCTTTCTATTCTTTAAAAATTCTTTTATTTATAGATCACATTTATAAATCTATACTTATATAATTTCACTTATTTTCTATTTATAATAATATAACCTCTTTACTTTTGAAAAACAATTTTCAAAATAAACGGGTTTCAAATTTCAAAATAATTAGTCTAAATCCATTTTTTTATTTATAACTCACTTTTATAAATATATTCATATGGTTTCACTTCTTATATATAAGATTATTTCACAATTGTAAATCATATTAATTTTAATTCTATACTTATAATTCATTTGCTTATACAATTTATTATCTTACAATTGTAGTTTTTATTTAGATTACTCAAACATCTTTATTAACTTATATATATTTACATTTTTAAACAACAAAACAACTAATTTATATACACTTTAAAAATTCTAGAAAAATTATTTCTTTATATATAAAATATAATCGAGGTAAACTTATTTCATTTACCCAATTTAAAATGATACTATGTCGAATTGCCTCGTTTAAGTGTTTGAAAATCCCTATCGATAATATGGCATCCCACATCACGACCAGAATTCACAAACAGCTCTACAGATAAGCAAACACAATATAAAACATTTTATATTCACTAACAAATACGCGCTCATATATATAATACACTCAAACTCAATCTAGGATGCTACTGTCCCTATCTATACTAAGTACACATCAAAGCTTAGGAATATACAAAATCTAAGCTCTGATACCAGCTGTGACGACCCGAAAATCCGTACCCTTTGAATCGACAATAATCCACACATGTCCGACCCAAAAAACACAAACTGACGGAAAGTCAAGAGAAAGAAAAGAAAAGAGAAGAAGAGAAGAGAAGAAGGTGAGAAGATAGAACTAAATAGAACAATACAGAATCTCACATCGCAGCGGATAATATATAATATCATATCAATGATCTTTACAAAACAGAAACTTTATATATATACACACACACACATCAATCAGAGTTCAACAATCATTCAATAGTTATCAGCTTGAACAGTTATAATAACCTGTCCTCACAAATGCTGACAATAACAACAATTAAGCACAGCGGATAATCAAGCAAATACGGACGTACGAAAATGAAGATATTTAGCTCGCCTGTTGAAGCTCCAAAAGCACCAAAGCATAACCTGTACATGTACTCGGTTTGACCTGATTTTGAAAGGGAAGAATGCCCGGATTAGTCTAGTAAACCAGCGTGAGAAACACACTCAACTGAATTTATTAAATTACCAAACTTTTCCTTAGTTTTCAAAATAAAAGTATCTCGTAAGACAAGTCCACACATAAACACGGACATGTTTTTACCTTACGATAACTAAAACATATCAAATCAAATCTCATGTTATATTATAGTAGTGTCTACTATATACAAATAATTTTAATCATAGCCGAAATTGTTACATTGATTAAATTCCAGCATATAGCCCAATTGGGTAATACAATCAAAATGGCAGGTACGTAGTGGAGTTTGGATTTCCATAAAAATGACCAGGTGAAGGGACTACCTTCCAAAGGGGTATACCTCTAGATGGATGTCCCGAGGTACAAAACATTTGTCCTCTACCAACACAAGACCGGCCCACCTCTATAACTAGATGGTACCGAATATGTCATCCTCCGGTCGTTACCGACCATTACCGAGGGCACTCATAGCATACAAACCCCAATAATTAGATACACGACGTCATAGCGTGCAAAGATATATCTAGAAGAGGATGATCATATCCTGATGGGAGCGATCCACTTAGCCCTGCTGCATCTAACCCTGTTTTGGTCATTTCCGGTTGATGAGGCTAGAGGTAACGATTACCTTCCACAATCACATATCACATCACCTTGAATGCCACACGACCATTTCCGTTGACTACTAATTGCCTTCCACAAAAATACAACCCTTAAGCGCATACGTCTCAAGGAGGGTGTTAAGCTAAGAGAAGTTGCCTTTTCCGCCACCACTGATGTATGTTTGTAAAAACCAATGTTCGTAATCTATAGAAATGCAATGTTAGACAAACATCCATACAGGTTGTCCAGAAACAGGGCAAACCGAAGGTACTTTGCTACCACATCCTGTCGGGAAATCCCTAGGATTAGTAGCGAATAGTCCTCGCATTGGATATTTCATAATGAAGAGACCACTGCTACTGGATTTATATTGGGATTTTAACCCCAAACGATCAACAAGCAGTCCCCTACTATGAAAATCCGGAATATCAATATCATCAAAAGCAACCTGCATAATCATCGCATATACGTTGGTCTGAAGTGGTTTTCAGATAATCTGATCCCGGTCTCTTCGCACCAACAAGGCAAAAGCGTTTCTCAACCTTACACAGAAACTAAGTCTCATAGACTTATCACGTTTCCAACTTTCAACTTGCTATCCATCGGGTCAAGAAGGAAGCTCGATAGATTGGAGTAATACTCCGCACTATACAAAACAACATCCTCAACACAAATGATAATCAAGCCTACACAGAAGGCTACGTACTAAGTGTACGACTAAATAGTTCCCACATCAAGTCGAGGAAATAAAAAAAATTTGGGCAATTTGATAGTCGGTTATTTAATATCAAAGCAAACAACCAAATATTCAGCACTATAACAATCACTGGGCCCTTTTATTAATCTCCCATAAATTAAATAGCTTGCCAAATATTCACTTCAATTTATCTTTTAAAAAGATATATTCTCAAAACATTTCACTTCATAATGGAAAACATTTCCAATACTTATTTAACAAAAAGTAATTCACAATTCTATTTATTTTCAACACTTGGAAAATATTCAATATACTTAAAACACGATTAAGTATATATTTTATTCTTTAAGGAAAAGATTCTCTTTAAACATCTTTATTTCGGTTCAAAACGAATGTTGCGTAAAACATCGTTACGACAACCCAAAATCAATAGTATATGGATTCGAGATTAAGATAGATATATAAATCCCAATACTATACAAAAACATTTTCTTCTGAAAATCATTTGCTATAACAATAGTGTTATAGTCCATCATTTCCTTATTTCTCAAAAACGCCTATTTCAACAATGAATGTTGAAATCTATGGTTTCGATCCTTGACACATTTTAAAACATCTTTTAATCATTCAACTCCATTTAAAAGATCACTTCCCAAAACATTTATCTGATATATTATTCACTGTCCAAAATCGTGAACATAATTCGTTTATCAAATTAATGCTTCTACACATTTAATTCAGAATTATCCACTGTCCAAAATCGTGGATATAAATCTCTAACCAAATTCAACACTTCTACATATTTAATTTAAGGATTATCTACTGTCCAAAGTCATGGATATATCTCCTTTAATAATTTCTATACTTACTTATCAAATTTATTTGATTTCGGATTTATAAAACAATGTTTATAAATTCCATTTTCATTTTATAATAACTACTATATATATAATCCCTTTATTAACCAATTCCATTTATAACTCAATTTTATACCCAAAAACCAAAATTATAAGTTAATTACTTATAATTCATTTATTTACAAAATTCATTCGTTTAATAACTTCACAAATTATAAATCTTATTCACTTATAAAAATCCATTTATAACTCCAATTCAACACTTATAAAACTCATTTATAATTCCTTCATTCTGATTTATAAAAATTCAATTTTGTAAATCTTATATATAAAACCATTTATAATAAATCAAAAATCTCAATTTATACTATTTCACAAAATCATTAACTCCATATTTCAAAAATTCACCTTTCAATTATATTTCTCAATTATCATCATTTTTATAACATAAAAATTATAACTTTTATTTATTTAAAATAAATCAGTTCCTTAACAATTTAAAAATCAATAAAACGTTTTTTTTCAAAATCACTTAAAAATCCTTTTAAATTTGAAATCATTACTTTAACATTTTTAATTTTCCAAAAATAGGCCCAATGCTGCATCAACGCCAAATACATCAACCACGGCATCCAAACATCATATATCAATATGATAACAGAATATATCGCAAATATCTGTAAATAAATCAAACTGTTGAGGAATCCATTTGGATCCCTCCAACCTGTCGCCTACAACCAAATATACATATTAGAATATGTGTACAATGTCCGCTACAAGGCAGACGCGCGTACAAAGGGTCATCCGCTCAGACACGGGAACGTATAGGGTCTCATCTGCTCCAATAGGCAGGTATATATCCAAATACCAATCAATATATCATATATCATCCAAACAATCATCAATCATCATATAATAAATTATTTCTCACTTATATAAAAATATCAGTGAGTCGGAAAGAGTGAGTTGTACTCACATTGCTTGCAGTCGTCGCGTTAGCGATTTATTTCGATTAAAATTAAACAAGCGTTTAATTTCAACCAAAATTTTCACAAGCTCAAATAAACCCTAATCTAGCTCCATAATGTAGTGTTCGCAAATACGAACCAAACGCAAATCGTTTCGTGCGAAACGGACCTCGTATGAAAATGTTATAGCGTTTTAAAGTTTGTACGAATTATAATATAAATTAATATACAAATTTCTTTCTTTATTTTACGCTGTAACAAATTCTAGCCGTTGATTTGGGGTTCCCCAGATCAGGGCCGCTGAATGCTCTTTCTTCCCAAATGTGAAAATCACGTACACGAAACCATTAGCCTCCATAAACCCTAATTAACGCACAAACTACGACGAAGGATTCGTCGATCAGGAACCACCGTTGCGTAGCCCATCACTGGAGCCACCATTGGCCCAAGCTTGGTGAAGCTCGGCCACCCCCTACACGAGATCCAACTCCATGAACACGGCCACAACACGAGGCTCTAGCTCTCTCCACGTCACACCAAATTCGTTCACCGTCGTTGGTTACGAAGATCTCGTCGCCCTCTTCAACTTTGTAGTTGAACATTTTCGTAATTCCTTACAGATTTGGAGAGATCGAGGGAGAAAGGAAGCGAATTTCTAGCCATTGTTTCGTATGTGGCGGCTAGACCTAATTATTTTAGGGTTTGTGAAAGATGAATAAAAACGAGGCCTTGTACAGAAAATGTTGCGACACTATCCACCCGAATTTTTTCCGAACTCCATACGAAGTATGCCGCCTGGCGTTTATAATGTTTTACCCCTATTCCGAACGCAATGGAATATAAATCGAAAGCCAATTCGATAATTTTTGGAAGATAGGTTTCCGGATCGAATTATTTAAACTTAAAATTCACGTAAACAATTTTCTACGCGTTTTAGCTTGCCCCGGACAAACCGTAAGTCCGATTGACACGAAATTTGAAATCTTAAAATAATTTAACATTACGGATCCACTGAAACTAGTTTCGTCGAAATCTGAGACTGTTTGAAAAATCGCTATTTTTGCTCGTCAATTAAATATTAAAATATTCTATTTTTTTACCATTTGACTTTTAATTCAATTTTAAAAGTTCTATAACATCATTCTAATTCAAATAAGATTTAATTCAACTTTATAAATCATTTTCATTCACATTAAACTCAAATATCAATTATTTACATAATTTCAAATATTAAATAAACGATTTAATTATCCAATTAAATCACGATATTCGAAATATACTTTATTCAGCTTATAAAATTTACTTGTGCATATTTAAAATCAATTAAATATATGAATTTCAAATGACTGAAATTCTGTGTCATTACATTCTTCTCTACTTGAAATAATTTCGTCCTCGAAATTACCAAGTAAGAAAAAATCACTAAATCCATTAACTTTTCAAAACAATTCGTTAAAATTAGATTTACCAAATCTATTTAACCTTTTAACTTTTCATTAGTTAAACTTCTTACAAAAACTTTTCTAATTTTTCAAACCTACTTAGTTATCTTTTCAAAACCAACTATATCGTTTCAAATTTTTACTCAAAAACCAAAACTTTAGTTATCAAAAGTTTTTCAATTTTCCCAAAAATTTTCCAACGCCTTAAATTTTCAAAAAAATTCGTCATAGTCTCCTTTGCGCGGTTCGCTCCGAAAAATGGCAATATATATATCACAAATATACATCTCATCAAGTAATGAGGCATACCGTAGGGAAAAAAGTGTAAAAGTACGATATGTAATCCGAGATATGTACCTTATATATTATTAGCGAGCATATACGGCTAATATAGCGCGAAAACGAGCTCCAAAAGCGAAGCAAGCGCCATCCGCGCCTACTAAACACTCAACAAACAAATGAGAAACATGTATATATGAAAATAATATCAATATACAACATATACCACTACAACAACTATATATGCCAACATAGCAAATGCAACAAAACAACAAATCCAACAATCAAACAACTATCATCCAACAAACCACATCTATCCAATCTTTCCATAACCATATCCATATAAATTCACTTCTCATCAACATTCATTGAATTGATTTTCAATTTTATCCACATTTGATTTATTAACATTGGATTTAACTAACATTCATTCATTCATATTTAATTAGTTTACATTTACTAATTCATATTCAAGTTTGTTTACTTCCAGTTCAAATCAAATAGAATTCAATTCTATTTACTTCCACTTCCAATTTGGATTCAATGATTTATAGCTTTCATTGTCATTTATTCAATTTCATATGAATTTTCTATACAATCAATTAACAATCATCTAACAAACATTGCATAACCAACATTACCAAATTTATTTACTTTGCTTTCATTCAATTTGGTTTAACACATTTAATTCCAATTGGTTTAACATTAAATTTAGAATGAATTCTAGTATTCTCTATAGTCACATTTTGCTTATACAACACTTTCAATATTAATATTAATTGACAACTTCTTAACAACAAATTTTTTAATGCAAATTCATTATATATTTCATGTTGAATTTCTTAATTCACTTTTACAATGAAAGTTGAATTTCATAATATAACACAAGTTCATATTCATCACTTTACTTTATTAATTCACTTTATTAATTTACTTTACTTTGATACCAAAATCAACTTCATTCAACATTACTCAAGCAATATTTCATTTTATCTCTAAAGTCATTTTATTTAACTTAAGTCAAAATCATATCACCATTCAAATTCAAATTTTGTTTTACTTAACAAAATAGTTTAACCATTTTAACTTCTATTTTGGTTTTACTTACCTTATCTCATTTTATAAGTTATACAACTTATTTATTTATAATTCCATGAACATCTACCTAAGTTCCCTTTCATTCACTAAACTCATTTTTTATAACTTCAAATCATAATTATATAATTACTTTACAGTTAGGTCAACTTTCATTTCAATAATTCATCAAATCCAGTTAAAATTCAATTCAATTTATTTAACTTTCCTTTAGTTAAATTTCAAATCATATACTATTATACTAACTCCAATTTATTTAACTTTACCAAAGCTAAATCTTTATTATTTCATATTAGAAATACAAAACTCATTTTACTTATTTTTATCAATTTGTAACTTGGATTTTAAATCAAATTTTTATCAAAACAAAACTTCAATTTCAATTTACTATTGGTAGCAAATCCATCAGACAGAAACTTGAAAATGATACTGATGATGCCGCAATCATCACCCTTATTATTTCCCAGCAATAGTAGTGAATTCAGTGCTTTCTATTCTTTAAAAATTCTTTTATTTATAAATCACATTTCTAAATCTATACTTATATAATTTCACTTATTTTCTATTTATAATAATATAACCCCTTTACTTTTGAAAAACAATTTTCAAAATAAACGGGTTTCAAATTTCACAAATAATTAGTCTAAATCCTTTTTTTATTTATAACTCACTTTTATAAATATATTCATATGGTTTCACTTCTTATATACAAGACTATTTCACAATTGTAAATCATATTAATTATAATTCCATACTTATAATTCATTTGCTTATACAATTTATTATCTTACCATTGTTGTTTTTATTTAGATTGTTCAAATATCTTTATTAACTTATATATATTTACATTTTTAAACAACAAAACAATTAATTTATATACACTTTAAAAATTCTGAAAAATTATTTCTTTATATATAAAATATAATCGAGGTAAAATTATTTCATTTACCCAATTTAAAATGATACTATGTCGACTTGCCTCGTTTAAGTGTTCGGAAATCCCTATCGATAATATGGCGTCCCACATCATGACCAGAATTCACAAACAGCTCTACAGATAAGCAAACACAATATAAAACATTTTATATTCACTAACAAATACGCGCTCATATATATAATACACTCAAACTCAATCTAGGGTGCTACTGTCCCTATCTATACTGAGTACACATCAAACCTTAGAAATATACAAAATCTAAGCTCTGATACCAGCTGTGACGACCCGAAAATCCGTACCCTTTGAATCGACAATATTCCACACATTTCCGACCCAAAAAAAACAAACTGACGGAAAGTCAAGAGAAAGAAAAGAAGAGAGAAGAAGAGAAGAGAAGAAAGAGAGAAGATAGAACTAAATAGAACAATACAGAATCTCACATCGCAGCGGATAATATATAATATCATATCAATGATCTTTACAAAACAGAAACTATATATATATATACATCACTCAGAGTTCAACAATCATTCAATAGTTATCAGCTTGAACAGTTATAATAACCTGTCCTCACAAATGCTGACAATAACAACAATTAAGCACAGCGGATAATCAAGCAAATACGGACGTACGAAAATGAAGATATTTAGCTCGCCTGTTGAAGCTCCAAAAGCACCAAAGCATAACCTGTACATGTACTCGGTTTGACCTGATTTTGAAAGGGAAGAATGCCCGGATTAGTCTAGTAAACCAGCGTGAGAAACACACTCAACTGAATTTATTAAATTACCAAACTTTTCCTTAGTTTTCAAAATAAAAGTATCTCGTAAGACAAGTCCACACATAAACACGGACATGTTTTTACCTTACGATAACTAAAACATATCAAATCAAATCTCATGTTATATTATAGTAGTGTCTACTATATACAAATAATTTTAATCATAGCCGAAATTGTTACATTGATTAAATTCCAGCATATAGCCCAATTGGGTAATACAATCAAAATGGCAGGTATGTAAAATGACCATGTAAAGGGACTACCTTCCAAAGGGGTATACCTCTAGATGGATGTCCCGAGGCACAAAACATTTGTCCTCTACCAACACAAGACCGGCCCACCTCTATAACTAGATGGTACCGAATATGTCATCCTCCGGTTGTTACCGACCATTACCAAGGGCCCTCATAGCATACAAACCACAATAATCAGATACACGACGTCATAGCGTGCAAAGATATATCTAGAAGAGGATGATCATATCCTGATGGGAGCGATCCACTAAGCCCTGCTGCATCTAACCCTGTTTTGGTCATTTCCGGTTGATGAGGCTAGAGGTAACGATTACCTTCCACAATCACATATCACATCACCTTGAATGCCACACGACCATTTCCGTGGACTACTAATTGTCTTCCACAAAAATACAACCCTTAAGCGCATACGTCTCAAGGAGGGTGTTAAGCTAAGAGAAGTTGCCTTTTCCGCCACCACTGATGTACGTTTGTAAAAACCAAATATTCAGCACTATAACAATCACTGGGCCCTTTTATTAATCTCCTATAAATTAAATAACTTGCCAAATATTCACTTCAATTTATCTTTTAAAAATATATATTCAAAAAACATTTCACTTCATATTGGAAAACATTTCCAATACTTATTTAACAATAAGTAATTCACAATTCTACTAATTTTCAACACTTGGAAAATATTCAATATACTTAAAACACGATTAAGTATATATTTTATTCTTTAAGGAAAAGATTCTCTTTAAACATCTTTATTTTGGGTCAAAACAAATGTTGCGTAAAACATCGTTACGACAACCCAAAATCAATAGTATAGGGATTCGAAATTAAGATAGATATATAAATCCCAATACTATACAAAAACATTTTCTTCCGAAAATCATTTGCTATAATAATAGTGTTATAGTCCATCATTTCCTTATTTCTCAAAAACGTCTATTTCAACAATGAATGTTGAAATCTATGGTTTCGATCCTTGACACATTTTAAAACATCTTTTAATCATTCAACTCCATTTAAAAGATCACTTCCCAAAACATTTATTTGATATATTATTCACTGTCCAAAATCTTGAATATAATTCGTTTATCAAATAAAAGCTTCTACACATTTAATTCAGAATTATCCACTGTCTAAAATCGTGGATATAAATCTCTAACCAAATTCAACACTTATACATATTTAACTAAAGGATTATCCACTGTCCAAAATCGTGGATATGTCTCCTTTAATAATTTCTATACTTACTTATCAAATTTATTTGATTTCGGATTTTATAAAACAATGTTCATAAATTCCATTTTCATTTATTATAACTACTATATATAATCCCTTTATTAACCAATTCCATTTATAACTCAATTTTATGCCCAAAAACCAAAATTATAAGTTAATTACTTATAATTCATTTATTTACAAAATTCATTCGTTTAGTAACTTTACAAATTATAAATCTTATCCACTTATAAAAATCCATTTATATCTCTAATTCAACACTTATAAAACTACTTTATAATTCCTCCATTCTGATTTATAAAAATTCAATTTTGTAAATCTTATACATAAAACCATTTATAATAAATCAAAAATCTCAATTTATACTATTTCACAAAATCATTAACTCTATATTTCAAAAATTCACCTTTCAATTATATTTCTCAATTAACATCATTTTTATAACATAAAAATTATAACTTTTATTTATTTAAAATAAATCAATTCCTTAACGATTTAAAAATCAATAAAACGTTTATTTTCAAAATCACTTAAAAGTCCTTTTAAATTTGAAATCATTATTTTAACATTTTTAATTTTCCAAAAATAGGCCCAATGCTGCAACAACGTCAAATACATCAACCACGGCAACCAAACATCATATATTAATATGATAACAGAATATATCGCAAATATCTGTAAATAAATCAATACTGTTGAGGTATCCAGTTGGATCCCTCCAACCTGTCGCCTACAACCAAATATACATATTAGAATATGTGTACAATGTCCGCTACAAGGCAGACGCGCGTACAAAGGGTCATCCGCTCATACACGCGAACGTATAGGGTCTCATCTGCTCCAATAGGCAGGTATATATCCAAATACCAATCAATATATCATATATCATCCAAACAATCATCAACCATCATATAATAAATTATTTTTCACTTATATAAAAATATCAGTGAGTCAGAAAGAGTGAGTTGTACTCACATTGCTTGCAGTCGTCGCGTTAGCGATTTATTTCGATTAAAATTAAACAAACGTTTAATTTCAACCAAAATTTTCACTAGCTCAAATAAACCCTAATCCAGCTCCATAATGTAGTGTTCACGAATACGAACCCAATGCAATTCGTTTCGTGCGAAACGAACCTCGTATGAAAATGTTATAGCGTTTTAAAGTTTGTACGAATTATAATATAAATTAATATACAAATTTCTTTCTTTATTTTACCCTAAAACAAATCCTGGCCGTTGATTTGGGGTGCCCCAGATCTAGGCCGCTGAATGCTCTTTCTTTCCAAACATCAAAATCACGTAGACGAACCCATTAGCCTCCATAAAACCCTAATTAACGCACAAACTACGACGAATGATTCGTCGATCAGGAACCACCGTTGCGTTGCCCATCACTGGAGCCACCATCGGCCCAAGCTTGGTGAAGCTCGGCCACCCCCTACACGAGATCCAACTCCATGAACACGGCCACAACACGAGGCTCTAGCTCTCTCCACGTCACACCAAATTCGTTCACATCCGTTGGTTACGAAGATCTCGTCGCCCTCTTCAACTTTGTAGTTGAACACTTTTCGTAATTCCTTAAGGATTTGGAGAGATCGAGGGAGAAAGGAAGCGAATTTCTAGCCATTGTTTCGTATGTGGCGGCTAGACCTAATTATTTTAGGGTTTGTGAAAAATGAATAAAAACGTGGCCTTTATAGAAAATGTTGCGACACTATCCACCCGAATTTTTTCCGAACTCCAAACGAAGCGTGCCGCCTGACGTTTATAATATTTTACCCCTATTCCGAATGCAATGGAATATATATCGAAAGCCAATTCGATCGTTTTTGGAAGATAGGTTTCCGGATGGAATTATTTAAATTTAAAATTCACGCAAACAATTTTCTACGCGTTTTAGCTTGCCCCAGACAAACCGTAAGTCCGATTGACACGAAATTTGAAATCTTAAAATAATTTAACATTACGGATCCACTGAAACTAGTTTCGTCGAAATCCGAGACTGTTTGAAAAATGGCTATTTTTGGTCGTCAATTAAACATTAAAATACTCAATTTTTTTACCATTTGACTTTTAATTCAATTTTAAAAGTTCTATAACATCATTCTAATTCAAATAAGATTTAATTCAACTTTATAAATCATTTTCATTCACATTAAACTCAAATATCAATTATTTACATAATTTCAAATATTAAATTAACGATTTAATTATCCAATTAAATCACGATATTCGAAATATACTTTATTCAGCTTATAAAATTTACTTGTGCATATTTAAAATCAATTAAATATACGAATTTCAAATGATTGAAATTCTGGGTCGTTACATTCTTCTCTACTTAAAAGAATTTCGTCCTCGAAATTACCAAGTAAGAAAAATTCACTAAATCCATTAACTTTTCAAAACAATTCGTTAAAATTAGATTTACCAAATCTATTTAACCTTTTAACTTTTCATTAGTTAAACTTCTTACAAAAACTTTTCTAATTTTTCAAACCTACTTAGTTATCTTTTCAAAACCAACTATATCGTTTCAATTTTTAACTCAAAAACCAAAACTTTAGTTATCAAAAGTTTTCCAATTTTTCCAAAAAAATTCTAACGCCTTAAATTTTCAAAAAAAATCGTCATAGTCTCCTTTGCGCGGTTCGCTCCGAAAAAATGGCAATATATATCACAAATATACATCTCATCAAGTAAGGAGGCATCCCGTAGGGAAAAAAGTGTAAAAGTACGATATGTAATCCGAGATATGTACTTTATATATTATTAGCGAGCATATACGGCTAATATAGCGCGAAAACGAGCTCCAAAAGCGAAGCAAGCGCCATCTGCACCTACTAAACACTCAACAAACAAATGAGAAACATGTATATATGAAAATAATATCAATATACAACATATACCACTACAACAACTATATATGTCAATATAGCAAATGCAACAAAACAACAAATCCAACAATCAAACAACTGTCATCCAACAAACCACATCTATCCAATCCATCCATAACCATATCCATATAAATTCACTTCTCATCAACATTCATTGAATTGATTTTCAATTTTATCCACATTTGATTTATTAACATTGGATTTAACTAACAATCATTCATTCATATTTAATTAGTTTACATTCACTAATTCATATTCAAGTTTGTTTACTTCCAGTTCAAATCAAATAGAATTCAATTATATTTACTTCCACTTCCAATTTGGATTCAATGATTTATAGCTTTCATTTTCATTTATTCAATTTCATATGGATTTTCTATACAATCAATTAACAATCATCTACCAAACAATGCATAACCAACATTACCAAATTTATTTACTTTGCTTTCATTCAATTTGGTTTAACACATTTAATTCCAATTGGTTTAACATTAAATTTAGAATGAATTCTAGTATTCTCTATAGTCACATTTTTTTATACAACACTTTCAATATTATTATTAATTGGCAACTTCTTAACAACAATTTTTTTAATGCAAATTCATTATATATTTCATGTTGAATTTCTTAATTCACTTTTACAATGAAAGTTGAATTTCATAATATAACTCAAGTTCATATTCATCACTTTACTTTATTAATTCACTTTATTAATTCACTTTACTTTGATACCAAAATCAACTTCATTCAACATTACTCAAGCAATATTTCATTTTATCTCTAAAGTCATTTTATTTAACTTAAGTCAAAATCATATCACCATTCAAATTCAAATTTTGTTTTACTTAACAAAATAGTTTAACCATTTTAACTTCTATATTAGTTTTACTTACCTTATCTCATTTTATAAGTTATACAACTTACTTATTTATAATTCCATGAACATCTACCTAAGTTCTCTTCCATTCACTAAACTCATTTTTTATAACTTCAAATCATAATTATATAATTACTTTACACTTAGGTCAACTTTCATTTCAATAATTTATCAAATCCAGTTAAAATTCAATTCAACTTATTTAACTTTCCTTTAGTTAAATTTCAAATCATATACTATTATACTAACTCCAATTTATTTAACTTTGCCAAAGCTAAATCTTTATTATTTCATATTAGAAATACAAAACTCATTTTACTTATTTTTATCAATTTGTAACTTGGATTTTAAATCAAATTTGTTTATCAAAACAAAACTTCAATTTAAATTTACTTTGGTAGCAAATCCATCACACAAAAACTTGAAAATGATACTGATGATGCTGTAGTCATCACCCATATTATTTCCCAGCAATAGTAGTGAATTCAGTGCTTTCTATTCTTTAAAAATTCTTTTATTTATAAATCACATTTATAAATCTATACTTATATAATTTCACTTATTTTCTATTTATAATAATATTACCTCTTTACTTTTGAAAAACAATTTTCTAAATAAACGGGATTCAAATTTCAATAATAATTAGTCTAAATCCATTTTTTTATTTATAACCCACTTTTATAAATATATTCATATGGTTTCACTTCTTATATATAAGATTATTTCACAATTGTAAATCATATTAATTATAATTCCATACTTATAGTTCATTTGCTTATACAATTTATTATCTTACAATTGTTGTTTTTATTTAGATTATTCAAACATCTTTATTAACTTATATATATTTACATTTTTAAACAACAAAATAATTAATTTATATAAACTTTAAAATTTCTGAAAAATTATTTCTTTTTATATAAAACATAATTGAAGTAAAATTATTTCATTGACCCAATTTAAAATGATACTATGTCGACTTGCCTCGTTTAAGTGTTAGGAAATCCCTATCGAAAATATGGCGTCCCACATCAGGACCAGAATTCACAAACAGCTCAATGGATAAGCAAACACAATATAAAACATTTTATATTCACTAACAAATACGTGCTCATATATATAATACAGTCAAACTCAATCTAGGGTGCTACTGTCCCTATCTATACTGAGTACACATCAAAGCTTAGGAATATACAAAATCTAAGCTCTGATACCAGCTGTGACGACCCGAAAATTCGTACCCTTTGAATCGACAATAATCCACACATGTTCGACCCAAAAAACACAAATTGTCGAAAAGTCAAGAGAAAGAAAAGAAGAGAGAAGAAGAGAAGAGAAGAAAGAGAGAAGATAGAACTAAATAGAACAAAACAGAATCTCACATCGCAGCGGATAATATATAATATCATATCAATGATCTTTACAAAACAGAAACTGTATGTATATATACATCAATCAGAGTTCAACAATCATTCAATAGTTATCTGCTTGAACAGTTATAATAACCTGTCCTCACAAATGCTGATAATAACAACAACTAAGCACAGCGGATAATCAAGCAAATACGGACGTACGAAAATGAAGATCTTTAGCTCGCCTGCTGAAGCTCCAAAAGCACCAAAGCATAACCTGTAGATATACTAGGTTTGACCCGAGCATTGAAAGGGAATAACGCACGGATCAGCCGTGTAAACAAGCGTGAGAAACACACTCAACTGAATTTATAAAATTACCAAACTTTTCCTTAGTTTTCAAAACAAAAGTATCTCGTAAGACAAGTCCACACATAAACACGGACATGTTTTTACCTTACGATAACTAAAACATATCATATCAAATCTCATGTTATATTATAGTAGTGTCTACTATATAAACATAATATTAATCATAGCCGAAATTGTTACATTGATTAAATTCCAGCATATAGCCCAATTGGTACAGAACATCTGCCCTCTACCAACACAAGGCCGGCCCACCTCTATAACTAGATGGTACCGAATATGTCATCCTCCGGTCGTTATCGACCTTTACCGAGGGCCTTCATAGCATACAACCACAATAATCAGATACACGACATCATAGCGTGCAAAGATATATCTAGAAGAGGATGATCGATGGGAGTGATCCACTTAGCCATGCTGCATCTAACCCTGTCTTGGTCATTTCCGGTTGATGAGGCTAGAGGTAACGATTACCTTCCACAATCACATGTCACATCACTACGAATGTCACATGGCCATTTCCGTTGACTACAAATTGCCTTCCACAAAAATGCAACCCTTAAGCACAAACGTCTCAAGGAGGGTGTTAGGCTAAGAGAAGTTGCCTTCTCCGCAACACTGATGTACGTTTGTAAAAACCAATGTTCGTAATCTATAGAAATGCGATGTCAGACAAACATCCATACAAGTTATCCAGGAATAGAACAAACCGAAGGTACTTTCCTAACACATCCTGTCGGGAAATCCCTAGGATTAGTAGCGAATAGTCCTCGCATTGGATATTTCATAATGAAGAGACCACAACTACTAGATGTATATTGGGATTTAATCCCCAAACGATCAACAAGCAGTCCCCTACTATGAAAAATCGGAATATCAATATCATCACAAGCAACCTGCATAATCGTCGCATATACGTTGGTCCGAAGTGGTTTTCAGATAAATCTGATCTTGGACTCTTCGCACCGACAACGCAAAAGCGTTTCTCAACCTCACATAGAAACTAAGTCTCAGAAACTTATCATGTTTTCAACTTTCAACTTGCTATCCTTCGGGCCAAGAAGGAAGCTCAATAGATTGGAGTAATACTCCGCACTATACAAAACAACATCCTCAACACAAATGATAATCAAGCCTACACATAAGGCTATGTACTAAGTGTACGATTAAATAGTTCCCATATCAGGTCGAGGAACTAAAAAAATTTTGGGCAATTTGATAGTCGGTTATTTAACTATCAAAGCAAACAAACAAATATTCAGCACTATAACAATCACTGGGCCCTTTAATTAATCACCCATAAATTAAATAACTTGCCAAATATTCACTTCAATTTATCTTTTAAAAAGATATATTCTCAAAACATTTCACTTCATATTGGAAAACATTTCCAAATACTTATTTAACAATAAGTAATTCACAATTCTATTTATTTTCAACACTTGAAAACTATTCAATATATATAAAACACGATTAAGTATATATTTTATTCTTTAAGGAAAAGATTCTCTTTAAACATCTTTATTTTGGGTCAAAACGAATGTTGCATAAAACATCGTTACGACAACCTAAAATCAATAGTATAGGGATTCGAAATTAAGATAGATACATAAATCCCAATACTATACAAAAACATTTTCTTCCGAAAATCATTTGCTATAACAATAGTGTTATAGTCCATCATTTCCTTATTTCTCGAAAACGTCTATTTCAACAATGAAAGTTGAAATCTGTGGTTTCGATCCTTGTCACATTTTAAAACATCTTTTAATCATTCAACTCCATTTAAAAGATCACTTCCCAAAACATTTATTTGATATATTATTCACTGTCCAAAATCGTGAATATAATTCGCTTACCAAATTAAAGCTTCTACACATTTAATTCAGAATTATCCACTGTCCAAAATGTGGATATAAATCTCTAACCAAATTCAACACTTCTACATATTTAATTAAAGGATTATCCACTGTCCAAAATCGTGGATATATCTCCTTTAATAATTTATATACTTACTTATTAAATTTATTTGATTTCGGATTTTAAAATGATGTTTATAAATTCCATTTTCATTTTATAATAACTATTATATATATAATCCCTTTATTAACCAATTCCATTTATAACTTAATTTTATACCCAAAAACCAAAATTATAAGTTAATTACTTATAATTCATTTATTTACAATATTCATTTGTTTAATAACTTCATAAATTATAAATCTAATTCACTTTTAAAAATCCATTTATAACTCCAATTCAACACTTATAAAACTCCTTTATAATTCCTTCATTCTGATCTATAAAAATTCAATTTTATAAATCTTATATATAAAACCATTTATAATAAATCAAAAATCTCAATTTATACTATTTCACAAAATCATTAACTCCATATTTCAAAAATTCACCTTTCAATTATATTTCTCAATTATCATCATTTTTATAACATAAAAATTATAACTTTTATTTAAAATAAATCAATTCCTTAACGATTTAAAAATCAATAAAACGTTTATTTTCAAAATCACTTAAAAATCCTTTTAAATTTGAAATCGTTGCTTTAACATTTTTAACTTTCCGAAAATTGGCCCAATGCTGCAACAATGCCAAATACATCAACCACGGCATCCAAACATCATATATCAATATGATAATAGAATATGTCGCAAATATCTGTAAATAAATCAATATCGTTGAGGAATCCAGTTGGATCCCTCCAACCTGTCGCCTGCAACCAAATATACATATTAGAATATGTGTACAATGTCCACTACAAGGCAGACGCGCGTGCAAAGGGTCATCTGCTCATACACGGGAACGTATAGGGTCTCATCTGCTCCAATAGGTAGTTATATATCCAAATACCAATCAATATATCATATATCATCCAAATAATCATCAACCAATATATAATAAATTATTTCTCACTTATATAAAAATATCAGTGAGTCGGAAAGAGTGAGTTATACTCACATTGCTTGCAGTCGTCGCGTTAGCGATTTATTTCGATTAAAATTAAACAAGCATTTAATTTCAACCAAAATTTTCACCAGCTCAAATAAATCCCTATCTAGCTTCATAATGTAGTGTTCACGAATACGAACCCAACGCAATTCGTTTCGTGCGAAACAGACCTCGTATGAAAATGTTATAGCGTTTTAAAGTTTGTACGAATTATAATATAAATTAATATACAAATTTCTTTCTTTATTTTACCCTAAAACAAATCCTGACCGTTGATTTGGGGTTCCCCAGATCTGGCCGTTGGATGCTCTTTCTTCCCAAAGGCGAAAATCATGTACACGAACCCATTAGCCTCCATAAAACCCTAACTAACGCACAAACTACGATGAACGATTCGTCGATCAGGAACCACCGTTGCGTAGCCCATCACTGGAGCCACCATCGGCCCAAGCTTGGTGAATCTCGGCCACCCCCTACACGAGATCCAACTCCATGAACGTGGCCACAACACGAGGCTCTAGCTCCCTCCACGTCACACCAAATTCGTTCACCGTCGTTGGTTACGAAGATCTCGTCGCCCTCTTCAACTTTGTAGTTGAACACTTTTCGTAATTCCTTATGGATTTGCAGAGATCGAGGGAGAAAGGAAGCGAATTTATGGCCATTGTTTCGCATGTGGCGGCTAGACCTAATTATTTTAGGGTTTGTGAAAAATGAATAAAAATGTGGTCTTTTATAGAAAATGTTGCGACACTATTCACCCGAATTTTTTCCGAACTCCAAACGAAGCGTGCCGCATGGCGTTTATAATGTTTTACTCCTATTCTGAATACAATGGAATATATATCGGAAGACAATTCGATCATTTTTGGAAGATAGGTTTCCGGATCGAATTATTTATACTCAAAATTCACTTAAACGATTTTCTACGGGTTTTAGCTTTTCCCGGATAAACCGTAAGTCCAATTGACACAAAATTTAAAATCTTACAATAATTTAATATTATGGATCCACTGAAACTGGTTTCGTCGAAATCCAAGACTGTCTGAAAATGGCTATTTTCGCTCATCAATTAAATATTAAAATATTCAATTTTTTTACCATTTGACTTTTAATTCAATTTTAAAAGTTCTATAACATCATTATAATTCAAATAAGATTTAATTCAACTTTATAAATCATTTTCATTCACATTAAACTCAAATATCAATTATTTACATAATTTCAAATATTAAATTAACGATTTAATTATCCAATTAAATCACGATGTTCAAAATATACTTTATTCAGCTTATAAAATTTACTTGTGCATATTTAAAATCAATTAAATATACGAAATTCAAATGACTGAAATTCTGGGTCGTTACAATCACGAAGATCTGGACATTGCATATAGTAAGTGAGTAACTGATCATGAAATCGCCTAAGCATTCGTGTTGTTTACTCTGGACCAACAGTTGTGAAAGCAATGCAAGTCAGTGTCTATCCATGAGGTATTTAACAGTCTCAAGGCAATTTTTGGTGAGTAGTCATGTTGCATTAGGCCTGTCAATGACTACCCGAAATATCCGAAATCCGTCTGCATCCGTATCCGAAAACATGAAAAATATTCGATATCCGAAAAGAAGATGCGGATATCCGATATCCGAAACATATTTCGGATACGGATATGGATATGGCTATATCCGTATCCGATAATTATCCGTCCGATTTGAAATTAAACATTTATATATTAATATGTTATTTTATATCCATAAATTTAATGCAAATACACTAATTTATTGTACGGATTTTGTGTGATTGGATTACCTATTGTTAATTTTATATAATTTATGTATTACAAGGTTTTTTAATCTTTTTTTCAGTCCAAAAAATGAAATATGCATTATATTGATTAATTTTTGGATATTTTCGGATACATTTTGAGGTTCGGATACAGATATTTTCGGATATCCAAAAATATCTGTATTCGCAAAGTCGGATACAGATATTTCCGGATATCCAAAAATATTAGCGGATATAGATACGGATAATATTCAACGGGTATTCGCGGATATCGGATACGGATTCGGATACGGATTTTCACTTTCGGATGCGGATACGGATACACCACTATTTGCATCCGTCTACAGGCCTACGTTGCATAAGGTACTAGATTACTAAGAAATTGTTCAACACAAAAATGAAAAAGGGACATTAGGTGGATGATTATGTACAAATGATGAAAGTTAATATTAATAAGCTTGCATCAATGGACATGACTATAAGTAATGAGCTAAAGTTTGATCTGATCCAAGGTTCATTGATCCCTCAATAAGTTGATGAATATGAGGATCATTCGAATGTGCTTATAGTAAAAAGTGGCACATCATCCTCGAACAGTCCGAGTAAGTGAAAAAGAGATGGTAAAAAGAGAAGTAAGTTAGGAAAGAAGGTTGTCGACGATAAGGGTGAGTGTCACCACTGTCATAAGAAACGACATTGGATGAGAAACTATCTTGACAACCTTAAAGTTGTGAACGGAAGAAACTAGAACAAAAGTAATATTGTACATTCATATCACCATACAACATGATTACATTAAATCCAAAGGTCTAGCCACCTTTATACTTATGCTAAAAATACAAAAGAGATAATATACATAATATAAATCCTCACTTCAATGCATCTATCTAACTTCTATGGTCGAACAACCATCTAAACCTAAACTTTTTATGTGTAGCATCATGAGCAACACCGACCCAGTGAGAAAGCCATCTAATCTATAGTTTTCAAGTCATGTCATAATGGGCCGTATAATAAGGATTTTCTAGTTTGTTATTAAGTTGTTTCATCGGGATAATACTATATCAAAATTCAAAATGATATTCAAGATAGACTTTCAAGTAATATCTATGATAAATCAAACGAATTTGCGATAGTAATTTCAGTATGAAATTCTTTTGTGAAAACCAGGATCATATTCGTATAGATTCCCAATCATGAATCTAAACCACGCATTCGATTTGGATTAGATCTTAGGATATTTTATCCTATTGTGGACGACATCTAAACACCAAATAAGGACAAACTCTAGTTGATTCATTACCAACACAGGGTAATAGTGTACAACCCAAGATCAATAGCCTTATACTACACTTCCATCATCTGAAGGTAACCATCAGTAATGAAATGATCCATAAAAAAGACTCTTTCATAAAGATAAGCATAAATATTCTTTCAGTGTACTCTTATACTTTGTAAATCACCATTCCATCATAGATAATTCTTTCCATTTGGAACAATCCAAACTTTAGACTTAGGAAATCATCTTAGAGGTATTGATTATGGAAGTATTATCTAACATAATTATCTTTTTAAATTTTTTAATAATCTCAAAAATATTTTATGAGTCAAAATATTTAGGCCTTGCATTGGAAAGGTGTCAAATTTTAAATTATATATTATATCCAAAACATAGGTCTTTTTGCAATAGGTTTTTGGTATAGTAAACTTTTGAAATTTAAAAAGTATATGAAATAACTTGTAGATAATTAAACTAGCTTTCTAGAAAGATAAATTTTGACCAAATCCATTCAAGGAATCAAAAGTTATGATCGATACATTACGAGGTGTTTTTTATTGGACCTTTTAATCATTTCGGCCTAAGTATAAGCTCGACTTTTCTCCTCATTTTCTGCTATTAAGATTTGAAATTTGGAAAAGTATAAACACGAAAGTTTTAGTTCTCTAAGTTATCTTTCTAGAACATTGATGAAATCTAAATTTTGATATGATATGCAAAAGATGGCCGAATTACCGAGAGGTGTTTAATAATTTCAAACTCATATCATCAAAGCTAAACAATGTAATTACCATATCATGGAATGACATAAACACATATATTAAATAGCTTTTCTCACTCCAAATGTTACATAGTCCTTAGTTTAATCCACTTTATTGGCTTCTTATGCTTTTACTAAAGCTAAAATTTTATCTGAAATTTAGAAGGTGAGTTAGGAAAGGAAGAGAAGAAGAAAAGACGCAAGAATTGATTTGCTTCCTTTTTTAAGTATGGATATGTATTTATAGGTTGAGAAAGCATACAAAGGAAGCTACTAAACTAAGCTTCCCAAAATAAAGCTTCTTACAGAAGCCAAACCAACGCTTCTAAGTGAAGCTAAAGCCAAGCTTCTGAGAGTCACCAAAAGATCAGTATTAGAATAAAGCTTCCATGGGAAGCTACTAATACGGGCTTTTAAGAGAAGCCAAAACTAAGCTTCTAGGAGGAGGAGTTAAAATAAGATTTACAAACATCGTACTCCGCTACATAATTTTATGTCCATGCATGAACCCTTACAGAAACATGGTGTTTATAAAAGTTTCTAGAAACTTCTCAAAACCCGCGCATGATTCCAGTGTACTTTTACTAAAGGAATTCCTTCGTTCTTAACTTCCTAACTTTTCCATAAAAAATTCGAACTGGTTCTTCAATATACTTGGCAACTTTTCTAACTTCAATGCCACTTAAATGAATCGCATGAGATGGATCAGGAATATACTTCCGCTGCATTGATATATGAAAAGCATTATGAATATTTGATAATTTCTCAGGTAAATTGAGTCGGTATGCAACTTTTTCAAATCTATCCATAATATGAAATGGTATGATAAATCTAGGTGATAATTTAGTCTTCTTATTTCCAAATCGCAACTCCCTCGTACTGGAGAAACCTTTAAAAGAACTTGATCCCCACTTTGAATTCCAAATTCTTTCTCCTATGATCCACATAAAATTTTGCCTACATTGTGCAGCTTGCAATCATTTCCTTATGGCTGAAATTTTTCTTTGTTTTTTCTTTTACTAAACATGGGTCAAGAAGTTCAATGTTTCCAACTTCTGCTCAAAATACTTGCGAACGACATGGTCTTCCATATAGGTATTTATATAGGGCCATACTAATACTTGCATGATAATTATTGTTATATGCAAATTCTATTAATGGTTAGTGAGTTTCCCATGTATTTTCAAATTCCATTATACAAGATCTTAACATGTCCGATATGACTCGGTTTACCCTTTTAGTCTATCTATCCATTTGTGGATGAAAGGCTATGCTCAAATTTATTGTTGTACCTAAAGCATTTTGAAGACTTTCCCAAGTGAATTGCGAGTCACTATTTGAAAAAATAGTGACTGGTATACCGTGTAGTTAAACAATTTCTTCAGATAGATTCTATTTGGTTTCTCCATTGAGTAAGTCATATTATAAGGTATGACATGTGCTGAGTTTGTTAGAAAATTTACAATTACCCATATTGCATTGTGACCTTGCTTTATCATTGATAATGCAATGATAAAATCCATTGTTATATGTTTCCATTTCCATTAAGCGATAGGAAGTGGTTGTAGAAGTCTTATGGGTTGTTACTACGTAGCTTTTACTTGTTGGCATGCAAAACATCTAGCCACAAATTCAGCAACATCCTTTTTCATTCCATTTCGCTAAAATTGACGCTAAACATTTTTGTGCTCCCAGGGTGCACTATAAGCTTTGATTAATGCACTTCTCTAAGGATTTCATTTTTCAATTCAGCTTGATTTGGAACACAAAGTCGATTCCTAAATCTAAAACCTCCATCTTTACCAATGTTCCAATCTATAGGTTCTTTGTCCATGATTTCCATAAATAATTCCTTCAACACCTTATCTTACTCTTGGGCTTGTAATATTCTACTTACTTGAATTGGCTGAATAATAAACTACATAAAAGGGATACTTTGTTAATCATTGCTCCAATAATCATCCTTGTGCAAGCATTCGTTTCATCTATGGTCTCTAGAGCTCTCCATTCTCTTATCATTAAATTGGCTACTAAACCATAGGGTTTTTGACTTAATGCATTTTCAACTACGCTTGCCTTTCCTGGATGATAGGGCAGGGTAAAGTCATAGTCCTTTATAAATTTCAACAATCTCCTTTGTCTCATATTTAATTCCTTCTAAGAGGTCAAATATTTTAAACTCTTATGGTTTGAATGAACATGAAATTGCTCCATATAAAGATAATGCCTCCAAAATTTTAAAGCAAATACAATTGCAGCCAATTCCAAGTCATGAGTTGGATATTTTACTTCATATGGCTTTAGCCTACAAGAGCCATAAGTGATAAATTTGTCCATATGAATTAGTACACATCCCAATCCTTGTCCACAAGCATTAGAATATACTTTATATAAGACTTCACTCCATGGCAAGGACAAGATTGGTGCTTTGGTCAACCTTTTCTTTAGCGTTTCAAATGTCATCTCACGATTTTCATTCAAAATAAATTTGGTTTCCTTACAAGTTTACTTCGTTAATGGATATGCTATCTTTGAATAATCTTGAATAATTCTCCTATAATAATCAGCTAATCCTATAAAACTTCGAACCTCTGATGGTATTGTCGAAGGGTTCCATTTCAACACAACTTCAACTTTTGACGGGTCTACTCATATCCCATCCTTGGAGACAATATGTCCAAGAAATTTCACTTCCTCCAACCATAATTCACATTTACTTAATTATGCATATAGTTAATGCTCTATTAGTGTTTAGATACATCAAACCCAAGTAGCATTTATGTTCCTCCTTTATCTTGGATTAGATTAGGATATTATCAATAAAAATAATGACAAATTGGTCAAGGAATAGGTGGAATATACGATTCATTAAATCCAAAAATACCACTGAAGCATTGGTAAGGTTAAATGGCATCACTAAGAATTCATAGTGTCCATACTATATTTGGAAAGCTATCTTTGGAATATCTTCCTCTTTTATTCTTAATTGACGATATCTAGACCTTAAATCAATCTTTGAAAATATTGTAGCTCCTTGGGGTTGATAAAAGAAATCGTTGATTCAAGGTAATGGTATTTATTCTTAATTATTACCTTATTAAGCCCTCGCTAATCAGCAGAAACGGAATGTCCCATCATGTTTTTAAAAATAACACCTATGCTCCCCAAAGAGATTTGCTAGATCTTATAAAGCCTTGATCCTATGTCTCCTTAATTGGTTTCTTTAATTCTTGATTTTTTGCATTAGCCATATGATAAGCTGCTTTAACAATAGGGGTGGCATCAGGGACTGAGTTGATATAGAAATCAATTTCTCTTTTTGGTGGTAATCCTGGTACATCCTGAAAGACTTCTTTTAATTCCTTTACCACAAGGATTTGGTCTACCAATGACCCTAATCGTCAATATTGGAATGAGCAATATATCCAGATAGAAAGGCTCCAACTTTATCAAATAAGTAAACAAAGGTTTCATGTTCGTGAGTAGAAAAACTAATGGTTTGTCATTGCAATTCAAAACGGTTCGATATTTGAAAAGACGATCTATTCCAAGAATAATATCAAAATGTACCATTAGAAAGATAATTAAATTGCCTATCACATCCTTACCCCCAATGTTAAGGACACGTCTTTTTTAGATGTACTCTCAATATCCTCCTACTAAATGGTCTACTAATAAAGGGCTGAGTAGTTGCTCAATGGGTAATTCTAACTTAGTAGTAAACATTACGGATATAAGAGAATGTGTGGCACTAGTATCAAATAAAACCTTAGCTTGAAAGTCAAACGGAAGTGTGGTACCTTCCACCTGTGCTTGTTTAGCACCACCACATACACTCTTCCTTGATTTCTTTGTTGCATCCTATCATCCTTCTTTGGCTTCTTGCAGTTTCGACTACTGTGCCCAGGCTCATTGCAATTGTAACACACAATCACCTTTGGATAATTTAATGCAATATGTCCTGTTTCATTACACCGGTAACATTTCCTGAATTTGTTGGGTTCCTTTTCTTGCCCCACTGATCTTTTACTTTCTGCATTTTGTTTCCTCTTCTTCCAATCTGATTTCTTTTGATTACTAGACCACCTTTGACTATTCGAATTCCTCTTATTTGAATTGTTTCTTTCTTTCTGATAATAAATATGATCCTTTTCCAGATTTAACGCTTCAGCGACTATCATCTCATATGTTTTGTACTAATCACCAATAACATGCCTTCTTAGTAGAGGGATCGATCTCTTGGCAAACCTTCTTGCTCGCTTTTTAGGTATTTTAACAAAATGATTTCCATATCGAAATAATGCTTCAAATTTATTCTGGTATTGAGCCACCGTCGTACCTTCTTGTGTAAGTCTTTGGAATTTTGTTTTCATTTTCCCTCTTTCATTTTCTAGTAAATACTTACCTAAGAATATTTCCTTTAATCTTCCCCATGCCATCCCTTCCACCTCTTTTGGATTTGTGGTGGTTCGAACTAGATCCACCAATATTAGGCTTTTTCATTTGCCATATTAAATACTTCATACATCTCGTCGAGGAGAATCCTCAATGCCCTCCTCTTAAATACTTGCTTGTCCATCGTTGGACTAGTAGCAATCGGTCGTTCATTAGGTTTAGTGGTGCACTTTACACCACCCTTGAATGTCCCATATCCCAGGTTTATTGGCTTGCCAAATTTATAACTGCAATTACTTACAAATATGTCAATGAGATGTGTAAACTTCCTATACCAATAAGGTAAATTATGATACTATAAAATTTCCTAGAAAGTGTCCCTTGAACCTAGGCTCTGATACCACTAACTATAATACCCCGCTTCAACCGCTTGTTCGGAGCCAAGGATACTACATACAAAACATGGTGCTATCAATAGTACCATTACTTAACATTAGTATATCGATGTATAGAATCATTTAGAGTACATGATTTTAAATGGAAGTAGTGTTATATATTCATATCACCATACAACATGATTACATAAAATCCAAAGGTCTAGCCATATTTGTACTTATGCATAAAAATACAAAAGAGATAATATATATAATATAAATCTTCACTTTAGTGCGTCTATCTAACTTCTATGGTCAAACTGTTAACCATCTAAACTTGAACTATTTAAGTGTAGCATCATAAGCAACACTGACCTAGTGAGAAAGCTATCTAATATATCGTTTTCAAGTTATGTCGTAATGGACCTTATAATAAAGATTTTCAAGTTCATTATCAAGCAATTTCATTAGGTTAATACTATATCAAAATTCAAAATGATATTCAAGATAGACTTCCAAGTAACATCTATGAATAAATCAAATGAGTTTGCAATTATATTTTCAGTATCAAATTCTTTTGCCAAAAACAGGATCATATTCGTCTAAATACTCAATCATGAATCAAAGCCCCACACTCATTTGGACTAGATCCCAGGATAATTTATCCTTTTGCGGTCGGTATCCAAACACCAAGTAAGACAGTACTCTACTTGATTCATTACCAACATAGAATAATAGTGCACTACCTAAGATCTACAGTCTTATACCACACATCCATCATCCGAAAGTAACCATCAGTAATTAAATGATCCACAAAAAAACTCTTTCATAAATATAAGCATAAATATTATCTCAAAGTACTCATATACTTTGTAGATCATCATTCCATCATAGGTTACTCTTTCCTTTTGGGAAATTCCGAACTTTCAACTTAGGAAATCATCTTGGAGGTATTATTTATGAAAGTTTTATCCAATATAATTATCCTTTTCAAATTATCTGACGGGTCCCAAAACTATTTGATGAGCCAATAGATTTAGGACTTGCATTGGAAAGGTGTCAAATTTTAAACTACATATTATATCCAAAACATAGGTCATTTTAAAATTGGTTTTTGGTATAATTAACTTTTAAAATTTAAAAAGCATATAAAAAAACTTTGTTGACAATTAAACTAGCTTTCTAGATAGATAAATTTCAACCAAATCCACTAAAGGAATTAGAAGTTTTGGTCTATATAATACAAGGTGTTTTTGAATGGACCTTTTAATCATTTCGGCCTAAGTATAAGCCCGACTTTTCTCCTCGTTTTCTACTATTAAGATATTTAAATTTGGAAAACTATAAACACAAGAATTGTAGCTTTTGAGTTAGCTTTCCAGAACATTAAATAAATCTGAATTTCAATTTGATATGCTAAAGTAATGGTCGAGTTACTGAAAAGTGTTTAACAATTTCGAACCCATATTATCAACCTTAAACAACTAAACTACCACATCATGAAATGGCATAAACACGTATATTAAAATAGCTTTTCTCACCCCTAAATTTTTCATAGTCCTTGATCTAATCCTCTTGATCCTCTTTGTTGGATTCATATACCTTTACTAAAGATAATATTTTGTCAAAAATTTAAAAGGTGATTTAGGAAAGGAGGAGAAGAAGAAAAGATGCAAGAATTGATGTGCTTCCTTCCTTAAGCATGGATATCTATTTATAGGTTGTGAAAGCTTGCAGAGGAAGCTACTAAACTAAGCTTCATAATAACAAGCTTCTTAGAGAAGCCAAAACCAAGCTTCTTAGTGAAGCTAAACCCAAGCTTCTAAGAGAAGCCAAAAGATCCTTATTAGAATAAATCTTTCATAAGAAGCTACTAAGACTAGGCTTCTAAGAGAATCCTAAACTAAGCAAGAGGAGTTGTTAAAATAAGATTAACATATGTCGTACTCCACCACATAATTTTATGTCCGCACATGAACCACGTACAAAAACACAGTCTTCATAAAAGTTTTTAGAAGCTTCTCAAACCTGATATTTAAGCTAGGTCGTTACACTTAGTGGTTTTATTTTGAAATTAAATAAATGCTATTACATAAAAGAGGTTTTTATATAATTATTTTTCTAGATTGAATATTTACTTCATTGTGCAAACAATGTTATGAACTTAGTTTGAGTGGGAATAAAGTTGATGGTTTTCTTGAAAATGGCATTTATGTGATCCATACAAATTGTATATATTCTGTGAGCAATTATAATAGCAATATAAACGATAATTATCTTTTCCATTGCAAGATAGGTCATATTACTGAGAAATGACTATATAAACTGGTAATCGAAGATTTTCTACCGTCGGGTTGATTTTGAATCATTTGACATGTGTGTGTCATGTCTAAAGGAAAAATAACCAAACACCCTTTTAGGAGGAGCAATGGAAGAGTTGATGAACTAATATGGCTAGTACATAGTGATATATGTAGTCCAATGCCTATAGTAACCAAAGATAATAATTCTTACTTTATTCCCATTGTAGATGATTTATCGAGACTAGGATATGTGTATCATATGAATTACAAACCAGATTCCTACGAAAAATTTAAGGAGTATAAAAATGAAGTTGAAAATCAAATGAACCAAAAGATTAAGATCCTACGATCTGATCAAGGTGGAGAGTACGTTGGACAAGATATCTAGTGCTACTTAAATGATAATAGGATTATCTCTCAAGTTACTCCATCTTATACTCCACAACATTTGTCAGAGTAAAGGAACCAAACCTCATAAGAAATGGTTTGTTCCATGATGAGTAAAGCCGAGTTGCCTCTGTCCTATTAGAGATATGCAATGGAATAAGCAGCACATATGGTGAACTTAATAATGCACTATATCTGCACTTAAGATGTTATATGATATATGGCATGGGAAGAAACTACACTTCATTTATTGAAAGGTATGGAGTTATTCGGCCTATGTTAAGAACAGTGGTCCTAATAAGCTTGAGGTGAGACCAACTTTGTGTAAGTGTGTAGGATATGCTAAGAATTCTAGGGGTTGTATTTTCTACCGCACAAAGTAACAAAAAGTGATTGTTTCTACACACGTTGTCTTTTTAGAAAGGAATATATGTCAAAAGAAATTAACAATGAAGTTGTAGATTTGGATGAGATCCGAGAGACTAACACTGAGACTGATATAGTGGGAGAACCAAGTTCACCGGCATACGCTAACACACAACCTATTAGAAGGTATGGTAAGGAATCTCACGCACTAGAGAGATACTACGGTTTCTTGGCAGGTTGTGCGAAAAGGAGGATTGGGTTTTATTTGATGACATTCTTCTTTCTTTTCAACAAGCACTGTAGAGTAAAGACTCTGCACTCTCGCTTGGAGCAATGAAAGTCAAGATGGATTCCATATACGAAAACAAAGTGTGGACTTTATCGGACATACTCGAGGGACTAAACCCATCGGCTGCAAATTCATTTCTAAAAAGAAGCTAAATATGGATCAAGAGGTGGTGACTTAAAAAGTTAGGCAAGTTGTGAAAGGATTTAATCAAATTCAAGGTGTTGATTATGACGAAAGATTTTCGTCCATAGCCATGCTTAGGTCCAGTCGAATTATGCTGGCCATTATAACATTCTATGACTGTGAAATTTAGCAAATAAACATAAAGACAACATTTCAAAATTGTGATTTAGAAGAGATCATCTATATGTCATAGTCCAAGGATTTTTTTTAGTTAGCGGGAGTGAAGGTAAGGCTTGTAAGTTGTTAAAGTCCATATATGGACTTAAAAAAGCTTCAAGAAGTCGGAATTAGTGTTTTGACGAGGTAATTAAAAAGTTTGGTTTTTATCATCATAACATAGAGAAAACATGCATATACAGAAAGGAACAAGGAAAAGCCATCATATTATTAGTGTTGTATGTCGACAATCTATTGTTGATTGGCAATGACACTTTGTCATTCCAATTTGTGAAAGCTTGGCTTTCCAAGAACTTCTCAAGAAGGATTTGGGAAAAACAGCCTAATACCAGGTATAAAGATATATAGCGATATATCTAAAAGGCTGCTATGATTGTCCTAATCCTTATACATAGGCACTATATTGAAGAGGTTCAGTATAGAGAATTCCAAACGTGGAAATGTTCCAACGCAATTTGGAATCGTCCTTTCTAAGAAGGACGCTCCTCATATCGATGAGGAGAAAGTGCATATGAAGAGGATACCCTATGCTTAATCCATAGAATCCATATTACATGCCATGCTATTTACTTAACCGGATATGACACACGCGCATTAGGATGCGTAAGCCGATACCTTTCTACTTTTGGGGAAAAACATTGGACGACTGTAAAACTTATACTGAAGTATTTAAGAAATACTAAGTACTTAGTTCTTATATACGAGAATGGTGACCTCCTTATGATGGGGTATGTAGACTCTAGCTTTCAAAATGATATAGATGATAATAAATCGATGTTTGGTTATGCCTTTACACTTGATGATGGAGCCATCGGTTGGAAAAGTTCCAAGTAAGAAACAATGGATGATTCAAAAATGGACGTTGAGTATATCGCCCTCAATTAAGCAGCTAAAGAGGCGGTCTGGATGCTCAAGTTTTTGAGTGAGCTTGGAGTGATTCCTGGTACCGAGAATCTAGTGGCATTGTATTGTGGTAACAATATGGCGATACAAGTCACAAAGGAGCCTAAAGCATATAAGAAGTCTGTTAGTTTTCGAAAGTAAGGATCTTAAGGCTAATTTAACACTAGAGGGGATTGAATATTGTTTACTAACTTTTGTGAATCTTTTCGAATTCTTTTAAGATTATAGATTAATCAATGCAAATTGAAAATCACAGATGCAAACACAGATAGATATAAATACAGCAAAAGTAAAAAGTAAATTGTTAGAGAGATCATACTAGGATTTTATACTGGTTTGGTGTTACCCTACATCCAGTCATGTATAGTTTGTTGTCTAGATTTCCTTTCAAATATCAAAGTTCGTACAATTTGAATTTCAAGGCTACGAAACACACCCTCTAAAATTTTCAAGTTCTAGGTACACTCACTGGTTCGAAAGGGACACCGGCACACCCATTTGGATTCAAACGGGACACCAAGCACACTCACTTGATTCAGATGGAGCACAAACATACCCACTTGGATTTCTAGGATAACAAGCATACCCAACAGTATTTTAAGTATGATTTGATAGAGTTTACAAAATTAATTTCTTGATATTGAATGTTATAATCCTATAACCACTTGAATAGCACTTTGATCTTGATTTGAGTGAGAGCGATGAGAGAGCAGAGAGCAAACGATAGAAAATTAAATCACTAGAGTTTGGATTTGATTTTGATTGAATTTGAGAAGTTTTGAGTAGAATTTCTTTCAAAAATCAAGAGAGTGAAAGAGGAAAGAAAATATAAGAATGTAGTTGACCAAAATTCATTGAGAAAACCCCTATTTATAGAGAAACTAACAATCATGTCCATTCATGAAGAGATACATCAAAGAAACACTTCCATTCAAGATTTGAATTCTAAAAATATCGGACCATATGCCGACATATAGGTTCTATGTATGTCGACATACTCTTTGTAAATTTGAAAACAATTTAACAAAATTATTTGGAAAATATTAAATTTTGTTAAATATTTTGATACTTTCTAAATCCATTTAAGCATTGATTATACACGTTTCAATCATAATAAAACTTAAGAAAACTTTATTTAAATAATTTGAAATGTTTTAATATATAAAATATTTAAATATGAATTTGTTTTAAAAAATAATATATATATATATATATAAAGTATAAGTGAATATATATTTAAAATCAAGGTATTAGTGAATGCCAAAATATACATTTATAAATTATAAATATTTAGAAAACATAAAACCAAAATCTATATCTAAATACAATAATCTAAAAGTAATATTAAAATACTTTAAAATTTAATATAATAATATTGTAAATAGGTAATTAAAAGGTTAGGAAACATTTAAAAGCTATTTTGAAAAGATTTTTGAAAAATCATTTTGAAAACAGGGATTCTGAAAAATTAGTTTTGAAAACCAAGATATTTGGAAATCATTAAAATCAAAGAATATATTTTAAAAACCACTGAAAAATGAAGAGAGATCAAATAAGTGCTATCAAGGCTTTAACAAAATAATCTATGACTCTATATCCTATCTTGATATCTTTAACCTTCAAACTCTTGAGTCTTCAATCTCTGGCTCTTGAATCTCTATACCAGCCTCTTGAATATACTCTTGACACTGTATTGTCTTCTAAATCAACACCGGTCTAATATCCTGCACTATGTACTAAACATAACTTGATAAAGCATTAGTATCTGTATTTTATATAATGTCGTATGGTTGTCGTCATCAAAACCAATTCCTAAGGTTCTAACTATCCCCCTATTGATGATGACAACCATGTATATAAAATATGATATAACTCTCTCTGAGTTACGAAACTCCCCATTAGTATATGCTTAAATTTTTTATATATTTCTCCCCCTTTGTCATCAACAAAAATATAGTCAAAACTTCATCTAACGAAAGTACTACATGATACATATAATGTTATCTAATTGTGATATGTTGATAAATAAGAAAAATCAATTTTATTAATTAATCCAATCCAATACATACATACAATTCAAATCAAACTAAAGTCAAACCAAATCAAAATTAAATCAAATCAATTCTAACCATAATATAAGTCTATACACACTAGTCCTAAGCTAATATAAATCAAATCCAATCAATCATACATTTCAAACAATCCAAATAATTCAAACAATAATTCAAACAAATCAAACAACCCTATACATCCTAAATTAGTCAATCTGAGCTAACATGATTTCCTAATAATTGGGGAATTATGAATGGGACAAAAAGGGTAATGGAGAAAGATTTCCTTTTTGTTCAACTAAATTTCTATACTTGGCGAAACATACTTATTCAACACATTCATCCTCCTTGTCTTCTTCTTCCTCTTCTTCCTTTTCCTCAATTATTCACAGGATCATGAATGACCATATTTGGAGCATCATCCTAAATTACTATTGGATTTGTAGGTTTATCCGATAGATATAAAACTTTAGCATCATGATATCTTGCATAGATATAAACATTATTTGTTGTGTCAGGTCTAATAGTGGGGATGTAGAGTAAAGATCCTATCATCACTTTATAAAATTTTTGATCTACATCCTTTGAGTTATCTTCTTTATTTAATTCTTTGTTGGTTCCCATAGGGGTTTGTTTACTTTGTTATTTTACATACCGAATTTATTAACTAATTCTTTGGCATATTTTTCTTGACTTATAAAGATTCCATTATTTAATTATCTTATTTGTAATCCTAAAAAGAAGGTAAGTTCTCCCAAATGACTCGTCTAAAATTCTCTTGTCATAACATCAAAAAATTCTTTATTTAGTTGTTTATTTTTTAATCCAAAAATAATATCATATACATATATTTGTATTAGTTCAATATCATTGTTATTTCTTTAAATAAATAGTGTACTGTCTACTTTCCTAATTTCAAAATTAGATTGTAATAAATATGATTTCAGTCTATCATACCATGCTCTAGGAGCTTGTTTTAAACCATATAGAGCTTTCTTAATTTATAAACATGATTTGAAAAAATTTCATCTTTAAATAGTTTGTTCTACATAAACATCTTCTTAATAAAAGCACTTTTAACATCCATTTAAAATAATTTAAAATTATTATGATTTGCAAAAGTAAGTAAGATTCTCATTGCTTCTATTCTGGCTACGGGTGCAAAATTTTCATCAAAATATATGCCTTCTTCTTAACTATATCCTTAAGCTACTAAGTGGGCTTTATTTCTAACAGCCCTCTTTGTTCATTTGATTTATTTTTTTTATACAATTTTATTCTAATTATAAATTTATTTTCTAGTCTTGGAACAAGTTCCCAAACATCATTTTTACCGAATTGAATCAGTTCTTCTTACATAGCAAGAATCCATGAATCATCTAATGACGCTTCTTTTGGGTTCTTAGGTTCGTTAGTTGAGATGAAGGCTATGTTACTCATTTTATTTAATTGATTTCTTGTTTTTGCTATTGATTTTATACTTCCTAGGATATTTTCCATAGGATGATCTTTCAAAAATTCGACTTTCTTATTGGATATATATTTTCAGTATTATTGTTATTATCATCATTATTTGTTTCATTATTTGTAACTTCATTATTGGCATTTTCTTCTTCATCACAATTGTTGTTGTTGATTTTAACATTTTCATTGAATGAAACATATAATGTCTCTTCAATAGTGTTAGTTCTAGTATTGATTGAATAGTTCTAGTATTGAAAAGCTTAAGCTTTACTTCTGTTTGAATATCTAATAAAAATAAATTTATCTGCTTTAGCATCAAATTTATCTAAATTTTCTTTAGCATTCAATATAAAGTACTTACTGCCAAAAAGTTTAAAATATGATACTTTAAGCTTTTTATTATAAAATAATCTGTATGATGTTTTTTCAGTTAAAGATCTTATTAAAATTCTATTTAATATATAACATGCTACTACTTCAGCCCAATTTTTTTTAGGTAAATTACTGTCATTTAATATGGCTCTAGCACACTCTTGAATCGTTCTATTTTTATATTTTACTACTCTATTTTGTTGAGTTGTTTTTGGAAATGAAAAATTATGAGTAATACCTTTCTTACTACAATTTCAAAATTTTCATTTACGAATTCTCCACCATGACTACTTCGAATTGTTTTAAATTTAATAGGCATTTGATTTGAATTCTTTTAACAAAGATTTTAAATTTTTTGAAAGCATCGCTTTTAAGTTTTAGGAAAATCATCTATGTGAACCTAGAAAATTCATCTATGATTACAAAGACATGTCTATTATGATTTATAGATTGTATTTGCGAAGGACCAAAAAGATCTAAATGAAGAAGTTCAAGTGGTTGAGTTTTATATAGGTGTGTTTGAAATTCAAATGACCAAATCTTTTATGCCAAATTCAAGGGTCGCTTGATTCAACTAAAAGACATAAAATTATCATTTGACACTTTCATACCTAGTATGTATGTGTATATATATATATATATATATTTCTCTAATACCTTCGAAGATAATGTTTAGCTCATTATCTTCAATATGACACTCATCTTTTTCAAATTTAATTTTAAAACTCTTATCATATAGTTGACTAATACTTAGCAGGTTATGTTTTAAATTCCTAACTTACAAAACATTAGAAATAATAGGAGTTTTAAAATTATCGGCACTGTCAATGCTAATTACATATCCTTTAGAGTTGCCACCAAAATTGACTAATCCACCATTTTTGTAAACGATATCATTCAAGATCTTCGAATTTCCAGTCATGTGCCTTAAGCATCCACTGTCCAATATCCTCTTATCCTTTTTGATTTGTAAAGTTTGATCATCAAGTATTTGTTCATCATTAGTAATGTAACACATTTGTTCCTACAAGTTATACATTTTCAAAAGATCAAGTGGCTTTTCAAAATGAATGGATGCAAATTTATGAAATAATATCATGTTGATTTTGTAAAATTATTTTTCAAAAATAGTGTTAAAAATATTATCAGTAACTTTTGCGATTAAAACTTTGTAAATCAAATTACAGAATTTTGAAAACCAATACTCTGGTACCAAATGTTAGTTTGCGGAAGCAAGGATCTTAAGGAGAATTTACCACTGGTGGGGGAAGAATAGTGTTTACAAAGTTTTATGAATCCTTTTGAATTCTTTTAAGATTATAATTAACCAATGCAAATTGACAATCATAGATGCAAATATAGATAGATAAAAATGTAGTAAAAAGTAAAGGGTTGGAGAGATAACACCAGGATTTTCATACTGGTTCGGAGTTACTCTATATCAAGTCTCGTACAAGTTATTATATAGATTTCTTTTCAAATATCAAAGTTTAACAATCTGGATTTTAAGGCTACGAGACATACACTTTAGATTTTCCGAGCTCTGGTAAACTCACTGGATTCGGAGGGGACAATAATATATCCACTTGGATTTAACGGGATGCTAAGCAATCCACTTGATTCAGACGAGACACAAGCACGCACTTGGATTTTGAAATATTTTAATATATAAAAGATTTAAATATGAAAACTAATATATATAAATTATAAGTGAATATATGTTTAAAATCAAGGTATTAATGAAGGTCAAAATATACTTTTAATTATTATAAACATTTATAAAACATAAAATCAAAATCTATGTCTAAATATAATAACTTAAAAAATATATTAAAATACAATAATCTAAATACAAAAAAGGACAGAATTAGAAATGTTGATATACGTGATAAATTTGAAGAAGCACCAATCGATGAGAAGCTAATTCAACATCACTTAAGATGGTTTGGACATCTCTAATGGAGGCCGCCCAAGAGACTTGTGCATGTTGGAATTATAGATTGCGTCGAATGCTCAAAAAGAGGTAGAGGTCGACCAATGTTGACATGCAAGGAAGAAGTAAAAGGGGACTTGAAGGATTGTAATATATCCGAAGAGCTGATGGCGAACAGGAGCATGTGGAAGTTAACGATCCACGTACTAGAGCTATGAGCCATGAGCTTTATATGTTTTAGATATAGGACTAGGGAACATGAGTTTAAGATGTAGTGTTTGGTCTTTGACCAATATTACTATTAGTACTATTATTACTTTTTTTCCTTTATACATATATGTGTGTGTGTGTGTGTGTGTATATATATATTAATCTTTATTTTTATTTTACTTAGTTGTTATTATTATTAATTCACTTATTTGACTTTATTTTATTATCTTTATTGTTATTGTTATGACATTTAAATTGATTTTGTCATTTATTTTTAGGTACCATCTCTAGTCGACCACAACTTGTTTGGGAATAATAGCTTAGTTTTTGTTGTGGTTGTAATATTGTAAATAAATAATTAAAAGTTAGGAATTATTGGAAGCAATTTTGAAAAGATGTTTGAAAATCATTTTCAAAATAGGGATTTTTAAAAATCATTTTTAAAAACCATGATATTTGGATATCATTAAATTCAAAGAATAAATTTTATAAACCTTTTCGGAAAAATGAAGAGAGATCAAAGAAGTGCTACCGGGACTTTAACAAAATAATCCATGACTCTATAACTTATCTTGATATATTGAATCTTTAAACTCATGAGTCTTCAATCTCTGACTTCTGAATCTCTATATCAACCACTTGAACATTCTCTTAATACTGTACAGTCTTCTTAATCAACACTTATCTAATATCATGCACTATATACTATACATATAACTTGATAAACATTAGTATCTATATTTTATGTAACATAATAGGGTTATTGTCATTAAAACCAAATGTCTAAAATTCTAACAAAGTCATGGCATATTCTTTAAGAGTTCCACCTTATCAGAGAATTCATTGAGAAGAAAGTGGCCATGATACAAAGGGTAGATACTAAGGACATAATAATAGATCCATTCACTAAGGGTCTTGCTCGGTCGGTTCGCGAAAAGTTGAACGAAGGGTTGGGATTGAGGTTCCATAATTGTCCCTAACTGCAAGCAGGAGATTGATTGAGTCAAGGGCATACCCTTATGGCAAATCTATAATTTATTATAAATTAATTAACTATGTAATCAATTCTCATTCGCAATAAAGGCATTTGTAACATCCCCTACTTAGAGGCCCAAAACTAACGGCTACGAATTCTGCAGTCATCCATAGTTATTGATTTTAGTGACCTAATGTGGTAATGTTATATTCATTAATATAGCAGAGACATATGGATATGAATTTTTTTTGAAACCATTAAACAAATTTCTCATTCCATTTCAATCATATTTCAAATTCATTACATAATCCTAAATTCAAGTACCACATTCAGAGAAAGTATAATTATTGTAAAATATGCCAAGAGAGATATATGAAGATGCCTCCTTGGATGATCAAATTCTAAACGTAGGCAATTAAACAACTTTGCCTCTACATCAAAACATAACGAAATTAAATAGAAAAGAACTCCTTTTAGTTAGCTTGCCTCCTGCACCTTTCTGGAAGCTTATTCGTCTAAAGGAGAACTTGAAATCTCAACTCACAAAGTACTCAAATTCAATTGAGCACTTGAGAGTTTAAGGGAAAAACACACACTTTAAGTCAGACATAAAGCCTGGTATGAATAAAACATACCATATTGAACCATTTAGATATCTAGTGGGACCACACCGCTTAGCGGAACTGGTTTTCCACACACTAGTATCTTACCCAAAAATTTATAGTAACCATATATTGTGCTTCTGTATCCATAATGGTTAAAAACATAGCAATTTAAAATATATCATGATGATATGCAAATAAGAAAAATATGTCATGGATTTCTCATCCCTATTCATTTGACTATCTCTTATAGTTTCTAAGGTTACTATTAACCTATTAGTTTTCATGGACTGACTAACAACCTATTCAAAGCTTATAGACTATCTGTCCAGTCTCGTAGTTTTCATGGGATCACTAAGAACCTATTGGCCCCTGCCAATAACTTCATTCAATTATTTCATGGGTTCTTCCTAAACCTAGGTATCTCTAATAACTTCTCTTATATCATAGTTTTCATGGGTTAACTATGAACCTATTGATCTCGGTCAATAACTTCATCTGGATATAGTTTTCATAGGATCGCTACGAACCTATTGGCTCCTTCCACTAACTCTCTCCAAGCATAGTCTTCATGGGTTTACTATGAACCTGTCTAAACTGACACCTACTTGATCAGTCTTTCGGCATTCTATATTTTGGTTTACCCGACCTCTTGGATGCAAACCTATTCATTCAGGGTTCCAATTTATATTCAATATTGGGTCAACCTAGCTGGTTATTCTGCTCTTACTCCCCAAACTACAATAAGGGTCCATTATACAGTGAATATATTTATAGAAGAAGCACATACAATAATATAACAATGCCAATATCTATGGTTTGATATCCTTGAAATCATTTCCACATGAAACATGGTTAATACCTTTAACCCATTATTTTTATCAAGGAAAGATTCCTCGAAAATTCCAAAATTAAAAACCATTTCAAAGCTCTTTTATATTGCCATGGGTTTTCCTTTGAAAATGAGATTAGGTTCTTTGTCTTGAAAACCAAGGCTTTCAAAACCATAGACCTTTACTTTCAAAACCATTAGAATATCTCTTTCGAAAGCATTCAAAACCTTCTTTTCGAAGCACCTAAACATATGTCTTTCGAAACACTTAAAATATCCCTTTCGAAAGCATCAAAACCTTCCTTACAAAAGTATTAAAGCATATTTTCCAATTTACAGAAGCATAGCTTCGAAACCATTTGAAACCGCCACTTTTGAAACCATTGGGTTTATTCTTAAAAGTAATTTTTGGGTCAAAGTAAATACAAACAAAAGTAACCCTTTCAAAAATATTTAACTTCAAGTAAAAGAATTTGGGGAAAATAGATGGCTTCGAAACCATCCTTTCAAAAGCTTTAATCTTTAAAGTAAATAATTGGAAGGGTAGCTTCGAAGCCATTGCGTTCGAAACCTTTAGTTTAAGTGGCTATTAGAGCCCTTTCGAAAGCTCGAAGAAGTGGCTTGTTATATTTATAAAAAAACCCAACCTTTCATACTCATTGAAAATTTTAACCTATTTGAAAGACATGAAGATGCAATAAGGTTTCGACTTGGTTCAAAATTACCTTTTCAGAAGCTTCTCTTTTAAACATAATATACGATAACTCATTCAAAAGATATCATGTAAACAAAAAGGAGGCAACCTCTTAGAAAGATATACAAAAGTAATTCAACCCTTTCGAAAGAATCCATTAAAAGCAATGCAAGAAACATCTCTTGGCAAAACGAAGGCCTTTGAAAGCTATTTAAAGTCACCCTGACCCCTTCGAAAGCATGGTTTCAACCTATATCTGCCGCCTTTCTCCAATTCACTACGTACCAAAAGCATTGACACCATGTGTATTGGTTTAGGCTTGGTTAGGGACGAGAGTATATAGTCGACAGGTTACTATTGGAAGTGGCGAAACAATAAATCTATACAAAACTATTTTGTTTCCTTTTTAAGTGAATGTTTTTCAACTAACTTGCCTATTTGTAAAAGTATAATTGGTTTCCATAACTTTACCAAAATATTTTCTAAAGGATTGCCGAATTCAACTAGAATTAATTAAAATAATTAACAAAGAAGCCCTTCCCTTTAACAAAACAATTTAGACATTTAAGTCCTCCAAATTAATTAATTTAATTTCCATAGTAAATTACTTAGGAAAAATCCCCAAAAATCATCAAAATTCACTATTAATATGTTTTCTAACATATACAAATTTTAGACCCAAAATCCTTTATATAATAAACGGAAAAAAAAATTAAACCCAATTTTTTATTTCTTCCTTCAAAATTTCATAATAAATTATCCATAGCTTGGATAATTATGAAAATTTAAATCCATCTCCAAAATAATGTTTTTCATAACATATTAAATCCTCATGGCATTCTAAACCCAATATATATATGATTTTAGCCTTAAAATCAACTAAAACATTTATCAAACATACTTATTTGAATCAAACATATCATGTAATCCAAGCATATCATTATTAAAATCACCATAAAGGTTTAAACTTGAAACCCGAAATCAAATGCTCTTTAAAAAAGAAAAATGAGACGGTTTTGATTATTATTCACCTTCCGTTGGATAAGGAACTTGAGATTTGATCTTGCTTAATTCTCCTTGCTTGATTCTTTAATTTTTAATTGAATTTTCTCCTCTTTCCCTCAAGGTTATAGCCCGCTCGCTCTTGGGTTTATGTTTTAGAATTATGAACTTGTGAAATAAAAATGGGAATAAGGGTTTAGAAATTAAGGACTATGGTGGACAGTTATTCCCCATAATACCCTTGCCCTATTCTCTCATTAGTTAACTTATAAAACCATTTCCATAAACTTTAAATTTTTATTTAGTTAAGCAGGGCCTCTAGTAAATTTTCAAATCTCAATCCCTTTATCACTCTAATCTTTGCATTATTCTATTTAATTTTTCTAATTAAATCTCCTGAATAATGTTATTTAAAATTAGGGGTGTTAATCGTTTTTTCTGTTATTTTTTTTATAATTGTTATAAATAATTAAATATTTAATTAAAATATAATTAAATAGAAAATATAAAAATAGTGCGTTTGTGATTGTAACTACAAATAGTTGTAATCATGAGTATTATATCACAATATAATAAACACACATTTTTAAATATTCCTAGTCAAGATGCTCAAGATTGGATTCAACGTATCCGTAGTGACCAGAGTACATAACACTTTCCAAATGTTTGGGTAGTGGATCACTCGTGATTGCTGAGGGCACTAAAAGGTTATATATTGGTGGTTATTGATAACTATGGAATGACTCACTCGATAGTTTTATGTTGGTTATTATAACCAAGGTCAAATAGAAAATATCGATGTGACTAATTTATACATTCCTTTCTCCTGAGAATACTATTGATCTTCAATATGAAAAACTCTGCTTTGATTATAATCATATCATGGCATGACATCTACCGAATGATTATAGTTAGGTCGAGTGGAAGTATTGGAAGTGAACACTATTCTAGTGAGGATTTGTCTCCTCGGTTATACGGGGTTAGTATCACGACCAACTCGAATCAACTTAAAGTCAAAATATCTAGCCAGAGCAGTTCGGTTTTTATTATTATTATTATTGTTATTATTATTATTATTGAGCCAAGGACTTTGTGTTTGTATTATAGAGTTGAATATGTATGACATTGGACTTCTGACCATTACCGAATTCCTTAAGTCCAAAGTAGTATAGTTTTGTAAAGAGTTTTGGTATAAATAATCGTCACAATCAGGCAACGCTAACAATGTAAAATTGGATTTATCGAAACCAAGTAAGCGATAAATTTGACCAAAGTATCACGCCACATGCTAAGTTACTACGTATGTTAATATTTGAAAGCGTGATATTAACCGCTGACCAAATTTACACCTAACGGGTCATACGACCGAAACAATGAATACTCCTTTGACGAAACAATTTAATTATTTTGTGACTGTTAAAAATTAATTAATATTTATGAAGTATTAGTTATGAAATCTTATTTTGATTTGATGAACAAATATTATTAAATATATTTATAATAATTATAAATATATTAATCGATATATGATATCGATATGCATTTAAATTAGATTTAAATGCAAAATATTTTGTTCAGAATTTAAATGGGTTTGAAGCACATATAAGGGGTTAAAGGCTTATAGCTGCGGCCATTTGATAGCAAATAGATGGGCTATATTTATATAGACAAGGGAGTGAGAATTGGTAAAGATGTAGATCCTAACTTGCCTTAATTCCTCATCTATATAAGCATCTTAACTCACATCTATTAGAGAACTTTTGAAGCCTTCAAACCCTCCTATCTCTGGCCGAACTATACCTTCCCCTTCCTCCATCAATACAAGTTCAAATCAAATAATATTCCATTTGATAGCTGGTGGTCATCGGTTCAGAGACTAACAATTTATTGGATTGGAAACTAGTTCCAGAAGTAAAACACATTGTTTCAAGGTGTATTTACAAGTGTTGGATATAAGATATATTCCTAACCTATTTATGATCTTTTTAACATAATGTATATATAATGTTTATATCACATATGTTATATTGATAGTTAGGTGACGATTCCAACATGTAAATATATTGCTACAATTTGGATTGGTTGTATGTTTACATATACTTTTATTTTTATAAAAAATGTCATGTATATACCTATAAATAACACAACTCAAAATAAAAATAAAATAATTTTTTATTTTTAAATAATTTAGCACACAATATTTATATATATAGTTTATTATTTAAACACTACATCAAATTTTATTCAAAATATGATTATATAATTTTATATATAAAGCTTCATATGTATTTGCATAAATCACTATGAATTCGTGTATACTTTAGAATTTACACTTCTTATTTCTCATCTCTATTACATTTTCCTTTTAAATACAATCAGGGTTTCATCTGTATCCAACGTGCCTCGTATCACGTTGGGCTTCGATTGTTGAGTTTTAGTGTTGTCAAAGACTATGCAAACAACCCTTAAAATCAAAACCCTTATCAAACCGGTCGTTAGAGAGGTATGTCTACTATAGGCTTGCGAAATCAAATAGTGTGAAACCAAAGATAAATAAAAGAATAATAAATATGGTGTATTTAACATGTCTCGTTTAATTTCTCCAATGTTATTTATTGGTGTAATATTAAATGATAATAAGCTTTATTCTCAAAAAGCTTAATTTTTTTTTCCATAAACTTTCAAATTCTCATACTTACAAATTTCAAGTCCAAAAATCAAGCATTTAAAACTAAAAAAATTTGTTTTAAATTTGTAAATATTTTAACTCAAAAGTTTAAATTTCAAACATAAATCTAATTTTGAAATTTCTAATTCAAAAGGGAAAAGAAACCAAACTTCCATAATTTTGTACGAGCATTACGGCACACGCTTCGCGTTTGAATTTTTCTTTGAAACATGCATGGTATAAATATAATTTTAATTTTAATTAAGAATAATTGATTGGCACGGTTTTAATTGAAGGATAAATGTTATTAACCAAATAAAAGAATACAAGATTTCAAATTTTAATTAAGGTTAGAGTATATTTAGATATATTGAGACGTGATTTGAATTTAAAGGGTATTTTGGGAAGTTTACGTTTACTCCAATAACTCGTGGCATCAAACATATTAAAACTATTATTAAATATTAAATAGTTTTGAACACAAAATATTAAATTTCACACTTTAAATTCAAAATTTTGAAAATATAAATTTTTGAAAGTTCAAGTTTTTAAAATTTCAAAGATAGAAAATTGAATTTCTAAAAATTTCAAAATACATCAATATATTTCTTTTTTGGAGAAGTTTTGCCAAATAAAACTTTTTCATTTTAAATTTGAAAATTAGAAAATATAAGTCAAAATTTTCAAATACGAATTCTTAAATTTTAAAAAGTCAAAATGAAATTTTTTAATATGAATTTCAAATTTAATTTCAAATTCAACTTTTATCATTTAAATTTCAAACTATCATTCCAAAATTCAAACCTTGTAAGTTCAAAAGTTTAAATTCAAGTTTTAAATCTTAAATTTGATTTTAAAATATTATAATTTTAAATTCAAAGCTTCAATTTTGACTAAAAATTCAAATTTGAATTTCATCATCCAAATTAATAATTCATATTCTTTAAAGTTTTAACTTTTAATTTCAATAACCTAATTTACAATACGTATTTTTAATTTTTTAACCTTCAGGTATGATGTTTTTTACTACGGGTTTGCAAAATCAAAGTGAAGCTAAGAAAACAAGAAATAATAAATAATTTTATTTAACACGTGTTCTTAAATCTCTCTATTAATGTTATTTATTGGTATGCTATTTAAATGATAATTGATTTTATTTTCGTAAGGTTTTGAATTTTTTCGTACACTTTCAAATTATCATACGTACAAATTTCAAGTTCGAAATCCAAATTTTAGTTTAAATTTGCAAATTAACGAGTTCAAAAGTTAAAATATTTAAACTCAAATCAAAAGTGAAATTTTCTAACTCAACGAAAAAAATTCAAATTTTCATAGTTTTGTATTAAATAACTATAAATTCAAATTAAAAAATTTTAAAATTCAAATTGAAAATTTTTAAAAATCAAATTCATGAATTTATAAAAGTGTATTTTTAAGTTCAAGTTTTCTTATTTTCAAATTCAAAATTTCAATTTCAAATTTTTAGATTTTGAATTCAAAATAAAAAATTTAGAATTTTAAAATAGAAATTCTCAATATTTTAAAATCCATAAATATATTTTTTTACCCTTTTTGGAGATGTTTTGCCAATTAGAATTTTTACCTTTTAAAAGTTCAAATTTTGGAAATAAAAATAAAATTTCAAATTTGTTTATATTTAAAAAATTCAAAATGTCAAATTAAAGTTTTAAATATGAAATTTGATTCGGTTTTGATATTTTAAGTTCAAAACTTCAATTTGATTTAAAATTCAAATTTGATTTCGATATACAAATTTATAATTCATGTTCTCATAGTTTTAATATTTAAATTAAAATTGTAAATTGTAAATTTTTTTAGCACGTTATTGAATTGAGTCTAATTAAACAAGTCAAAAATTACAATAAATTCTGAAACAATACAACATAACAGTCGGTTTATCCGCTGTTGTTCGTATGTACTAGTTAACTGTCAAAACCGATACATTTAAAATCTTATAACGATACTACAAAAGACTATCAAGAAAGTCTTAAATTGTCTTGGACATTAAAGGCATTCACTGGATTGCAGATTGATTTGCTAATTTCAACCCTGAGTGAGAATTAATCACACGGCGATTAACATTTTTTTAGCCCAATTTTCTAACTTAAAAGTAATGAACCGTCCTATATTTATTTTTCATTTACTGTACGAGTAGAACACGTTAAACCGTCCGACGTTAGACTGTATTACGTTCACATCACAAAACTTGAAAGTGACAAAAAAGGAAAGAAAAAAATAAAAATAAATAAATACACCTAAGACCAGAGCAGCCTATTCGTATCATTAAAATCATGTCGATACCATAAAATTCCAAACGTAGTTAATGTGTTGTTGACTTTCTATTGCAATCAAAAACAAAGAAAAATGTCTAAACAATTTAAAAAAAGCTTTAACGTATGAAATAATTAGTCTTTAGTTGGAAACAACTACTAGCATTAAAGTCTACTCCTTTAGCATACTTTATTGCAAATTGATAATAGATTGATTTTTTCATTGGTAAAGTCAACTTTAATATCACACTTCCACCATTTGATTGAAGTCCTTTATTTTGACGGTTCAGATGACTTGTCAGCTATTTCAGTTTTTCTTGTCATTATATGTTCGGTCAACTATACTATTGACAAAGCCAAAGCAAATAGGTCCTTTGTTAAAGTCCGCATTTGCTTTTTTCTTTTTTCATTCATTCATCCGTGAACTTGCATATGTCGTATATCTATCATGTATCGCATTTGTATTCTAAATAAAACAATCAGATAAATCTTGTGTCCTACATTAAGAAAAACACACTAACTTCTGCTTTATAAAACAATAATGAGTGTTTACTATTATAAGCATCTTAAATATCTCCAGAGATAATAAAATAAATATCAGTGCAAATCATGTTTATATCTTCGTTTTAATATTAAAATGCATTAGTAAGTGAGCGGTGTAAATTTTATAAGAGACCGACGATCCGAGGTTGTAAAACATCCTTTTCATGTTCATATTACGTTTGTTTTATGGCTCGAACGAACAACGTTTAATTTAAATCTTTTGCGATAAATGTCCATTTAAATTGTTTTAAGTTGACGATATTGAACCCGTCAAGTGCTATGCTTATATTACATATTGTAATCAAATGCGAAAGAGAAGATTTTGGATTCAGATTATTGTTCCATAATTCCAGTGTGCTGTCTTTCATTATAACCTGTCATTACAGATTTTAAGAGTTATCCGATCAACATTTTTTGTTTGTGAACATAATAATAAAATCTCCAGATTTGATCTGTTGTGGAACAAAGGCATGTATTTGTATACTATCGATGTAAAGATAATGAATCAAATCTGGTTGAAGTTAATTAAGCATGTTCAGCAAATAAAAAATAAAGTAGTTTTGTCACCGGTCCTTATTAAGTTTCAAAATTAATGAAAAATCCTACACTAAATTTCAGTTTAAATTAGATCCCTGTTTTTTATTTACGATTATTGCAGAGCATGATACAACATTTCGTAAAAGATGATGACATTTCCGCAACTTTTCTGTATACTGTGAACATAGTATAAGAAAGTTGCTTAAATATCAGCACTTATTTATAAAAGTTGCTGACATTTCAACAACATTTATGCTCACTGTGAACACAGTTTATGAAAGTTGCTGAAATACCAGCACTTATTTATAAAAGTTGTTGAAATTTCAGCAATAATTTTTCTTTGTTTTTACAATGAAATTTTAACAGGAAAAGTTGCTGAAATTTTAGCACTTATTCATAAAATTTGCTGACATTTCAGTAATAATTTTTTTTTGTTTTAACAATGAAATTTTGACAGGGAAAGTTTCTGAAATATCAGCACTTATTTATAAAAGTTGCTGTCATTTCAACGATAATTTTTCTTTGTTTCCATAAAACAAGTACCCGCTTTACAATGAAACTTCGAAAAAGACCCGCTTTACAATATGAAAGTACGATAGGGATGCCTTCCCGATTTCCATTAAAAAATACGGTGAGAATTGATTTGTCGAAAGTAGAGATAAAGTTAAATATCCATTTACACCTAGAATGAACTTACGTTGGGTAAATAAAGTCAATAAATTTGAACTACGCCCGCTTCCACTGTTAAGCTGTTGACAACAATGGCTATTCTAGAGAGTCGCCTTCATATTAAAAATTCACAAATCAAAACGAACGTTTAATCCATTCAACATGATAACTCAATCGGCACGTAGAAAAAAAAGTTGACCAAAACCTTGCGTATATAATAAAGAAGATTAAGTATTGTAAAAAAATCAAAAGATAAATGACCAAATCCATAAAAATAATAACCATCTTTATTATATTCACGCACCAAAAGTCCAACTTAAAACTGAAGCTTCATGCCACCTGCTCCACCACTTGCATCATCACAATGCAACAAAACCAAATACCATTTAATAATCAAATCTCAACCGTTCATTCCTAAAGTCAAATTTGACTCGAATCTCTCCCTCCCACCTCCTATTCCCGGTTCCCCTGGTCGCCCTCCCTCTTTATATCCCCTTCCCATTTCCCCATTTCTATATCTCTTCAGCAATCACTCCTTTCCCAATTCAATACCGCTTCTCGCTACTTCAACTAATATTCTATATTCCTACTCAGTCAACGATGGCCGTTGATCTGATATCTTACTCCAAAGTCGACGAACAGATGGCGATCCAGGAAGCGGCGGCTGCTGGGATTCAAAGCATGGAGCATTTAATCTACCAACTCAGCCAGCAAAAGTCCCAATTCGACTGCAGAGAAATCACCGACGTTACCGTTTCTAAATTCAGAAAAATGATTTCGATTTTAGACCGTACCGGTCACGCCCGCTTCCGCCGCGCTCCAGTGCCACCGCCGCCGCAGATCCAGTCAACTCCTCTGCCGCAGCCTCCATTGATCAATTTGGATTTCAGGAAACCTAAAGTATTTCAGGATGCTAAAATGAACAGCAGCAGCTTCAGCATCTCTACCCAGAACTCTTCGTTTCTGTCGTCGATTACGGGCGACAACAGCGTATCCAACGGCCGCAACGCTTCCTCCCTGCTTCCGCCGCTTCCTCCGGCTTCGTCCGGTAAGCCGCCGTTGGCAGCGATGCCTTTGAAAAAGAAGTGCCACAGTCACGGCAGCGACGGCGCCGTAAATAGATGTCATTGCTCGAAGAAGCGGTCCAAGACTAAACGGACAATACGCGTGCCGGCGATAAGTTCAAAAATGGCCGATATTCCAGGGGACGAGTTTTCGTGGAGGAAATACGGGCAGAAACCGATTAAAGGGTCGCCTTACCCTAGGTAAGCATAAGACTCATCGTTTATAATTATAGATCTGATCCGACGGTTGAGAAACAACGAACTGATTAAAAATTAAAATAATTTATTTCAGGGGTTATTACAAGTGCAGCAGCATGAGAGGATGTCCTGCGAGGAAGCACGTGGAGAGGGCTCCGGATGATCCGTCCATGCTTATTGTAACCTACGACGGGGATCATCGCCACGTGGCCGATATGGTGCAATCGTGAAACGCATCCAAGCGATCTGAGCCGTTGCTATTTTTTTAAATTGTTGTTTTTTGCTCTAGAGTGGTAGACTTTTGTAAAAATAGAAAAAGAATGGTGGGAAAATGACAATTAGTTAATTTGACTAATGCAGAAGCAATGAAAGTTCTTTTGTCGTTACCGGCGGATTTGTTTTATAATTTATTAAATGGAATTAATAGTTGGTTTTAAAGTCCGTGGCGGGGACCGGTATGTTTGTTGCATATGTTGACTATTTTGGATGGTGCCGTATGATAGATGCTTTGTGGGTAATTACAGAAATGCCCAAAGGAACTAGGTTAGTCAAACGTGTGGGATTTACGATAATGACCTTGTTGGATGAAGTAAGTTAGGTTGGAATTTGGAACAGGTTTATAGTTGGGAAAGTCGAGTGACATTAAAGTGTGAAGAGGAAGAGAGGGTTTATTTGGAGTAGGTCAACTAATAGCTAACTTTGAATATTATTTTGGAAGAGGATTTGGTTGCATGTGTGAAGTTGGATATAAGTCATTGTTTGCGTGAATTTCATTTAATGTGTTCGAAAATTTTGTTTAATATTTCTTGGTTTTACATTTATGTACTCTTTTGACTTTCTTGCCATTTATTCATTTCGGATGGAGTAAACATGTTTTTCATAGAAGAAACAATACATGTACTAGTCGCTATTTGAAACTATTGATATATTGACACTTAGGTATTGAATATTTTTTTTGGTCTAGTTGGATGTTATATTGACTTTGATGTGTCTGCGAAATTTATTTAGAAACTTTGGTTTTACATTTATGTAATGTACTCTTCTCTAGCTAAATTTTTAATCAAGTTTTGAAAAAATATTGCCCCGCACTAGAATATGACCAATCAATCAATTATTAGGTCTCAAAGGTTTAGCGCCAAAAAGATACAAGTTAACTAAATTATATTAGCATTTGAAAATTTTATTAGCCAGCTTCGATCAGTTTAACATAAAAAATATAATTAAAATGCCAACGGGATTGGCTTGCTTACTTGGTAATTCAAATTACGAAATAAGAGCTTATGAGTTCGTTCCTCGAGATCAATTCTTGTTCAATGGATTTTAAAGCGTTGTACTTTGGTAGGAAGTTATTTACCTATTAACAATCAAAATACCACTAAGTTCAAATCTTATTCTCAAATTAATAATTGTTAGATCCCACTGATCACATAAGATTCATTAAATGGCGATAGATATGTAAAATAAAATAAAAGAGTAAAATATTTAATTAATCGTAACTTTAGCTATGCGAGTGTTTTCTACAAATAACAAATTTGAAACTCATCTAAAATGACATTTTATCAACAAATTTTCTAATTTAAAATTAACTTAGTATAGTTAATTACCCGCTTATTTATCAAATAAATATTAAATCCTAAAAGATTAATCTATAGCTCATACATTATAACAAATTAATAGATTTTATTTGATTATTAGTAAGTAAATAAGGAAGAACTTTCGAACATCGTGGATTATGTTGTACTATTAATTTCATTGCATACGGCTCTCCATGTACTTGAAATGGTATATTAGTAAGTAAATAGAAGCGCTATGGCCTGGGTCTAGAGAGATCTGCTGCACTCAGAGAAGAAGTGAAGAAGCTAAAGGACAAAGGCTTCATCTGGGATGCCTTATACTCGGAATGGGTATCAAATCCAATCTCGGTGAGAAAGCTAAACGGAAAGTGGAGGACATGCATCAACTATTCTGATCTGAATAAAGTGTGCCTAAAAGACAGCTTTCCGCTCCCAAGAGTTGACTAATTGGTCTGTTCGACAGCTAGATACGAACTACCATCATTCATGAACACACCAACTTTATTGTTAACCTAGGGTTGTATTGATATCTGGTCATTCCTTTTTGATTGAAGAACGCAGGAGCGACTTACCAAACATTGATTAACATAATGTTAAAAGACCAGATTGAGCGTTCAATGGAAGTCTGTGTGGATGACATGCTCGTGAAGTCACTACCATCGGGAAACCATATTGATGATTTGATTGAGATGTTCAGTGTACTCCGAAATTATGGAATGAAGCTCAACCCTTTGAAATGCTCTTTTGGCGTTGCATCAGGGTAATTATTAGGCTTTATCGTGAACTCCAATGGGATTGAAGCCAATATAAAAAAGATCCAGGCCATGAGAAATACCAAGGCCCCGAAGACGATCAAGATGGTCCAAAGCTTGAATTGGAGGTTGCCACCGTTAGTCGATTCATCTCCAGATCCACCAACAAATGCATCCCTTTCGTTGACACGATTAAGAAGGGAAAAAGGAACTTCGCTTGGACACGGGATTGTAAGGACGCATTCCAGTCTTTGGTGGGTCACTTGGAGAGACCCTTCATTCTTTTGAAGCCGGTGGACGACGAGTGCCTGTTTATATATATATGACAGTGTTAGTGCATGTTTTGAGCACCGCACTCGTACGTGAGGAAGCCTGCATCAAACGATCGGTCTACTACATTAGTAAGCAGTTAACAGGAGCAGAAAGAAATTACCCCAAGGTTGGAAAATCTTGCATACTACCTATTGATCGCTTCAAGGAAGCTTCGCCCTACTTTCGCGCTCATCTAATCGAAGTTATTACCGACCAGCCTTTGGACAAGTCATCCAACAACCTGAGACTTCTGGAAGGCTGTTGAAATTGAACATTGAATTGAGCCAATATTATATAACCTATCACACCTGAAGAGCTATCCAGGACCAAGCTTTAGTGGAATTAACAATTGAGTACACCGCATGAGATAATACACTGGACAGTAGTGGTGAGTAGAATGCTAGGTGGAAGATGTACGTGGATAGTGCATTAAATGAACACTGTTAGCGTGTTGGAGTTGTACTTGTCACTTTCGAGGAATGTTCAATTTGTTATGCCTTGAGACTTGATTTCCTTGCAACAACAACGAAGCAGAGAATGAAGCATTGACCACGGGACTTAAAATTGCCAAAGAATTAGGAGTTAAAACCCACAACTTTTACGATTCCTAACTGGTGGTGTATTAAGTAAGAAAAGAGTTTCAAGGCAAAAGGAATGAGATTGACTCCTTATCTAAACCAAACCCTTGAGCTGCTCAATGACATTGAATATTACACAATAACGCATATTCCCGAAGAGGAAAATGTGAAAGCCGACTCACTGGCCAAGCTAGCCAGTTCTAGAGATGCGTAGCTCAAGGGCCTAGTTATGATGGAGGTATTGTCGACTTTGAGCATCTACCATATGGATTTCAATTGGATCTTGGAGGTTGAGCATGTGAAGGAGTCATTGATGACTCTCATAAAGAATTATTTGTAGAAGGGAATCTTTTCGAACAGGAAGAGCAAACGATTGCAGCTCCTTTGTCAAGCTTCGAGATATATCTTTCAACAAGGGGCACTTTAATGGAAAGGACTCTCAGTCCCACTGCTACGATGTGTCACAAACGATGAGGCCAAACAAGTCCTGAGAGAAGTGCATGAAGGGGCTGTGGCGACCATACTGGATGGCAAACCCTGGCAAAGAAAATTCTCCGCTACGGGTACTTCTAGCCAACTTTTAACTGAGACGCAACTGGTTACACTAGAAGGTGTGACAAGTGCCAAAGGTTCGCTAAAATTCCAAGAGCCCCGCTGATGGAAATTACTCAAATGGTCCATCCCTGACCGTTTGAAGTCTAGGGAATTGATATTATCATTTTATTGAAAATATCTAAAGGTAGTGCGAAGTACATCATCTTCGTAGTTATTTATTATACCAAATAGGCTTAGGTAGAGCCATTAGCCACAATTACCACAAAGAAAGTAATCAACTTCATAGTCTAAAATGTCATCAGCTGTTTTGAAGTTCCATAAGCAATAATTACCGATGACGGGACCCATTTCGACAGCATCGAGTTTAAGGGTTTTTGTCGCTGACATTACATAGATAAGAGATTTGCTATAGTGGCACACCTCTAGGTGACTGGATAAGTTAAAGCTGCAAATAAGATTATTAAGTCCATTCTTAAGAAGCGATTGGAAAAAGGTAAGGGAAAGTGGGTTAATGAACTTCCATTTGCACTTTGGGCTTACCAGACGACCCATAAGTCAACAACTGGCCATTCTCCATTCGATTTAGCCTACGAATCATATGTTATGATTTTAGTTGAACTGGAAGTACCTTCTTATTGGGTAACTCACTACAATACATGGATGGATGAGAAATTCCTACCGGAGTCTCTTGACATAATCGATGAGAAGCGAGACGAAGCTTACTTGAGAGCAGCTACACACGGAAATCGAGTCTCCCGATATTACAGACGCCAAGGTAAGGAATCGGACTTTTGAGATTGGCAGCCTGGTTCTCAAATGTATCTTACTAGGCCCTGGAAACTTGGGTCCAACATGGGAAGGTCCGCACGCAATAGGGCAAAAGCTTTGAGATGACACTATCAGGCTAGCAATGGTTGATGGGATATCATACATGAGGGCATGTAATAACGAGCATTTACAGTGCTATTTCACTCAGAAATAAATTTGCATATAATTGGATAAAGCCATGTAATAAGACAGAACCTGTTATTTCCCATCTTCAATAAATGAGGTGGCTTTTCGAATCTGTGCTTCTATCTTTATATAGCTTAAGAGTTCTGAAATATGACTAACTCAAATGAATCTACATATGTATAATGTAGGTATCTATATACCCGGATTCAGGTGCCAACCAAACTTCTATGGTCCATGATCGAACCCTCAAAGCTCAACCATTCTTGGCACCTAGCGATGGATGCCAATTAAATCTTGCCCTTAATGCAGGGGTAGGAGTATAAACCAAATAGACATGATTTGGTCGTCTGCAAATTAACTTTTGTCCTTGATGCGGGGGTATGAGTATAAACCAAATAGGACGTGATTTAACTGTCCATCAACTAACTCTTACCCTTGAAATGAGGGTATGAGTATAATCCAAAATGGATGTGACATGACCATCCAATCACCAACATCTTGCCAGGAATGGGCGAGACAGAAGATCTGTGCCTGACATAAGGTGGGATCTTACACATAAACTTTTATCAAACGCCTAGAGTTAGGTGTGACCGAAGGTGAACATCCTGCTTGAGTATGTGCGAACTATGATCCTAAGTAGTTAGCTTAAACCAACGCTCGAAGCTTGGGGCGATCGGATGTCACTATCCTGGAAAAGGATACCTAAACCGTTATACTAAATGGCTTGCCCCGACCGATGCCCTGAGCTCGGCATTTCTAAAATTGCTTTGCGTTCACTAAAAAACAAAATGAGGGCGGATGATGAAATAGGCTAGTAACTTAGTCCAATCATAATCATAAAAATAAATGGATCACGAATACATATAATGGAAAATGCATTTCTTAAGTATTTAGACAAATTCACACAAAGATATGATAAAATAAAAGTCTTTGTTATTAACAGTCAAAATAAGGCTTAAAAAGAAAGAAAAGGTACAAGTGTTATTCTCACTAGAACTAAAAAGCGAAAGCAGAGGTCTAATCCACACAATGCCAACCGGAAAAAAACAAAAATAGAAAGCTAGAAAATGCCTAACCGTGCAACCAAACCAAAATAAACTAACGAACACTTCTTATGCTTTTGCCTCTTGGAATTTTTCTTCTCTTCTTCGGAGGAAGGTGTGACTTGATAAGGCTTCTTTCTACTTCTTCCATGGCCCTTGGATGGAGTGCTTTGCGATGATCCAGTGGGCATGGTTTGAGTGCTTCTCGGTGGAGGAAACATGACTAGAATGAAGATAGTTTGACCAGGCAATGCTATGGACAAAGAAGGAGGGATTACCTCTACCTTCTCTAGCTTGACCTCTTTGGCTAGGAGAGGTTCTTGCTCAAGCGTACTCATGATGGGACATGATAGGGGCTTAGAGAATCCAGTAACAACAACATTATCTTTGGTCTGAGCTTCCCAAATCCTACCTACACCTTAGTTCTATAAAGCATCTACCATCCGCTCGTTAGGTCCAGGAATCTCGCCAATTGGAATACCTGGGACCATTATTGAAGTAGTTGTAGTCACCAATTGTTGTAGACATCTATTGTCCCAACAAGAGAACTTTGTTGGCAAGCGAGGCATGAAATAAGTGTAGAGTAGTGCACTTGTGTGTGAATGTCCTAGTGCCCCCTCTATGGACCATGTACTGGAGCTTTGCTCATAAGAGCGATCTCTCCCATGCTAACGGGAGGCATATAATCTTCAAAGCGAAAAGGAGAGTGAAGACCCTCAAGGCTCATATTATCAATGCAAAAAGCTCCGACCTCGGTAGGAATCGGCCAAACCTAGTGAAGGCATCTTCAAAAGGGAGTGAAGGAGATTTCTCTGTAGTTGTCACCGATAGGGGTTGGGTAGAAGATTGTCCTTTCGGATAATGAGCCTCTTTTTTGAATGAACTGTTCGTCATCCTTGGACTGTTTAGTCGAAGGCTCGTGGCCTACATTAACATCATCGTCGCTGGCTTTGCCGCCTTCACTTGTGATTTTTCCTTGTTCCATGTGTTCTTACTCTCTTTCAACTTTAGCCCCTAGACTTGGAACTGGGGCACGTTAGGACTTACATCGCCACCTCCAGGCAAGTTATTATCGTCATCATCATCACCGTTATCTTGGATTTGGCCAGTGCTATGGCTTGCTTCTAACAAATTATGAGCTAAAAGATTCTCATCGGAAAAAAGAACTCCAATATCTATTTCCTCTTACGGAAGTGCCATAAGAAATCTGATGGCATCTACAAGAGTTGCTGGAACATTTGAATGATAGAAAGAGTGTGATTTAAGCTCATAAGGTCACAATGTGAGTTCACAATAAACAAATGAAGTATAACTAATGTCTAGATAGCCATCTTCGTGCAAGTCTAGGTAGATAGAATACATAGAACCATTCACTCTTGAAATAGCTCAACTTATTTCATGTACTGATAACAACTCCACAGCTATTTGCTGGTTCCAGATAGATCGAAGAAGGGCTTCCTTTCCGGCTCTTGAAACTATATATATACATACACCAAATCTTCTCATCACTGGGTACTCGATGCAAATGTCTAGCAAAAATAATATATGTGCCATGAAGGAACGCGTAACTGTTTGGATGTAGTTGCATCGAAAATAATCTCATGAAGTTCAAAACTAGCCAAACGAATTGATTGAATGGTAGGATGCATCACGCTAGGCACATATCTCTATTGCAAGCAGTATAATCCTCTCAACGATTGTGAGCTCTCTAGCATCAGGAAGGGACTAGTACATCCTTAAATGGAATCCCATGTTTATCATAGATTCTCTGAAGTGACTCTTCTTCTATCTTTGAAGCAATGGGATCGACGAGATCGTCTAGTTTGACATCATCCTCGATAGTGTCAGTAGTAGCCTCTATTTCTAGTTAACGGCCTTATGCAAGCATTTGACGAACCTCTGGATGAGGTTGATCCGTTTGTGAATTTTCAACTGGAGCTGTAGGTTGCGCCGGAGTTTTTTATCTGAGTGGAACCTTAGTAGAGCTAGACTCAGTATCGGATTTGGCATATTTGGAAGTAGATGGACCTATGGCTTGAGAGGCAGGGCAATTGGAATGTCTGTGCTCCATTTCTATATAAAAACTAAATAGATAATCAACATCAGATAAAACATAAGCCGTACCCCTTGTGCCAAAGGGAACCTAGTGCAGTGTCATGTAGTGTCGTGCAATGCAGATTTTTTCAATATTGTACAACTATCCGTTTTAAAATTCGGATATCGCCCAAAGCAACCGTCGCTGCTAACCATAACAACAAGTTTTACATTGACAGCCTTGCATTGGAAATGCTTTGAAGTGTAGGAGGAAATATTGGGTATAATACAAGTTTGATCGACGAAACAAGGTCGAACAAGGAATTCAAAAATTGAAAACCCACCAAGGGCTAGATTGGCTCGATCCAAACCCATGGATGGTATTCATCCTCTCCCATTCTCAAATCATGACCACCAACAACCAGAGATCCATCCACATTCAATCGTTGGTCCACCACTTACCTAGTCGCATGAGTCTATGATGAGTTCAATTATGAAGTTTTAAAGCCTAGAGGTGATTGCCTTAAGTCTTAGACCAGTGAAGAAATGGATCGGGTTTGTAAGTGTGGCGTAGATTCAACTAAGGCAAAGCAAGCGATATCGGATACAAGTAAAGGTATGTGACAATGGTCCTAGGGTCGAGTAAAGGTGGAGCTCGATTTGGTGTATGAAGGGATTTGAATGATAAAGTTCAAGTTCTAATTCGAGAGCTAGAGTGAAGTAAAGAGCAGAGGGAAGAAACAGGTTCGTAAACCTAAGATCCAATATTGTAAGCTACAAAATTATAAACCTTCTCCAAGTCTTGTATCGGTACCGATCCAGAGAGTTAGATCGATACTGAACCTAAAAAAATAGGAATGTTGATGACCGTCCTTGTATACATGCCTACATGAGTACGTGCACATGATAATGGAGTTTACTCAAGAACGTGCACGTTAATACATGTACATGTACATGTCCAGCCCCGAAAAACTCAAGTCAAAAGAAATCAAATTCAAACCTGGAAAATCCATGAGAGGGACTAGTTCAAAATTAGTAAACTCGGAATGATAAATCATCGAGGCGCACTCTAGATTTATAGTACTAAACACTGGTAAAGCATTACGACGGATAACTATGGACATATTTCTTCAAAGGAATAATTCGTTCGAAGGATAACGACAATTCAAAACTTGAAGTGGAGTTTAACAGCAATCTCGACTTGTCACGATTCAATGCACATTATGTTGGGAACAAGATGTACTTTGGAGGGCAAGTGTTATCAAACCTTTTGACCAAAGGAATTATTTTACAGGATGAATCAAACTTAGAGTTATTTAGGCAGACTACCTGGAGAAAGCCCTAAGGCCCAAAAACCAAGCGTAAATAGAGCCACAGGGTGAAGACCATGCTAGCACAGGAGATCAAATTCCAAAATCCAACCTATATTGGATCGGTACCGATCTACGAGTATTCTACCAAATCTGCCTCGGATCTTCTCTATTTGATGCTAGAAGCATATTTTAAGTGTTATTTTGTAGATCACATGCAATTCTCTGTTGACCTCCACGAGCACTTGAATCAACAAATTTTCTTCTCCACCGATCCACCATTTGTGCTAAAAAACAAGCAAATAATGGTGCAAACAAGAATGGAATCATGAATCTAACCATCAATCGAGTCAGAATAAGAAGATCAAAACTATCCAAATGAAGAATTTATGGATCGGTACCGATCCAAGCCCATTGATCGATGTCGTTCCAAGCCTATGGATCGGTACCGATCTATGATTATTGTTGAGGTATCTACCTATTTTCTTGGGTAATGATCCATGGCATGGAAAATGAGGTAGACGTCACGAGGGATGGATTTTAGGCTTCATAACTCTATAAATAGGAGGGCAAAGCTTGTTTGGAAGGATCTTTTGGCTCTTACTTTTTCTTACTCCAATTTCTTGTAATCACTCATAGAATTATACCAATCACTAAGAACAACCGCTTGTAATCTAGTGATTTAAGTAATAAAATCACCAAGTGGACGTAGGCCAAGATTAGTCGAACCACTATAAATGTTGTGTACTCTTTTCTTGCTCTTTTTATTTTACTTTCTTCACTTTTTATTCTTTACATGGTCTCTTGGGTGTTTGTGCCATTTTTAGTTTTCAAATGATTTCTTTATCAAAATTTAATTTAGTTCATTTCAGTGTAATTATAAAAAATTTAGAAATTATATTAATTGCATAAATTTATCAATGTAGATTATTATAACTTTATATAGCAGATGTTCTTTCAGCATTAAAAAGGCTAAATGTTACTATTTCATTTTTCTAATAAGATTTCCACCAGTCTTTCATGTTTCTTCAAACCCTAAAACGAAACATAGAGGCCTTTTGACTTTACTAATGGGTGTTAGAAATTGCATATCTTATGATTCTAACCATGAGGAAAGCTCAATAAATCATACTCTTATCTGTAATGGATGTAGCAATCTGTAATTTCGAACACTTCGTCTTTGAATGCTAGAATACTTGAAATGTATTTAAGTGTTATAAAAGTGATTTATAACCTTGCTAAACTATTTTTAGTAATAACTAATGATAGAAAACTTGATTTTTAAAGGTGTTTCCAAAAATAAATACCTTTGAAGGAATATCAATAATGTGACTGAAAATTGTTTAATCTATAGACGAATTTTTATTCAAATAAGTTTTTCAAACTTCATGTACATGTCTACATAAGATAAGAAGTCACTAATAGCTAACAAAAATAATTTTTGCTAATATGATTTACTTAATCTATTTTGTAAAGCTTCTAGAAGGTCAAAGGTGGAAGATATTCAGTGGGGATATTTCTTTTGGCTTGTACGGTGGAAGCAAGTCATCTAGGGAAATGGGACTTTGGCCAGCTAGAGAGGATGGTGGGGAGGGTGAGCTTACCTCATGTTGCATGTATGTGACTTTATATCGCATAGAACCCCTTTCACAATTTTATGCAAAAATAAACTAAGCTCTTCATTTCTTATTCCCTTCTTCATAACTTTCTTAAACAATTATCAAATCAAATCAAAATTCCTCCAAACTCTTGTTATAAGCCTTAAACTACATAGCAACACAATTCATTAACTTGGATCTTAAAAATTTGGAGCATCTTGGTCCCTACGTTTCAAGGCCATGAGCATTATAGGCCATTTCTTGCCTTAGGCCAAAAGCAAAATGAAGGTAGGAGGAAATTTTGAGAGCTGAAAAGGTTGAGGTAGGAAGTAGAAGCAAGGTTGAGGTTTGTTCTTGATTTTATACTCTTTAAAGGGTGATAAAACTCGTCATTTGAATGAATATGAAGCGTAAATGTGCTTGTTTAAACTATAGTAATGTGCATGACTATATATTGTAGTATACTCTTGTGATTCTTGCTTCGGAATGCAAATGGCATATGTAAAATGATGTATTTGGACTTGTATGATTTTCTGTTACTTGTTGCTTAGCCTTGACATGAATCACACAGGTTTGGTTGGACTTCTGTTGAATCAGACTTGAATACAATTTGCTTTTAAGCGCTTAGTCGCTATAAAAGCACTTAGAAATGCCTTGTATTTGGCAATTTTCATAATATTTCATAAAGAGATTCCTAGAAGTTTATCTCCATGTTTGAGATGTATATGATTACTTCAAAAAGATTAGGCCTTAAAAAATTTCTTATAATATCAAAAAATGTAAAAACTTTCAAGTATATAAAACTGCCCCAGTGCATAGTCTGTTACAACACTGAATGACAGCTTTTTTTGGCCGATGTAGTAACTCTAAACCTATTTTACACTATTCTGAAAATGCAGTAGTTTCTGTTTTGAGCTTTAATTATTAAGAAATGACTATTAATTTAAGTATTTTCCCTTAATCTTTTTAAAGTTATTTTATAACTTATATTAGAGTATTCTAAAAGTGATTTGGAATTTAAGTATATTTTCAATAATTAGTTATGAATTATAAAAGTAGAAGATTTATTTTTAAATAAAAGAAATCATGATTTTTGAATTTTTATATATAAATTATAAAACAATTATTTTTAAATGATATTTTAAATAAATTTTAAACCATAATTTGAAGTATTTTAATGCATTTTTACCTATATATAGCGTATAGAAGTTAATTATTTTACTAAAGTATTAAAAGCTTATGTAATATAATATCTTTTAAATTGTTTTTAGAATTTTATTACACATCTTATCTTATAAATAAATTAGTACACGCACACAGATATATATATATATATATATATATATATATATATATATATATATATCAAAAGGTTTTTAGGATTATAAACAAATGCTTTTAAAAAGGGTTTAGGAGATGCTTAAGTAGCTTAATCATGCTTTGTTTTGTTTACTTATTTATGGAAAGTAATTAATTCTATACGTAGCAATAAAAGCCGACGAAGTAGGCTTGCCTATCTATGAGAGTAAAGAATGATGTTGGAGTAGGATTTAGAAGCAATGGTGCTTTAACCTACTGGTTTCACTCTTGACCGAAGGATGGTATAAGTAGAGATGGTCGGAAATATGATAAGTGTATAAGACTTGATTTTCATAGAAGATTATTTCTAAAACCAGATACTTAATTAGTCAACCATCAAACTTGACCAATTAACTTTGGAAGCATATAAAAGCTTCACGGCTTCACGTGGTTTGAGAACCCTCGAGGATGACTCATTGGTATGAAACGTCTCTAGCTTTAAGAATTGTATGTATATGAGATCCCTTAGGGAGGACTTCTTTATATCATTTGCTACTTCTAAAATAATTGGAATTGAGTAAAATGGAAATTCATCGATTTATTTTTGTAGAGTCCATGATTAGATAAGTGTAATACCTACTAAAAACAACTTCAAAGCTAGTATATGTGTCTACATTTATTAAGCGGTTGTGAAGTGGAATGTTATAAAGTTAAACTGTCTATCCTAAGGTTAAGTCCAAGGGATATGTTAGCGTTAACATTTTAGAATAATGCCATAGAATTGAACTGTCTATCATAAGGTTAAGTCCCAGGGAGAGGTTAGCATTAATGTTCGTTGGACTACTTGTGCAAGAATCCGTGGAGAGAATTGTGATCTATTTAACCGATGAAGACTCATGTGAGAGATGGTGAATGCGACTTCACCAACGAAAATGACTAAAGAATGAGTAGGATGCACAGCCTGGGCTTTAGCTTACCCAAAGGTGTATATTAACTCCATATTTAGAGTGTTTATCATGTTGCTAGCGAGAGGCATCATGTTTTTGGATGGGCCAGTTGTGATCATCTTATGGAATATTTTATTTAGAGATATACGATGCTTGAAAGGTAGTTTCTAATCCTTATGCATATGGGCCGACCTCAGTTTACAAAAGGGACCTCCATGGAAAATTCATATTAGAACGTCCTTAGGGATTTAAAATGTACTTCAATATTGTTGAGTTGTGAGATGCAAGCGGCACTGCTATTTTCTGATTTACATTCTACACCTTAGGCACTATCTATTATATCCCCATATTAACTTACCAGATGGTTTGGTAACTTCTGAGGGGAAAACTTTTATGATGATTCGTACGGTCTCAAAAGTTGTCGTTATATAGATGCATGTATCTTGAGTTTCTCATGTCGACTTATGTCTGACACATGGTTTTAGTTTTTCCTACATTCCTCATGTACTCTTTTGATTTGGCTAAGGAAAGCAGGTTTTACTATGGGCGTTTTAGAGCTTCAGGAGACAAGCTAGGGGATTTCATTTATCTATCTAATTCTATTTTTATTTCCATTGCACTATTATTTGTATGTTTCAGCAATGTAAGGACAGACAGTTATAACTATCCAGGCGAATGATAGTGCTTAGTTTAGCAACTCTGAAATTACTTTATATTTTAGAGTAATGCTTTGTACCGTCTTTTTTGATACCATGTATTATCATTCCGTTGTGAGATTTTGATTTGTATTTTCTTTCTTTCTGGTTCTGTTTCTTTTTATTTACCCTTACAATCTCTTTCTAGCACTTACGCCCTTGACGCATGAATATTATTGATGTATTAATGTCGACTTTCGAGGGTCGAAAAGTCATGTTATTACATTTGATATTTGAGCGAAGGTTTAGAGAATACGTTGGTTTTGGTTGTGTGTGGCACATTGGAGATATGGCAAGTAACGCCTTAGAATGAGTTATGTATATTTTACATATGAGAGAGTATTTGTATTTTTCTATAAACCTATCCCTTTTATAGTATTTCCTTAGGAATAACTCTTTCTTTGAAATAAATCTATCCTTTAGTATCCTAAAGATGTTTAGCTATGTTCAGGTAGTAAGAACTACGAATACCAAACTGCTAATTCTAGAGGAGAAGATAGAGGTAGAGGTGAGAGGAGTAGTATTATTACTAATGATGGGACTTGCACATAGAGAAATGCCGCACTAATTGTGGAACTAAGAGTGAATGTTGTGGAAGTGGATGTGCAGGTTCGACCATAGTTGAACATTTCTTCTTCATACCATGACATTTAGAGATTAGGAAGTAAGCGGTTCAATGGCATTGAAACTATAATTTTGGTTCAGACTTGGCTTAGTTTGTGTAAGGCAATTCAGAGACATGGAGTTGGATAATGAAATGAAGCATCGGTTGGCATCCCATTGTTTGATTGATGCTGCAATGCATTGGTGGGGTTCGCTCATTGTAGATGTCCTAGATAATGACTTCTCTTACGCCTAATCCAAGGAAGTGTTTGAGATGAAGTTTGTTCCAGGGGCTGAAAAGACTATGCTGTTTAGGAGCTTTCTTGATCTGAAGCATGGAGCAATGTTTGTTGCTGAGTATGAGAACAGGCTCAATGCGTTATCTCGATTCGGGTTTGGGTTGGTAGATACACCACTGAAGAAGAAATAAATGTTCATTATAGGTGTGCGTCCGGAGTTTCAAAGGGACATGACAAATCATATACAAGGATCATTTATGAACCTAACAGATCTGGGTTTAAGGTTCGAGAGCATAGCTCCAAAGCTATTTTTATCCACACCAACTGAGAACAATAGGCATAACTGTGAACCATCGAAGGATACGTCCTATTTAGCTTGCTATATGTTTAGACAGAAGGTACATTCTGCTAGAAATTATAGGTTAGGTGGAGGTAAATAAGTGGAAAAGGTGCCGATAGTTAAAGCACCGATTGCAAGGGTGCGGAAGCTTGAACCATCGGTAGCCAAAGAACAGTTTCCACCGAAGAATTGTTGCAACTACACCAATCAGGTCATTTTGTTAGAGATTGTCTTATTCTTCAGAAAAGACAACAACCAAGGGTTTTCGCTCTTGCTACAGAAACTTCCACTTTTGCAGCTGCAAAAGGGGAAGTAGGTTTTAGAAGGTATATTATCTGTTTATGGCATTACTGTTCATTTTTTGTTTGATACAGTGCTTCTCTTAGTTTCATATCTGGTAATCATCTTGATAGACAGAAATTGGAGCCCGTTATGGCTTTTGACTATGTTTATGTATCGAACCCTATGGAGGACTTGGCCAACCTTAGTATGATAGGTTTAAGAGTTACGGTTACTTGTTATGAAAACTCCTTCCATGCGATATGTATGTTCTTGGTTTTTTGGGATTTGATATATCCTTAGGGATGCCTTGGTTGTCTTGGAACCATTTTGTCCTGGATTGTGTTTAATAAATTGTATTATTGAAGAGAGAAGATGGGAAGACTTGCGTAGTATCTTTTGGAGGACCTAGCTTTCTTATGTGTATTTTTTTTAATTTTCTTAATGTAAAAGAAGAAGAATTAGGTTCGATCTTTGTTGAGAACGAGTTTGTGGATGTTTTCGAAGAGGTCTTTGATTTACCACCTATTCATGACATTTGATTTTGTATCGATTTGGTTCAAGATGCTAAACCGATTATGTTTCCAATGCATATGCTATCACTGAAGGAGAAGTTAGAATCGGCTAACTAGGTCAGTAATTTGTTATGGAAGGGCTTGATCTAACCTAGTCGTTCGAATTGGGGAGAGCATGTTGTCTTTGCTATGAAGACGAATGGTTCCTTAAGACTTCATGTGGATTACCATGAGCTCAATAAGCAGACTATTAGGAACAAGTATCCTTGTCTAGGATAGGTCACTTGTTTGATCAGCTTCATGATGCTCGAATATTTTATTAACTAGATCTTACCATAGAGTTTCATCAGTTGAGGATAAAAGAGGAGAGTGTACCTTCGGAAGCTTTTATGTTTGATAATTTTTATGAGAGGTTAGTTATGTCATTTGGCCTAAACAATGCTCTAGCAAATTTTGTGGACTTGATGAATCAGATTTTCCATGATGTGTTGAATAAGTTTGTTCTTATATTTATTGATTATATTTTGGTTTATTCCAAAATCAAGGAGGAGCATACTCTCCATTTGAGGATTGTACTTGAAACATTGAGAGAAAGCTAAGTTCTCAAAGTGTCACTTTTGGCGGTCTGAAGTTAGGTTCATATGACATGTTGTCTCGACGAAGGGTATTTCTATTGATCCAACAAAGGTTGTGGCTATTCGGGATTGGAAGAGGCTGGAAATTGCAACCAAGATTAGGAGCTACTTGGGGTTAGCGGGTTACTAGAGGAGTTTTATTCAGGATTTCTCAAAGATTGCTTCATGCTTGATGAATTTGACAAAGAAAGACATCAAAGTTGTTTGGACTGATACATGTGAGCAAGCATTCAAAGAGTTGAATGCTGAAAGTCTATATGATGGATCGTGTAGTGTATATGCAAGTACATGTGACTAACTATATGATGTAACTAAAACTAATCTAGTAAAATATAAACTAAGAACACCAGGATTTTATACTGGTTCAGACCTCCCGTCTTACGTCTAGTCTCGAAGCTCCCTTCGGAATTCGATTATCAAACACCCTCACTTCGCCCGGAGGAATAGGCTTGGTTACAAAAGCTTGTTCTTGTCAAGTGTGTGTTCTATAACACAAATATTGACTATTAAGTACAGATGCTTCCAATATATATATCTAGAGGATATTGATTGAAGAATTATGTAAATATGGAAGAGTGGAATACAAATATATGATTGCTAGAGATCAAGAATATATCAGAGTATAAGAGTAAAGAGCACAAGTTAGTAAGGTGAAATCTTCTCTTGGATTCTTGATGCTATTTATAGGGGTAGAGAGATTCCTTGAGTAGTTGTATCCATTAATAAGTGCTCTATGGTCGCTTCTGACGGTGATGAAGAGTCGCAGCGAAGAGAAGCGAATGAGTCTTTTCAATTGTGACAGTTGTAATTTGAATGTCAACACCCAGTTCAGTTTCAGACGTCTGGAATATGTCTCAGACGTCCGGGTCTATATATTTTTTCTATATAGTAGCCTTTCAGACGTCTGAGTACATTAGCCAGATGTCTGATTCTGTCTGGTTTGTAATCCAGAGGATTTATTCAGACGTCTGGCTAGTGCAGCCAAACGTCTAATCTTGTGCATGTTGCTTTTCTTGTATCTGTGTCATTGCTCTTCTGATTCTATCGACTTGTAGCCTCTTGATACGTTCTTTTAGCCTTTTTCTTGTCTCTCTAGTGATGTTACTTTAGCAATTACCTATATATATATATATATATATATATATATATATATATGCATATTCGATTTCCATTGTATAGTTGTTGTCATCGAAACCGTAGATTTAATTTCCTAACAATCTCCCCATTTTTTATGATGACAACTATTCAATGTACTTATATATAATTTATAAATCTCCCCCTGAATATGTGCTTATTCTTAATGTTTTATAATTATACTGATATTTCTCCCCTTTTAGCATTGTCAAAAAAATAATTATAAATTTAGCCAATCGGGAAAGATAAAACACAAAAGGAAAATTTCATTAATAATTCAAAATTGATTACGTTCATAGATTTTGTCAATTTTACAAAAGTTGAAATTCTATATGATTCCTTTAGAGAAGCTTTGTCTTGATCATCCCATGTTTCTTCTTTTTCAGAAGTGCTAGGCTTTGTAGGAGATGTCAAAGCTTGTTTGAGAGGTTCGTCCTTAGAAATTTTGGAATGTTTTGCGGGAGGAGAAGGTACTGGAGTTGGCCAATCTTCAGAAGGTGGCGGTTGACCGTGAACCCGTTGGAGTACTTCTTCGAGAACCGATAAGACAGTTGAAAGAGATTCTTCAACTGTTGCTAGGAGTGTAGAAAACGATGTTTCGAAGTTGTCAATCCGCTTAGCCAAAAGTTTTTGATTTTGAGATAATATATATTGATTTCTAAGGGTAAGATCTTGAACACTTTCATTTGGATTTGTATCTGTTCGAGTCTCCATAATCTCATCCTGTCCTGGATAATCAAATGGTGTAGGAGGAGGTGGAGTTGCTTCTCGATGTTGTTCCTCCTCTTGAGATGGTTCATTGTGTGGTTGAGGTGGAGCCTCAACTTGTCTAGTCTGACGATTGTGCATCCAATCTTCGAAGGATATAAATTTTGGGGGAATCTCGGGTAAGTGCATAAGTGAGAAAAATTTGGTGGAAGCCTATTTTGGTGAGATTTCTTCGAAAGTCAATAGGTAGGATGGGATGTTATGTGCACGAAGAAGTCTCATAATATATGTTGGGTAAAAATTGATGGCCGTGATTGAGTCCAAAAATGTTTGAGCTCGTCAAAGATGAATTTGGCCCGATTCACCCTTGTTCCAATAAATAGAGCATATAAGGCTTTGTGCTCTAACTCGATTATTTGCTCATGGCTTCCCATACGTGGAACGATGGCATTGATTATCATTCGAGTAAGGAGTCGTGCTTTTGGACGTAGATATTTAGAGGCAAACTTTGGCATTTCATCTTCCCAAATTTGATGTGTTATACTATTTCTTGGCTTGAAGCGCATATCAGGAATATTGTATTAATCTTTGCCCGTGTCAGAACATCCTAAGGTTCTATCTATTATGCCAGGAGTTAGTCTAACGGTGTTGCCATACACGCTAGACCAGAGCCAGTTATTTTCATCTTCAGTGTTCCACACTGAAGTGCTATCCAAATTTGCATAAAAAAGAAATATTTCCAATTGATCGATTTTGATGTCATTAGGAGTGAATGAAATCAAGGTTTCTAGTCTGACATTCTCACACATTTCATCCAAATCATACATTAAAAACTGAAGTGGGCTATAGAATGGACCTGTGTGAAGCTTTTTCTTTTTCATATCTTCATACCTCTTGATTGAATGTGGTGCTCTATTCATCCATCTTTCAATTTGATCATCCGAGCAAACTTGAGGATTTGAAGATGATGTTGGTTGGTCTTGTTTTCGCTTGGATATCTTGGGATTTTTAGTTTCTAGAGGCATTGTGATTTGAGCTCGCGTAAAAAGGAAGTTTTTGAGAGAAAAATCATCAATGGGAAAATCGCAGATGAAAAAATTTGAGATGAAAGTAAAAAAAATTAACGTTATCTAGGTTAATTTAAAGAGTCGATTGAATTTCAGATGTATGGAATCTAAATCATACATCTAGTTTGCCTTAAATTGCATACAGTATATAATTTCAAACGTCTGGTTGTTGGGTTAGACGACTGGTTTGATCGAATTTGTAAAATTTGATGGTCAGAGAGCTTTTTCAGATGTCTGGGTTAAAAATCAAACGTTTGAAATAGGTCAATTTTTTGAAACTTTGTGGCAGAGACGTAATTCAGACGTCTGGGTCAAATTTCAGACGTTTGAAATTTTCTGATTTTAATTTAGAGGAGGCAGACAAATTTTCAGACGTCTAGGGGGTATAACAGACGTCTGACATATGCATAGTGCTTAAAAAATAGACCTATATCATAGTGTCAAACGTCTGAGGTCCATATCCAGACGTATGAAATAGGCAATTTTTCTAAAAATAGCCTAAAATTTAATGGTTTTGCTTATTTTTTGATTCTCTATTTTATTAAAAACAGAATGTAGTAATATTTGTGTGAAACAAAATAACAAATAAACATAGATACACATACAATAACAAAAATAATTTATTTAGAAGGCGATGGAGTTTTACGATCTCCTGACTTGTTATCCCTCCATGGTTTAAGTGGAAACCATATATTTCCACATTTGTGGGTTCTCGGGGAGCCAGAAAATCGTCTTGGTGAAAGGTCCGAAGGAGTACAATACGAAGATGAGGGATCCAAAGAACTGCATGGTTTTGGAAGTGGTTCATGGACATCTCTCTTTTGTGACGTATAAAACTTCATCGCTACTTGCTCCAAAAAGCTTAGCCGACGTGCTGTAACTTTTTATTCAAAATATAGTTCTCGTTGTAGATCTTTCTGTTGTTTCTGATAGTGATGAATTTCATCAATTTTATTCTTTGTTAAGAGACAAAAGGAGATCTTTTGGACTTCTTGCCATCGGGAGTAAATCTCGTGTGATATGAGGACCACCTATACGTCGGTTCCTGTTTGCGCCAAAATTGGTCACAAACCCCAAATACCGTGAAAGCACCAGTGTATGAATACAGACTAACAATATTCAAACACAAATAACAGATCTCAGCAAATATTGAACAACAATCCCAAAGTAAAGAACAGAGACACAAGTTTTATAGTGGTTCGGCTATCTCCGGCCTACGTCCACTCCAAAGTTTTTATCCTTTTATTGATTATCCTTGACGATTACAGATGATTACAGCTGTTACAAAGTCCAAAACTTGAAATAAATGGCGGTAATGATGTTAAGGAATGATTCTGGCAGCGTACGGGCGTGCTTTCCTTCTCCCAATTCTCCGACCCCTTTTCTGAATGACCAGGGGCTCTATTTATAGGCGTAGAAGGCAGATATTTCTCCTAGAAACAAGGTAGACCGCTTCAGGCACGTGAGAGGGCCCACACGGCCGAAACCTGGAGATCCGGGCCCACAATGGGATCGATTCGAACTCCATTCGAATCGATCTAGAAATTGTCCAATTGAGCTGAAAATTGGTGGGAACATTCTTCAACATGTAAGCAAAATCCTGTAAAAATTTCATTGCATTTGGATCAACGGTTTGGAAGATATGATCGGTTCGAATTTGGGGTTTCCTGGACTACGCTTCGTTCGAACCGATCGCTTCGAATCGATTGATTCGAATCGATCCAAGCACGCGCCAGTAGTTCGACGTGGCGCGCATGCTTCGGGTTGATCCATCTTTGTCGCCGAGTTGAGCACTTCCCTCCCTGAAGACGCGTTCGTATCCATGTTCAGTGAAATGTCCTTATCCACAACTCCACAGTCATGCTCGTATCCACTTGTCTGAGCTGCCCTAACTGTTTCCTTCGAATCGATCGGTTCGAACAAGATCGGTTCGAATACGATCGATTCGAATGTCCTCCCCGAGTCCTTCGTATCCCTGCACTTCTGTCTTTCCTTCGAATCTATCTCCTTCGAACCCCTCTTCTTCGAATCCATATCTAGTGCTTCGCATCCACCATCTTCGAATCCATTATCTTCGAGTCCCTCTCTTTCGAATCCATCTCTTCGAGCCACTGCGTACCCTTCTCGAACGCCCTCTTCATATCGATACGAAGCAACCATGTTAGAGACAGTAGCTCGATCGATTCGAAGTCCATCGAGTCGAACCAACATCCAATGCGAACCCTTCAGAGCCGAATCCATATTGATCGATACGAAGTGTATCGATTCGAAGTGGCCGCTACCTTTGTTGGATTCGAACTATCCATGCACGCCGTATCTTCGATCGATTCGAACCCGATGGGTTCGAACCTGATGGATTCGAACAGCATGCCTCTCCTACCTTGAATCGATCATAACTCCTCCATATGAACTCCGATTATCCTGAAAGTTGAAACATAGTCTTCCCTAATCCTTATCATCATCCCCAATCAATTTCGCCCCGATCGGAGTTCAACCAAATTTTGACGACATCGATCGTAGCCTTGATTCCAACTGATCTCCAGTCCTGATATCCATCATTCCTCGTCCATTCGTTGATATCCCAGTTTTGACCAAAAATGGGATAACCTTTGCCCCCCAAAACATGCCTTGTGACAACAAGACGTGTTTTGAATAGTTCCGAATTCAATATCCGAAGTCCAAAGCCATATTGCCTGAGTATATCATCCTCGACTGCTTCGAGTCGATGTCCAATTCCAGATCCAATAGCCAAAGCCTTAGCCAATTCCGTATCCATTCGAACTCGATAACTGAGTTCCAATCCATCCTTATCCAATAGCCAATAACCGAATCCGGGACCTCTCCGGGTCTATATCGAAATCCATAACCTCTCCGGGTTCTTGCCAAGCGTAATCCACATTTGATGTCCTTGGTCCAGTGTCCCTGGACGTTGAGCTAACCTCTCCGGGTTCTTGCCAAGCGTAATCCACACTTGACGACCTTGGCCCAGTGTCCCTGGGTGCTAAACAATGCCATGGCTTAAGTCCTAAGCCGAATCCTGATCTCTCCGGACCCTTGTTGAGCATAGTCCATACTCAACGACCTGAAAATAACAATTGATAATAGAGGGCCTAAGTCCTAGGCCGAATCCTGGTCACTCTGGACCCTTGCCGAGCATAGTGCATACTCGACGACCTGAATGAGCCAATTTACCACGTTCGGGCAAAGTGACTCACCCCTTGCCAGGCATAATCCTTACTCGACGACCGTTTATCAAAAATCAGATAAAAATCCAATCAAAATCCAATCCAAAATCCAAATCAAAACCAGAAAACCAAAAAAACCAAACCAGCATCCAAAACTGAAAACAATCATCCGAAGGAAAATCCAAGTCAAAAGCAAGCAAAACCGAGGGCTCAATCCAAGCTCCAAAACTAAAATCCAAACAGAAAAGTAATGTCCAATCAAAAAGCAAAGGATAGATTTCACAAACCATAGCGTTGCAGCTTTATCGTCATTCAGAGCATGCCTAGGGGCTATCTCCGTCCCCGTACATGTGTAAATGACTTGGTTGCTTGCTAATGGTTCGTTACTTATTCCATATTATCCCGATTAGTGAATAATCAATCGACCACCATCCCTGGGTCTCTCATCATCACGGCGAGAGGTTGTCGGTGGTTGCTCCTGCTCCACCGTTGCATTCCGAGCTCCGACATACTGCTGTAACTGTCCATTCCTTACATGCTCCTCGATTATATCCTTCAAGTGCCTGCAGCTGTTGGTGTCATGTCCGTCTAAGTCATGGAAGAGACAATGCCTCCCTGATGCCTTCTCTCGTTCAGAAGGTTCTCTCCTGGCTGGCCTCCGGTAGGGAAGGCGATTTCGAGTATCCATGTATATCCGCTCCAGCGTCTCGTTCAATCCTGTGTATGCGGAAAACTTTGGATCCTTCCATCGCTTCCTAGCGTTTCCAGAATCATTGTCCAATTTCCTTTTTCCTTTGTCTTTATCCGAACCACCGCTGGATACTGCTCCCACCTCGATTGCACTGACCTTTGTCACCTTTAAATCCGTACTTGCATCTTCTTGTCGAAGGAACCTTTCTGCCTCGTGAAAGAATTCGTCGAGATCTTGTGGGGGATCTCGTATCAGAGATACCTTGAAATCAGAGTCCTCCCTGACTCCTGATACTGCTGCCATTAAAACCATCGATGGATCGGGCCGATCCACCGAAGCGACTGCCGCACTGAATCGAGTTAGAAAAGCTCTAAGCGATTCATCCATTCTTTGCTTCACCGATGTTAGTGTCATCACATTCTTCGGCCTCTTGACGTGAACCCGAAACTGCCCCAAAAACCTTTCCACTAACTCCCTCCAAGTCCTGATAGATCCTTCTTCCAGCTGCCTAAACCACATCGCAGTTATGTCCGTCAAATACAAAGGGAAGCATCGGGCCATCACTTCCTCCGATGCCCCCAGCACCTCCATGTGTCTGGTGTACCTCATCAAGTGATCTGTTGGATCTGTCTTGCCATCATATATCTCCACGCTAGGCAACTTAAACTTAGGTGGGTTCTGAGCCATCCTTATTTCCCGAGAAAACGGACTCCTGTTCACTCCTTCCAAGTCTCCTTTGGCCAAACCACCTCGCACAGTTTTCCTAATCATCTCTACCAATCCAGCGTTGTCTGTCGGGGGTTGCCCCCGAGGGAACTCCGGCACATACTCTTCATGTGGCTCGTTAGTAGCAACGTTGGTTCTAGCCCGTTGAACTCCTTCCAGAGGTCCTCCTGTGTTGGATCCTGTGGGTCTGCCCCCAAGCCCTTGTTGATTGCTTTGTAGCTCTATATCTCGACCTCCATTGGGTTCCACAACCCTAGTCCCCTGTCCTGCATCCACAACGGTTGTTGCTGTCCCTAGGTTCTGCATCCCTGCAGCTCTCATTTGCTCAAAGAAAGTCTGCATCATTTCTTGTTGGTTCTTTAACAATCTCTCCTGCAATGAGTTTGCCATAGCCTCCATCTCATCCCGGGTTATGTAGATTGAGGCCTGTCCTTCCCCGGCTCCGGAGGATGCTTGTTGACTTCCTTCCTGTTGGCTTCGCTCAGCCCTTTGCCTTCTACTATTTTGCCTAGTCATTGTCCTTGAATCCAAACTCTTTAAAATTTTCAAATCCAACTTTCAAATCCGATGTAGCGGCTGCTAGTCTTTCTCAGTGAAAGCACCAAAGTGTTTGCGCCAAAATTGGTCACAAACCCCAAATACCGTGAAAGCACCAGTGTATGAATACAGACTAAAAATATTCAAACACAAATAACAGATCTCAGCAAATATTGAACAACAATCCCAAAGTAAAGAACAGAGACACAAGTTTTATAGTGGTTCGGCTATCTCCGGCCTACGTCCACTCTAAAGTTTTTATCCTTTTATTGATTATCCTTGATGATTACAGCAGTTACAAAGTCCAAAACTTGAAATAAATGGCGGTTATGATGTTAAGGAATGATTTTGGCAGCGTCCGGGCGTGCTTTCCTTCTCCCAATTCTCCGACCCCTTTTCTGAATGACCAGGGGCTCTATTTATAGGCGTAGAAGGCAGATATTTCTCCTAGAAACAAGGTAGACCGCTTCAGGCACGTGAGAGGGCCCACACGGCCGAAACCTGGAGATCCGGGCCCACACTGGGATCGATTCGAACTCCATTCGAATCGATCTAGAAATTGTCCAGTTGAGCTGAAAATTGGTGGGAACATTCTTCAACATGTAAGCAAAATCCTGTAAAAATTTCATTGCATTTGGATCAACGGTTTAGAAGATATGATCGGTTCGAATTTGGGGTTTCCTGGACTACGCTTCGTTCGAACCGATCGCTTCGAATCGATTGATTCGAATCGATCCAAGCACGCGCCAGTAGTTCGACGTGGCGCGCATGCTTCGGGTTGATCCATCTTTGTCGCCGAGTTGAGCGCTTCCCTCCCTGAAGACGCGTTCGTATCCATGTTCAGTGAAATGTCCTTATCCACAACTCCACATTCATGCTCGTATCCACTTGTCTGAGCTGCCCTAACTGTTTCCTTCGAATCGATCGGTTCGAACAAGATCGGTTCGAATACGATCGATTCGAATGTCCTCCCCGAGTCCTTCGTATCCCTGCACTTCTGTCTTTCCTTCGAATCCATCTCCTTCGAACCCCTCTTCTTCAAATCCATATCTAGTGCTTCGCATCCACCATCTTCGAATCCATTATCTTCGAGTCCCTCTCTTTCGAATCCATCTCTTCGAGCCACTGCGTACCCTTCTCGAACGCCCTCTTCGTATCGATACGAAGCAACCATGTTAGAGACAGTAGCTCGATCGATTCCAAGTCCATCGAGTCGAACCAACATCCAATGCGAACCCTTCAGAGCCGAATCCATATTGATCGATACGAAGTTTATCGATTCAAAGTGGCCGCTACCTTTGTTGGATTCGAACTATCCATGCACGCCGTATCTTCGATCGATTCGAACCCGATGGGTTCGAACCTGATGGATTCGAACAACATGCCTCTCCTACCTTGAATCGATCATAACTCCTCCATATGAACTCCGATTATCCTGAAAGTTGAAACATAGTCTTCCCTAATCCTTATCATCATCCCCAATCAATTTCGCCCCGATCGGAGTTCAACCAAATTTTGACGGCATCGATCGTAGCCTTGATTCCAACTGATCTCCAGTCCTGATATCCATCATTCCTCGTCCATTCGTTGATATCCCAGTTTTGACCAAAAATGGGATAACAGTTCCTAATTTGGTGTGGGTATAGGAAGCGGTTGTGGTGTATCAGCCAAGCTATCCGTCGTAGGTGCCGAGATGGATATATAAGAATTTTCAGAAGACATGACTATATTTTGTTTGTTAAAAAAATATGAACTGCATATTTTTTGTTTTGTTTTATAGCTGTTTATATAGAAGTTTTAAAAATTATCTATAGAATTTTTTTAAAAAAATTAACTAACTAAAAAAACAAAGATGCAGAATTTAATTTCAATTTGTGGATAGAAAACCTATGGCTAATCATAGCATAAATGAAGGAGTGATTATTAATTAAGTAGATCATGAAGAGAGCAAATTCCTAAATCTCGTCTGAGTTTGATAAAAGTTTGTTCATTTAGTAATTTTGTAAAGATGTCTGCTATTTGATTCTCGGTATTTACATATTCTAATGTAAATTCCTTTTTCAACTTTGCCTCATAGAAAATGATGTCCTATATCTATATGCTTAGTTCGCGAGTAATTGACAGAGTTTTTTAATAAATTTATTGCACTCGTGTTATCACAATATATTGGAGATTTATTGATAATTTTGCCGAAATCTGTAAGTGTTTGTTGCATGTATATCACTTGTGCACATGCTAGAGTTGCGGAGATATATTCGGCTTTGCAAGTAGATAAAGAAACACAATTTTTCTTTTTGCTAAACCATGAAACTAATGATTGTCCGATCAAGTGACATGTTCCACTAGTACTCTTACGATCTGTTCTACATCCACCGAAATCTGCATCGTTATATGAAAATAGTTCAAATGATGATCCTTTAGGGTAAAATAAACCATAATCTCTAGTACTAGATAGATAACGTAAAATACGCTAAACGGCTCTTAGATGAGATTCTTTTGGTTTTGCTTGAAATCGAGCACAAAGACATAAACTCATCATAATATCAGGTCGACTAGCCGTCAAATAAAGTAAAGAACCAATCTTTCTACAATATAATTTTTCATCAAAATCTTTTCCGTTATCATCCTTTTCTAAGTGAACAGTGGTACTCATTAGTGTTGATTTGCTCAAATTTTATCCATTTCAAAACGTCATAATAGATTGTTATAATATTTTTCTTGATGAATAAAAATTCCATTTTCAAGTTGTTTTATTTGTAAACCTAAGAAGAAATTTAATTCTCCCATATGTGACATTTCGAATTCATTTTTCATAATATTTGAAAATTGATTACATAGATTTTCGTTGGTTGATCCAAAAATAATATCGTCGACATAAATTTGCACAACTAAAATTTCATTATTTTCTCTTTTAACAAATAAAGCTGTATCTGTTTTGCCTATTTGGAAACCATATGTAATTAAATGATTTTTCAGACGTTCGTACCATGCTCGAGAAGCTTGTTTTAATCCATATAATGCTTTGTGTAATTTAAAAACATGGTCGGGATATTTTTCTTGAGCAAATAATGGGGGTTGTTCCACATATACATTTTCTTTAATAAACCATTTAGAAAAGCACTTTTGAGATCCATTTGAAATAGTTTAAAATTGTGATGAGTTGCGAAGGCGAGTAATGTACGAATGGCCTCTAATCTAGCTACTGGAGCAAATAATCAATACCTTCTTCTTGATTATAGCCTTGAGCAACTAAACGTGCTTTATTTCTAACAATATTTCCATTCTCGTCCGCTTTGTTTTTAAATACCCATTTTGTTCCTATAACCGATTGATCTTCAGGCCTTGGTACTAATTCCCAAACATTATTACGTTCAAATTGATTTGATTCTTCTTGCATAGCTTTTATCCAAAAATTATCATTTGAAGCTTCTTTATAATTTTTTGGTTCAAAATTTAACACAAATGCTAAATGGCTTATTTGATTAAGTTGATTTCTAGTTATTCTAGAATTGAGATCTCCAATGATATTATTTTTTGGATGATTCTTAAGAATTCTAGGGGATGATATCAAAGTGTTATTTTGCACATTTGTTTCATTATTAATAGAATTTATTGAATTTGTTAGTGGAATAATTTCTTCTTCATCATTAGTATGATGGTTAAAAAGATTTTCGTCGAACGGAACATGTAAACTTTCTTCAATAGTATTGTTTCGTTTATTAAAAATTCTATATGCTTTGCTACGATCCGAATATCCAACAAAGATATCTTCATCGGCCTTTGGGTCAAATTTTCCTAAGTTATCTTTTGTATTTAGTATAAAACATTTTGAAACGAATGTTTTGAAACATGATACTTTAGGTTTTCTTCCAAAAAATATTTCAAAACAAGTTTGTTTAGTCATAGGACGTATAGGTACTCGATTCAACACATAACAAGCTGTGGCAATAGCTTCAGCCCAAAAGTGTTTCGGTACCACTACTAATTAGTAACGTTCGTGCACATTCTTGAAACGTTCGATTTTTTCTTTCTACGACACCTTTCTGTTGAGGTGTGCTAGGAAAAGAAAAATTATGACTTATTCCTTTCTTATTGCAAAAATTAGTAAAGAGATCATTTTCGAATTCTCCTCCGTGATCACTTCGAATATTTTTAATTTTCAAGTCCATTTGTGTTTTAGTTCTTTTAGCAAATATTTTAAACATGCCAAAAGTTTCGCTTTTATGTTTTAAAAACAAAGTCCATGTATATCTCGAAAAATCATCAACTATTATGAAAACATATTTGTTGTGATTTATAGATCGTATTTGTGTTGTACTAAATAAATCAAAATGTAATAGTTTTAATGGTTGTTTTGTAGAAATATTATTTTTAGATTTAAAAGAGCTTTTCTTTAGTTTTTCAATTTGACAATCATCACATAAATTTTCTACTTTGTAATTTATTTTAGGTAAACTTCTAACTAGCTCATATTTTTCCAATTTATTAATATTTTTAAAATTGATATAACAAAATCGTTTATGCCATAACCATGGATCTTCGTGTTGACGGTTAAACATAAATTTGAATTTTTATTTATATTCATGTTTAATACATAAATATTTTTGTTTCTAAAACCTTCAAATACAAATTGTTTGTTATTATCGAAAATATTACATTTATCTTTTTCAAAATTTATTTGAAAACCTTTATCACATAATTGACTAATACTTAGTAGGTTGTGTTTTAGATTTTCTACTAATAAAACATTCATAATAATAGAAGAGTTAGAAATGCCAGAGTTAATGACTTCTCCAATGCCCATGACATATCCTTTTGTATTATCTCCAAAGGCTACCATTCCACCATCGATGTATGTTATATTTGATAACATTTTTGGATTTTCGGTCATATGCTTGGAGCGTCCTTTATCCAGTATCCATTTCTCCTTATTTTTTATTTTGGGTACCTGCAAAATAAAAGATGTTTTAATTGGTACCCATATATTTTGTTAGGGTCCTAATTGTTAGGAGAAGGTAGCCATACCCAAGATGGTTTGGTACCTTTATAAATATAATTTTTATTATAGACTACATTCTCTAAGAAATTATTAATATGTTTTTGTCTTAATCAAATTATTATTTGTCTTAGGAATCCAACTTTTCATATTTATGGTATTCATATTAGATGTAGGTAATCTTTTAGTTTTTTTATAACTAAAATTTTTAGCATCATTTCCTTTTTGTTTAGAAGTATTTTCAAATCCTATTACATTTCTATTGCCTGATGGTTTTGAAGTTTTGATAAGATTTTCCAAATCTTGTTTTCCTTTATTAATTTTTGATACATTAATTGTAATTTTATCTAATTTTTCTTTTAATTCTAAATTTTCAATTTTCAATATTTCAATATTACTTTTCAAGTTGACATTTTCTTTTAACAGATTATCCTTCACTATTTTAGTGTTTTCAAAATCAATAGCAATAGCCTCACTTTCTATAATTATTTTCAATTTTTTCTTGAGATAATTCTAGTTCTTCTTTTAAGATAATTTTTTCGTCTTTTAACATTCTTACTGCAAGTTCTAATCTATTTATTTTGACTATATATTCTTTGTTCAATTTTTTTAATTTGTCTAAATTTATCATCTAATTCTATGCTAAGTTCTAATAATTCGTCATAGCTAAGTTCCGAACATACCTCATCAGTTTGTGTCATAAGACACACATTAGCTTGTTCTCCGTCACTACCGCTATCGCTTTCAGATGATGAAGAATCCGAGTCATCCCATGTTACTTTGAAAGCCTTCTTCTTTTTGAGTTTTTCAAATTTGTTTTTCTTTTTATCATTATTTAGTTTAGGGCAATCCTTCTTCATATGTCTGTATTGATCACATTCATAACACTTGATTTGAGATAGATTTGTTGTGTTGGACTTTCCTTCTTTTTGTAATTTGGTCATCTTTCTAAATTTCTTGAATTTGTTATAATTCTTGGCAATGAAGACCATCTCTTCTTCATCTAAGTCAGAGTCATCATTCTTTGTTGTTGGGAATGCTATGTTCTTCTTCTTCGAATTTAGTTCTTTTCATGCCTATAAATTAGCTTCATAGGACATTATTTACTATCAACTCTTCAACTTTGAGAGTAGAGAGATCATTAGCTCTTCAATAGCTAATACCTTCCTTTCCCAATCTGATGTTAAAGAGTTGAGTATTCAAGAAACTAAATTAAAATCAGTAAACTTAACTCCTATTGCCATAAGATCATGTTGGATAGTTTCAAATCTAGAATAAATGTCAACAATAGTTTCATTTTGCTTCATTTTGAATGACGAGAATTGATTTCGCAAAATTGAAATCTTAGTTTATTTGACCTTTGTTGTACCTTCGTGTGTAATTTGTAAGGTACGTTAAAAGTCAAATGCAGTTGTGCATAACATGACACGTGAAAATTCATTTTTATCTAGAGAGCAAAATAAAACATTCATAGCTTAGCATTGTCTGATGCTAAGGTCTTTTGTTTATCGGTCCATGTGTTCGTTGCAGTAGTAGGTGCCTCATATTTATCTTGAGTGGCTGACCAAATTTCTAGACCATTAGCTTCCATAAAAATTCTCATACGTGTTGACCAATATTCATAGTTAGAGCCATTAAAAAGTGGGGGTCGTGCGGTGGATTGTCCTTCTTGAAAAATACTTGCCATATTAAAGTGATTCAAAAACATGTTACTGTACTTTGATCAAACCTTGCTTTGATACTAATTGAAAGTCTATAGGATGGATCGTGTAGTGTATATGCAAGTATATGTGACTAATTATATGATGTAACTAAAACTAATCTAGTAAAATATAAACTAAGCACGCCAGGATTTTATATTGGTTTAGACCTCCCATCCTATGTCCAGTCCCGAAGCCCCCCTTCGGAATTCGATTATCAAACACCCGCACTTCGCCCGGAGGAATGGGCTTGGTTACAAAAGCTTGTTCTTGTAAAGTGTGTGTTCTATAACATGAATATTGACTATTAAGTACAAATGCTTCCAATATATATATTGAGGATATTGTTTGAAGAGTTCTATATATATGGAAGAGTGGAATACAAATATATGGTTGCTAGAGATCAAGAATATATCAGAGTATAAGAGTAAAAAGCACAAGTTAGTAAGGTAAAATCTTCTCTTGGATTCTTGATGCTATTTATAGTGGTAGAGAGATTCCTTGAGTAGTTGTATCCATTAACAAGTGTTCTATGGTCGCTTCTGATGTGATGAAGAGTTGCAGCGAAGAGAAGCGAATGTGTCTTTTCAGTTGTGACAGTTGTAATTTGAATGTCAAAACCTGAGTTCAGTTTCAGACGTCTGGAATATGTCTCAGACGTCTGGCTCTATATATTTTTTGTATATAGTAGCCTTTCAGATGTCTGAGTACATTAATCAGATGTCTGATTCTGTCTGGTTTGTAATCCAAAGGATTTATTCAGACGTCTGGCTAGTGCACCCAGACGTCTGATCTGGTGCATGTTGATTTTCTTGTATCTGTGTCATTTCTCTTCTGATTCTATCGACTTGTAGCCTCTTGATACATTATTTGAGCCTTGTTCTTGTCTCTCTAGTGACGTTACTTTAGCAATTACCTGTAAATAGAAATATATATGCATATTCGATTTCAATTGTATAGTTGTTGTCATCGAAACCATAGATTTGATTTCCTAACAAATGCAAGGTTGATTAGCACTCCTATTCTAACTGTTTCGAATGGATATGAGGGTTTAACTATTTATATGAATGCTTGTAGGGCAAGTTTAGGTGCAGTGTTGATGCAACACTGAAGGGTTATTTCTTATTCCAACGAGCAAATCAAGTTGCATGAATCGAGGTATCCCACCCATGGCTTGAAGTTCGAGTTGTGCCTTGACAATAAATCCTTGAAGTATCTTTCCACCAAGAAGGACCTTAACGTGAGACATCAACGTTGGTTAAAGTTTCTCATGGCTTATGATCTTGATATTTTATATATGCCTGGGAAAGTAAACGTTCTGGCTGATGCACTTAGTAGGGGGTATGCGGTAATGGTGAATGTGGAAATGCGTCCAATCTTATTATTCCTACTGAAGGTAATCAGATCTATGTATTGCAAGGATGGCTAAAGGGGTAAGCGAGATTGAGGCACCTAGGAGGAGGTCGGGTTTTAAGGAAGATGACCATGGTATATTGAGGATGAATGTGAGGTTATTCATTTTAGATGGGATTAGGCAAGAGGTATTGAAAAAGAGCCATCGTTTGCGACTTACGGTACATCCAAGTGCTACCAAGATGTATCGGGACATGAAGCAGACTTTCTTATGAGTAGGTATGAAGAGAGATGTTTCCGTATTCGCAGGTAGATGTCCTAACTGCCAATAAGCCAAAGGAAGCCATTAGAAGACAGTTGGAATGCTTTATCCACTTGAGATTCTAAAGTGGGAGCAGGAGCAGATATCTATGTACTTTATAGATGGGATACCCAGGACAAGGAAAGGTAATGAAATTTCTTGGCTTATAGTCAATTGACTAACCATGAGTGTACAATTATTGCTGGTAAAGACAACGAGGATAGCTTCTAGTTCAGCTAAGTTGTATGTAAAGGATATTTTCAGACTTCACATAGTTCCTTGTGATATCGTGAGGGATAAAGATTTGATATTCACTAGTCAGTTCTGGAAAGGGTTACATGATGCCTTAGGGGCAGATTAGAGTTTAAATATACTTACCATCCTCAAATAATGGGCAGACAGAGAGGGTTAACCGGGTCTTGGAGGACTTGCTATAGGGTTGTATAATAGATTTTTGGGGTTTATGGGAAGAGCATTTACCTCTTATTGATTTTTCATACAACAATAGTTTCCAGGCTAGCATCAGAATGGCACTTTTTGAAGCATTATATGGCAAGCCTTCCAAATCTCCATTATGTTGAGTGGAACCTAGAGATCGTTTAGTACTTGGGCCAGATATGATTCAAAAGGTGTTTGATAAGGTAATAGAGATTTGGAAACATATAAAGGAAGCGCAAAGTAGGTAGAAGAGTTATGCAGATTGAAGGCATAGATTTTTTGAGTACTTAGTTGAAGACTTTGTATTTATAAAGGTTTCTTGAATGAGAAGTGTTGTTCAGTTTGGAAAGACTAGGAAATGGGCTCCTCGTTATATAATCATTTTCTATACTGGAGAGGGTTTTTACACTTGCTTATAAGTCGAGTTACTGACTAAGCTATCGGGTGTGCATAATGTGTTTCATGTATTGCATTTGTATAAGTCTGTGCATAGTCCATCTTTGATAGTGGAAGCATCGCAGTAAAAAGACTTGGAGATCGAGCCTAACTTGGCTACACTAAGGCATCCTGCTTGCATTGTTGATAGAGATGCAAAGCGATTGAGGACTAAAGTCATGAAGTTGTTTAAGGTACAGTGGAGCGAGAATGCAAGGGAATATACTTGGGAATTAGAGGATCATGCAAGGGTGTCCTATCGTGAGTCGCTTTTAGATTAGTGGTTTCTTCTAGTTATAGCTTTTGTAGTGTACTCACCACTTGAGGTTAAGTCACTTAGTTTGCATTTTGGTTTGTATATAGTTTATGTAGTACTTTTCTCTTATGTTTTCCTTTTATTGCCATTCTTGTTTAAATTTCATGCACAAAATGTCTTAAATGGAGGAGAAAGTAGCGATCTGTAATTTCGAACACTTCATCTTTGAACGCTAAAACATTTGAAATATAGTTAAGGGTTATAAAATGATTTTATAACCTTGTTATAGTTCTATTAATTAATAACTAATGATGGGAAATCTATTTTTGTAATATGTTTACAAAAATAAATACTTTGAAAAAATATTGATAATGTGATTGAATCATTTTATCGATAAATGGATTTTAATTCAAAATAAGTTGTTCAAACTTCATGTACATCTCTAAATAACGTAAGAAGTCATTAATAGCTAATGAAAATAATTTGTGTTAATATGATAAACATATTCTATTTTTGGAATGCTTTTATAGGGTTAAAGGTGAAAGATATTTAATGGAGATATTCATTTGGCTTGTGAGGTGGAAAGCACATCACATAGGGGGCAGAAGGAGGTTTGGCTAGCTGGAGAGGATGGTGGGAAGGGTGAGCATACCTTTTTTTACCTATATAAGTAACCTTATATCACATATAACCTCTGTGATAATTTTATGCAAAAATAAACTAAGCTCTTCTGTTCTTATTCTCTTCTTCATAACTTTCTTAAACAATTATCAAATCATCTCAAACTCTCAAAAATCGTGCTATTAGCCTTAAAAACATAGCAAGACCTATTATCAACTTGGAGCTTGAAGGTTTTGAACAGAGAAGCCCTATAAGTCAAGGACATGAGCATTATAGGCAATTTCTTGCATTATGGCGAGAGTAAAGTAAAGGTAGGAGAAAATTTTGGGAACTTGGAAGGTTGAGGTAGGAATTGGAAGCAAGGTTGAGGCTTGTGGTTTGTTGTGTTTGAAGGGTAAGCAAACTCGCCATTTGAATGAATATGAAGTTTATATGTGCTTGTTTAAAATCCAGTAATATGCTTGATTATATATTGTTGTTTACTATGTGATTCTTGCTTTGGAAAGTAAATGAAAAATGTAAAATGCGAAATTGGACATGTATAACTTTCTATGCATTTTTGCGTAGCCTTGACATGAAGAGCAAAAGTTTGGCTGAACTTTGATTGAATCGGACATGAATATTAAAATGGTTTTTATAACGATTAGTCGCTATAAAAGCACTTTGAAATATCTTATATTCGACAATTTCTATAATATTTTATAGAGAGATCCCAAAAGGTTTCTCCCCATGATTGTGATGTATATTGGGTGTACTAGCCAATTCAAAAAGATTGGACTTAACTTTTTGTTAACATATCGAAAATAGCAAAACCTTCAAGTATATAAAACTGCCACAGTTCATAGTCTGTTACAACACTGGATGATAGATTTTTTGGAAGTCACAGTAGCTCTGAGCCCATTTTACAGCATTTTGGAAATGCTGTAATTTTTGTTTTGAAATTTAATTGTTTAAAAATGACTTTTAATTTAAGTATTTTTCTTCAACCTCTTTATAAAGGTTTTCTAACTTATATTAGAGTATTTTAAAAGAAATTTGGAATTCAAATATCTTTTTAATATTTAATTATGAATTATTAAAGCAGAAGGTTTATTTTTAAATAAAAGAAAGCGTGCATTTCGAAGTTTTTAAATAAAAATTATAAAATAGTTATTTTTAAGTAATGTTTTAAATAAATGTTTAAACCATAATTATAAGTATTAAAGTATTTTTATTTATGTATAGTTTTTAAAAATTAGTTAATTATTTTATTAAAGTATTAAAAATCATATGTAATATAATATTTATTGAATTGTTTTTTAAAATTTATTAAATATATTATCTTAAAAATAAATTAGTATGTATATCTATATAATTATATATATATATATGTATGTATATATCATTTTTAAAAGGTTAATAAAAATATAAACAAGTGTTATTAAAAAGGGTTTTGGAGTTGCTTAAGTATGTTAATGATGCTTTGTTTTGTCACTTATTTATGGAATGTAATTATTACTATACTTAGCACTATAAGCAGACTTAGTAGGCTGGTCTATCTATGAGAGTTAAGAATGATGTTCGAGTAGGGTTTAAAAGCAACAATGCCCTAACCTACTGGCTTCACTCTTGACTAAGGGATAGTTAAGTTGAGAAGGTCAAAAACGTGATAAGTATATAAGACTAAATTTCCATAGTCGATCGTTTTTACATAGATAGTTGATTAGTCGACTGTCAAACTTAATCAATTAAACTTAGGAAGTATATAAAAACTTCTCGACTTCGTACGTTTTGAGATCCCAAAAGGAGGACTCAATGGTATGAAATGTCTTTAGGTTTAAGAATTATATATATACACACACACACACACACACACACACGAAATTCCCCAGAGGGGACTCATTCATATCCTTTGTTTGCTTCTAAAAGAACATGAAATAAGTTAACCAGAAATTCATAGATTCAGTTTTGAAGTGTTTGGGACCAGATAAGTGTATTGCTTACCGAAAACCACTTTATTATCTTTAATGTTTCTAAGGTTAAGTCTAAGGAAGAGGTTAGAATTAATGTTTCGGATTAATGCTATAGAGTTGAACTGCCAATCCTAAGGTTAAGTCCAAGGGAGAGGTCAGCATTAGCATTCGTAGCATGACTTGTGCTAGAATCCATGGAAAGATTCCTTATTGCTCGAATGATGAAGTCTCATATGAGAGATGTTGAACATGACTTCACCTTCGAAAATAACTAGAGACAGAGAAGGATGTACTGCCTGGAGTTTAGCTAACCCATAGGGGTATATCAACTCCATACCTTGAGATGCTTATCGATGTTGCTAGAGAGATCGATGATACTTGGCATCATGTGTTCGAATGTGGGTCAGTTGTGTTTCCCATATGGTATATTTTATCTAAATCGAAAGGTAGTTTCTAATCCTTGTGTATGCGGGTCGGCTTCGTTTTCCTAAGGGGATGCCCATGGAAAATGCATATGCAAACGTAACTTTGCGGTTTTAGATGTATTTCCCATATTGTTGTGTTGTGGGATGCGAACATCACAACTATTTATTATTTATATTCCTTTCCCTAGACATTATTCATTATATCCCTATATTACTTTTCAGATGGTTTTGTTTATTCTGGAGGGAAAACTATTGCATTGATTCCTGTGGTCTTAATAGTTACTGTTATATGGATGCATGTGTCTTTTGGTTCTCATACTGGACTTAAGTCTAACACATGGTTTTTATTTTCGCTACATTCCTCTTGTATTCTTCCGAGTAGGCTGAGTAAAGCAGGTTTTACTTTGGAAACTTCGAAGCGTCAAGAGATGGCCGGTGACATCCATTTATCTATCTATTTCTACTTCTGTTGCACTATTTATCTATCTATTTCTACTTCCATTGCACTATTACTTCAAAGCAGGTTTTACATTGCACTATTATTTATCTATCTATTTCTAGGCCGAGTATAGTACTTAGGTTAAGTAATTACGAAATTACAATATATTTTGATGTAATCCTTTGTGCTATCTTTATGGATATTGTATATTATTATTCCGCAGTGAGATTCTGATATTGTGTTCTTTCTTGTTAAATCTCGTTTCATTTTTATTTACCCATGTGCTGAGACTTTCTTTCTTTTCGACACTAGAGTCTCAGCACATGAATACCATGGATGTACTACTGTCGACTTTTGAGGGTCGAAAATTTGGGTTGTTACAATAGATAACTCCTTATCGGTTGTATTGTATACGACTCCTAACTTGTGGTTCCTTGTCCTAATCTCATTTTTACCTTTAGGAAAGATCAACAAGTAAAAAGAGATATCACTCTTACCCATCATTTTGCGATGGCCTATATATATAATACATACCTTGAGGAAAGCTCAACAAATATGTATAATAATCTTACCTCGTCTAGTATGTACATTGATAATATGACACATAACATCTCCAGTTTGAAGAAAGATTAACAAGTAGAGAGTGTGCAACTAATTTATTAATGTATAGATGATAGATGACAACTTTATCTTAAAGATTCATAATATTTAATATATATTATATCGAGTGATACTGACTTATGGAATAATGTACTTCTAATGAAATACATTTGCGATTCAAGTGTCGGACACATCAAAATCATGGTATACGTACTTTTACTTACTTTTTTATTGCTTAATCCAATTAGGGTTTCTTTTATGCTCCACCTTTATTTTATACAATTATATTATATAAGTTTTAGTATTATATAACTTCTACACTTTATTTAACACATATAATATTTTATGGTTAATATTATATTAATTAAGTCTTATTCAATTAACTTAATTACCTAACACTTTAATTAGTTATTATGTTATTCAATTAAACTTATTATATTGAATACATATACTATAATGTATAGTGATACATATAAATGTATTTTAATTTATTAATGAAATTTTAATAAATTAATTTAATTAGACAATTTTAATTTTTAATTTTAAAAATTCATCTAGAAACACATGTAGACTCATATTATCTTGAACAATTTAAGACAATATAACATATATAATTATATATATTGTACGTGTAAATCAATTAATTTAATTCATTTATTTTATTAATCTTATTAATAAGTAATGTTTTAAAATTTAATTTTATAACATTTTCTAACATTTTGAAAAATTATATCATAGCCTTTTTAATAGATGTTTTATTTTAAATTTAAATTTTATGTTTAAAACTTATATTTTAATTTTAAAAAAAATATAAAATTCCATCTTATAACATTGCAATATTTTTATTATTTTAAATTTATGTTTTAAATTTAAAACCTTATTCTAGTTTCAAAATAATTTGAAATTAGCTAAGGCACAATTCAAATTGGGCCTTTTCCCTTAAAGATAATCTTTGGGCTTACGTAACGACCCGTATTTTACATATTAGGAAATCATAAAATGTTTTTATTTCATTCATATGTAGTCGTATGACTTTAAGATTTTAGGAGATGTCTCCTAGGGACATTTTTCACATCTACAATTTTTACTGAATTTCTACATGAACGTTTTAACTTTGAAAATCTTGTTTGGACTATAACTTTTGATAGGGAGAATTAGGGTCTCAAACTACTTACATTGTTTTAGGATGATGATTTCTCATTCCATAGAGTGGTCATAGTAGAAAGATAGACTTATCATTTGAAAGTTATGGCAAGTTTAAATATTGGCTGCTGTCGGCCAATTTTAGCGGGTAATTAGCTAAGCCCGTGCTTAGGTCCACTTATCCACTTCAAAATTTGTGCTAATAGGAGGCTGTAGTAACTGACCTAAGTCATTTTCTTCTTCCCAAAAACAAACCCAAACCTCTATTAGCCTTAATTTTATCAAAAATCACACCTTTTCCCTTCAAATCTTAGCCAAATTGTTGATCAAAAGGAGAATTAGCCTGTAAAAGCTAGAGATTATCAATTTTATAGGTTTGGGTCTTTCTTTCTTGCTATCCACTTCAGATCTAAGGAGGAAATTGGGTATTTTATATATTTGGGGAGTAGTTCTAGATCTCTCACTCGTCTATTCTTGTTTTTACAGTTAAAATGGTTGTTTTTAATGTGATTTTATCTAAAATAGTTTCCTATCTTTAACCACTTTTTCATACTTGCTTAAGACCATAAATATGAAATTTTGAAATGGTTTTAAAAATTGATTTTTAACATAAATGATCATACCCACAAGTTAATTTAATTTCCATCATTCATATGCACATGCTGATATAAAATTTGGATTTAGAGAAAAACTAGTTTGATTATCATATTCTCATGTATTAATTGTATGAATGGATGTATATGCATGTTATTCCATGATTTATGTTGTGCTTTGATATTGTTTAGTAGTCTTTTGAATGTTTGGTAGATATGTCAGAAATTGAGAAATCGAAGGCAAATTTGGTCGAAATTGGATGATACTTGGAAGGCAGAACCTGGAGTGTAGGAGGAGCACATAGTTCAAACCTGCAAACTCCAATTTACTGGGTGTAGAAGTCGGCATCGACATCAGAAGCCGATACTAAAATTTGTGGCTTATTCCATGTCGAAAAATGTATCGGTAGTAAGCAAAAGAAGCAAGGAGTGGAATGAGAAAAGACTTGGCCACCAATTTGCCAAGTATAGAATTTAGTGCTGACTTCAGAGTCGATATCGATTCCTCCTCGTTGGTCCTATGGGTAAGGAACTTCTAGGGATGGATACAAAGGTTCTAGAGGTCATGCTGAAGATGTTGACTCATTCACATGATGACTGATGGTGATGTAACAACATGATGGAAGTTAGAGTCTTCGGATGGTAACTCGACATTGATTGGAGTTTGGTTTCGGAGATGGCGGCTCAATGTTGAAAGGAGTCATAGAATGGGGAATGTAGAATGGTTCCACGTAGGTGATGGTTTGATGTTGAAAGTAGTCATTGAGTGGGGGAATGTAGAATGGTTCCTCCAAGATAATGGAAGGAAGTTGGAGCAGAAGAAAGGGCTCGGATGCGCACACTAAGGGATCGTTGATATTGTTAGGGTTGTCTCGCATGTTTAAAGGAGGAATGATGGTTAAGATTAGGAAAGTCCTGCATCACTAAATAACTTGGAGAAGTGGTATATAAATTTGGTTGGTTGGCACATAATGTTGAGGATTCCTTTTGTCACAATAAAGTGTGTGCCAACCATATGCGTACACCACGTGCTGGAGATGGAGAGCTTGATCTGATGGCTGTTACATAACAGTGGTATCAGAGCCGACGGTTGCAGATTGGGCCATGTAGACACGGCAATGCTCTTAAAGGTTACCGCAAAGGGATGCATGTCAAAGGGGTGACTATTAAATTTGTCGTGCATATTTAATGGAGGAACGAAGGTTTGGATTTAGAAAGTCCCACACTGCTAAATAACTTGAAGAACCGATGTATAAATTTGGGTTGGTAGGAACGTAACAATTGGGGTTACTTTTATTACAATAAAGTGTGTGCCAACCCATATGTGTATGCCACATGCTGGAGATAAGGAGCTTGGTCTGACCGTCGTTACACAAAAGTGGTATTAGCGTGAATGGTTACGGACAGGGCCATGTAGACACTGCATACTCTCAAAGGTTATCACAAGTGGATGCGAGTCAAGAGGGAGACTGTTAGGGTTGTCTCGCATGTTTAAACGAGGAACGATGTTTCGGATTCGGAAGGTCCCACATTGTTAAATAACTTGGAAAAGTGGTGTATAAATGTGGGTTGGCATGCATGTAACATTGAGGATTCCTTTTGCCACAACAAAATGTGTGCCAACCCATATGCGTACGCCACAACTAGAGATGGGGAGCTTGGTCCGACCGCTAATACACAATAGATACCTGCCGTGTTTTCTGTTATACTCAAAGGAGGGGTGCCATGAGGATGCTCATGGGTATGTTGAATAGTACTTCGGATCGGTTGAATGGATCCGTGTACCGTGGATCAGTTGAGTGGGTCTAGCATCAGCTTCAGGCTAAAGAGAGTAAACTGAAAACTAGGATTTTCGTTAGTCTATAGCAGTAGAATGGCCATAAGAATTATCATATATCTAGAGTACATAAAGTGATAATGATGATTGTTTAATGGATGCTATGGTTGCTTTGATTGCTTACCCCATAGTCTATCACTCTAACGCAGTCATTGGAGATAGGTTTTGGAGATAGGGATACTTGGACACCTGTTATCATTATTTGTTGTGTTATGCCTTCATGACACCTAGAGTAGCATATTATATTATTATGTGCTAAATCTTTGGTTATAGGGATATGTTGGGTATGATTCGTCTACCTTTGTTCCTTGCTACATCGACTTGTATAGTATTTTGAGATTCATTTACTGGTCACACCAGACTATTGTCTAACTCATGGTTTTATGCTTTGCTTCGCATTATCTCAGGTGCTCTTAAATGAGTAGACTAGACGACAGTTATAAATGCGATGCAATATATGTGCAGAGGACGAGCTGGAGGGAGCTACCTCTTATTATATATAGATTCATTTGCTTATTCTACTATGTATCACCGTGCAGCCATGGCGAGGCTGCTTATTAGTATGAGACAGTCTTATAAGTTACTTTTATTGTACATCTATTTCATGATGTATAACTTTGTGTATCTATACTCTGATATTTGGGTCACTTAGTTATTATTGTCTCTTCTGTTTTTTATACTTGTGATATTATATTTCATACCATGCACTGTGAGATATAATATAGTTTCTGTAACGTTTTGTTTCATTTTAATCCTTGATGATCATCTTACATCAATCGGCATGACAACAACGCACAATTTTATGTGTATTAGGTATAGATGGTGTAGGGCGGTCATCATATTTGATATCAGAGCTTAGGTTGCGTTGTTTAATCTAAATGATACCATGATTCAGTAGAGATAGGGATGGAGTTCTCACCCTAGACTGAGTCGAGAGAGCATGTGTGCGCGCGTGCATGCGAGAGCATGTACTTGTTATATATTTTAATTTTCAAAATTATATAGCAATATATATAGTATATAAATCGCAAGCACACAAAAGTACCATTAATAAAATTTTCATTTTGAAAGACCGATCATTCTTATTACAGATCGAGAATGAGCCAGCAAACAGGAAACACTGTTAGGAACTCCATCTTTGGAGTTGAGCAAGAAGCAGGTTCGGGGAATGCAAATCCTAACTTGGAAGCAATGCTCAATACGATGATGGTGAACTGCTTCAAAATGCCCAAGCAGCCTCTTTGAATGTTGTTGTTAGTGGTGGTGCTTAAGCGCAAGCACCGAGGGCTGACTTCGCCAAGCTATGTAAAGATTACTCTACTTTGGGAGGCAAATCATTTCATGGAACGGAGTCTACCATCGAATTGCGGGATTGGTTGGACATATGTGGGCATATTTTTGGTAATATAAAGATTGATGATCCCTTGAGGAGGAATCTGGCTTTTAGAAACTTTAAGGGCGGGCCATGAACTGGTGGAATGCCATCATTACTTGTACACCCAAGGATCCATTCACTTGGGACCAGTTTAAGGCTAGGTTTAAGGAGATGTTCTTTTTGGATGCTCAGAAGTTAGTGCTATTCAAGAGATTTGATGGTTTAAAGTAGGTAGATACGTCTATTTCTGAATACATTGCCGATTTCATTGCTTTGTTAAAGTATGAGATGTCTTTTTTGACACTCCATTGAGGAAGAATGAGAAGTTTATTATGGGTTTGGACGAATATTTAGAGGAGAAGGTAGCGAGTCATATTGATGAGCCATTTGAGAGATTCATCAAAAAAGCTCTTCACCACGAGAGTTTATACCCTAAGTATAAGTCAACTGTTGTGGTTAAGGAAGAGCCGAAACTACAATAAAGTGGTGGAGGTAAGAAGAGGAAGTGGTTTGGAAAGCAGAAGCACTCTCAAGGGAAGGACGCTTAGAAGATAGTTAAATGGGATCGTATTTGATATGGTTGTGGAGATAAGGGTCATCTGATTAGAAATTGCAAAAATGATGGGAAGAAGAAGTGTTACAACTGTGGAAATCCCAGACATATAATGAAGAATTGTCTGGAACCACTTTTTAGCAGAACCAGGGTGTGAAGGCATATAATTTAGACGCTATTTCAACTTCATCGAGTCCTCCCTCGACGAAAGAGAAGGGGATATGCGTTGTCATTCAGGGTATGCTTTCCCTTTTTGATGTTCCTATACGTTTTTTGATTGATACCGGAGCTTCGCAATCTTTCTTATCTAGTGACCAAGTAGATAGGTAAGGATTGAAACTCAAAATAGTTGACCAACCATTGATTGTGACCAACCCGATCGGAGGCTCCACTTTCCTATGTATGGTTTTTCGTGGTTTGGTCTTATCAAATTACGGATGCTATTTTGTTTGTGATTGTTTTGTTTTGAATTTTGTTGGGCTTGGGATTATCTTAGGAATGGACTCGTTAAGGAAGTATACAGCAATAGTGGATTACGAGAAGCTGTTGGTGGCAATTGGGGCTGTGGAAGGGCAGACGTACTAATTGGCTGCCTACCGAAGGATGGAATTATAGTCCGCTTTCTATATTCATTTGAGATTCCACAGGATGAGTTGTCATCCATTCCTATCGTCAGAGTATATCCGGACAAATTTAAGGAAGTGGCCAGATTACCGTCGCATAGGGAGATCGAGTTCCATATAGACTTGACAAAGAATGTTAGACCTATAGTTGTGCCTCTAAGGCATATGGCACCTAGAGAGAAAAATGAGTTAGAGGTGCAAGTGAATGACCTACTGAAAAGAGGGTTCATTGGTAGGAGCATATCTGAGTTGGTTACACCAGTAGTATTCACCACTAAGGCAGATGGCTATCAAAGGTTGTGTGTGAATTACCATGAGCTACATAAGGTGAACATGAGGACCAAGTATTCATTCGTATGTATTAATGACATTTTTAATCATCTCCACGGTGTGAAGGTGTTCTGCCAATTGAATTTGGCTATGGGATTTCACTAGTTGAGGATAGCGAATAAGAGTGTGCCGATTACCGCATTTCAACACTATCTAGTTTCCACGAGTGGTTGGTTATGCTTCTCGAGCTAACTAATTCTATGGCATACTTTGTTGATCTCATGAGTCTTCAGTGATCAGCTGAACAAGTTCGTACATGTGTTCATGGATGATATTTTGATCTATTCCAGGACAAAGGAGGAACACAAGGTGCACTTGAGGATTGTGCTTAAAGTATTATGGAAGCAGAAGTCGAAAGCAAAGTTTTCGAAATGTTAATTTTGAAGAAGGGAAATGAGATTCTTGGGACATGTCATCTGCGAGTAAGGCATCGCAGTAGATCCTGCCAAGGTGGCAGCGGTTCAGGATTGGAGCTAACAAAATAAATCTACTGACATAAGGAGTTTTTAAGGACCGGTGAGATATTATGGACGCATTATCAAGGACTTCTCAAAGGTAGCCGTGCCATTGACCAATTTGGAAAAGAAATACTAGACTTTTAACTGGGATACAAGATGTGAGTAGGCATCTGTGAGTCTGAAGGAGAGTTGATGAGCGCATCTGTACTGACTATTTCGTGTGGGAATGAGGAGCTGATAGAATATGCAGACGCATGTGGTACATGATTAGGTGCGGTATTGATGCAGAAGGGAAAAGTTGTTGCCTATACTAGTCGACATCTGAAGCCGCACGAGAGGAACTATCCAACCCATGATTTGGAGTTAGCAGTGATAGTGTTTGCTTTGAAAATATGGAGGCGCTATTTATTAGGGGAAGATTCGAGTTGTTCACAGACCATAAATGCTTAAAGTACCTTTTCTCCCAGACGGATCTCAACCTTCGCCGGCAGTGGTGTTTGGAATTCTTAGACTCCCATGACTTTAGCATTTTCTATATGCCCGGTAAGGGAAATGCAGTCCCCAACACATTGAACAGAAGGCACGCCCGTTTGGGGGCAATGTTCCTAGAGTAAAAACAGCTAAAGTATATTATTGGTTATCACTTCAGATCTAATTGTGAGTTAGAGCTAATGATATTGGTAAGTTTGACAATCATTCCTACTTTGATTAAGCGGATCAGTGCCAATCAAAAGCAATATACTTAAATGGCAAAGATCATGGCAATAATAGAAGGAGTAGAGTCTAAGGAAATGAAGAAATACACGCTCATCCGAGAAGGTTGGCTCCATTAGGACGAGAGATTGTTTGCTCCTGATGTTGATGGGTCGAGGAATAAGGTGCTCAAAGAGTGCCATCATTCGAGATTGACTGTACGTCCAGGCGGTAATAAGATGTACGTGATATAAGGCTGACCTACTACTGGGAATGGATGAAGAAGGACGTTGGGACATTAATCTCGATGTGTATGAACTACCATTTGGTGAAAGAAGAGCAAAAGAAACTGAGTGGCCTATTGCAACCGCCTGAGGTTCCTGAGTGAAGGTGGGAGCAGGTATTAATGGATTTCTTTAATGGAATACCAAGGACTCGAGCAGGGTATGACAACATCTGGGAAATAGTTGATCGATTGACCAATAGCGCCAAATTTATACCCATCAAGTCAAATAGAATGTGTAACAACCTGGAATTTTATCGCTTTGATTTATAAATATTTAATAAATTTTAAATATTAAATTAATAGGTTTAATAATTAAAATAGCCCGCTTTTAATTTATAACTAATAATAGATACTTCTTTTTTGAATTTGATTTACAAAAATAATTACTGAAAAGGAAATTGGAAAATGTGACTGGAAAGCTTTCTTACAAATCATGATTTTTAATCATCTAAAAGCTGTTAAAAGGTTGTAAAAAACCTTAACATATTTAACACACGTATAAAATTAATAAGAATTTAATTAAGTGTGTAAAGGGGTAAATATATGTTTACTTAAGGGAAAAGAAGGATGTGATAATTTGTAAGTTTTAAATTTAAAATAAATAAGATGTAATGTCATTATCCTTTCACATTATAGTGCAAGTAAAGAGTATTCCATGTTGGGTCGAAGGGGGGTGACCATTGGGTTAAGAGTGTAAACCAAAGAGGATGGATAAGGTGATGATGTGGCATGTAATGGGTGGAGGGTAGTGTACTCTAGGGTTATTTTTGTAATTTCATTACGTTCTTTTTTATAAAATCAAATTCAAATTTCTCTCTCCATCCTCACTCTCATTTCCACATTTCATAAAAAAATTAACTTCTTCTTTTAAGCTCTAACCCTCTTTAATGGCTTCCAAAATATTTTCAAAGTTTTAAAATCACTTCTTTTTGCATTTTAGTTCCTAAAAACACTTAAAATCACTCCTTTTTCCTTTTTACACCTTTCTCCTTCAAAATCAAGTCTACACCCATCTCCACAACCCTTGGCCATGCCCTATTTACACTAAGCCAATCCTATTTCTCTAGATCAAAGGCCAAAAATCATTTTATTTAAAGGAAGATCAAACATCTAAGGCTATTTAAAATTTAGGGAAAGATTAGTTGATTTTCAAAACTTTTGGTAAGCAAAAACTCGCGTCTCTTTAGAAATGGTTAACCTCTATCTTGTTGTACATTATTGTGTGAAGTATTGGTTGATTTGGTGAATTATTTGTATGGTTTGGATGTGTATGCTTGTATGTGATATTAAGTTAGAGTTTCTAAAGTTTAAAAGTGATGTGGATGTAATAAAGCTTGGATTTTTATATGTATTTGTAATCTTAATATTTTTGTGCATGTTATGGAGATGGTTATATGGTCGTACACTAAGAAAATTTAGTGTCTTTATATGGTTTGGTGACTTGGTACCCTTGTGTAAACAATTTAGTTATTTGTTTTGAAAAATCAAAAGAGTTTTCAAGTTTTAAATTTTGTTTTACTTTTACAAAACTCTTACTTTATGTTTGGAAATGTTAGTAAGCTTCCATGAGTTAAGTTTCAAAAAGAAAAGCCAAGACAAGTTTTTCAAGTTATGGTCCATATAACTATAGTCGCTATAGACGTAGTTTCACTAAGTGCACTTTCTGTAAATTAAGTTTTATACTTAAAATACTATGTAAATGTTTTATAAAACTTAATGAAAAATATTAAGAACTTAATTAAGGAATTATTTGTTTATTAATTAAGTTAGGCAATTAACAGTTAATTAAGTATTAAACAAGGTTTATTGATTATAGTTAAGGGGAGATTAGTTCTTAATTAATTATCTTATAAAAGTGAGATAATTTTAACTAGTCTTTGATTAAGTAAGATTAATTTTTAATTAATTATAAATTAAGTATATGATTTATTTTAACTAATTATTAATTTAGAATATGGTTAATTATTAATTAATTATTGAGTATGGGGTTAGATATTAATTAATTATTAAGTAAGGTTTAACTTATAAACAACATATTTATTAAAGGTTAATTATTTATTAATTAATAATTAAGTTCAGACTTAATTAATATTTAACTAGGTTTTTGAAAGGGATTTAACTTGTATTTAATTTATATAAAGATGGCTATGTTTTTGATTACTTTGTTTTCAAATAATCAATTTAAAGACAAGTTTCTTTTACAAAGAATAGTTTTGAACACAGGAAATTCTATTGTCGATACCGTTAAGTAACCATACAAATGTGAATAAGTTATACTAAACTTTGACATTTGATAGAAGAATAAATTTTTATTCTGCTATACCTTAATTAAGTAGATTATTGGATATCTCTTAGCAGAATAAATCCACATTCTGCTGCATTATACTGAATAGATTACGGGACATCTATTTAGCAAGACAAATTACCATCCTGCAATTATGTTACCTGGACATGTATCTGCCAGTTGGTTTGTATTAACATGTTATTCCTTGATTTAGTTATAAATTTTATTTACATGTTGGTTAATGTAAATAACTAGTATGTGACTTAGAGGTCAAATTTAATTAAAATGGTAACTTGATTTAGTAGCATTGTGGTCACTAAGCCTCCTTTCAAATTTGTGAATCATGGTTTTTAAATTGACTTTAATTCTATAACAATTTAAGGTTAAGTGTTTTGAATGATTTTATAAGTTGTAAATTTACATATGATATTTTGTAAATAAGATTTTAATGGGCATTTTTAAAGGATATTTATGAATGATATGTGTAAATGTTATTCACAATGGGAATTTATAAACGAAGATTTATAAAAGAGTTTTATAAATTATTTTGGATATTCGGAGAAGAAGTTTTATAAATGACTTTGGACATTTATAAAAGAGTTTTATAAATGATTTTTGGATATTTCCAAAAGAGTTTATAAAACGAATTTAAAATTTAAGTAAAGGAGATTTCATAAATGAAAATTATTTATTAAAGGATTTATTAAAGAAATTTATCAAAGAATTGGAGTTAGGATTTCTTTTAATAGACCTTCTTAAGTATAGTGGTGTGGACAATTGTTCCATGCTTAACACCGAAGGAATAGTGTTTGAGGTTATCTCTATCTCCAATTTGAATAACAATTGTTTGATCCTTTTTAAATGATTTAGAAATGAGAAATATTTGTGAATATACTTATGCCAGTGGGATAAGTATATGAATATCTCAGTAAATATTTTGGAAAGAGATTTAAAATAAATGAAAGATTTATTTTAAGGTTTAGTCATTGCTAAGTGTAATTAAATCTCTGAATTGTTGTTGTTTTATTATTTCATAGTTAAATAATTAACTATTAAATCTTGATCTGTTTTGACACTAGAAGTATGATTGTATATTCAGTTCTAAGGTGAGGACTCAAATACTTGTTGCATACTTTAAAAGAACCATAATTGAGTTTGCCTGCAATTATAGCCTTGTTTGAAGACATCGGTTTTCTGGATTTATCCGAACCGCTCCAAACTAATAACGTTCATGATGATGTATGCTATTGTTAGGGCCAAAATCGGTCACTAACACACAGATCCAAGCGAAAGCACCAAATCACAGTCACTACTCACAGATAGAATATATGTAGAGAGTAATAACATGAAGAACAGCGAAAATTAGAATGAAAGCCGTAAAGAACGACAAATTTTATAGTGGTTCGACTAACTCTGGCCTACTTCCACTCTAGGAATTTCCTTTTTATTGCTGTAATAATCGATTATAGTTACAATCCGAAGTTTAACAATGGCTGAGTGCCTTAGCCTTAGAGAAGAGAAAGGTAGAGAGTAGAGAGAAGGTCCCCTTTTCCGAACCCTCACATGCTGTATTTGTAGGCAAACCCCGAGTTACTGGGTTTTCTGAGTAGTCCGGGCCCATCAAGGCCATAGCCGAGCCATACTTTTCACCCCAACCGAACCATGCCGAACGGCCTACGGCGAGCCACATCGTTCTGGCCGACCCATGCCTCTTCTCTCCCCTTCAACCGATCCACACTTCCCAAACCGAATGACACCATCTTGACTAACCTATATCTCCGCCCCACTCCTTGACTGAACCACAATGCTGAGCCACCCTAATCTCATCATAGTGTCGAACGACTCTGACTGAACGACAATGTCGTGCGACCCTAACCGAACCACATTGCCGAGCGACCCTGTCTAGGTCGATCCACATTGCCGAGAGACCCCATCTAGGCCAAACCACCTCACCAAGGATGAGCCGTGCCACCAATGCCGAGCCACAACGACGAACCTCAATGCCGAGCGACTCATGACTTCCAGACTGAATGACCTATGCCGAGCGACCCCTGACTTCCAGACCGAGCGACATCATCAAGGCCGACCGAACCCTGACTTCCAGACCGAGCGGCATCTGCCGACCCACCTAGGTCGTACCATGCATATTGAACCATCCCTGACTGACTGTTTATCCATCCCGATGGCTCCAATCAATCATATTCCGGTATCGACGAATGAGTAGTCGACTTAGTTAAATCCGCCTGTCCATGGCCTTGTAAAAAGGCGGATTAACATTTGCCCCCCAAAAATGCCTTGCTATTGGAAGGTGTGTTTTGAATAGCACCAAGTCCCATATCCGAAGTCTGTATGTTATCCACATCCATACTTTCCGATTCATAATCTAATCCATTTTATCCAAGGACCCATCACTGTATCCTTATCCGAATCTACGACTGCTCTGAGTCGATATCCAATTCTGAATACAGTAACCAAATCCCTAGCCAAATCCATATTCATCTGAACTCGACAATAGAGTTCTAATCCATCCATATCCAATAACCTATAACCACGTCCATGACCTCTCCGGGTCGATGTCCAAATCCGGCACCGTTCCGGGTCCATGCCCAAATTCTTAGCTATTCATAGCCAATATCCAAATCTGTAACCTCTCCGGGTTCTTGCAAAGCGCAGTCCACACTTGACGACCTGTGTTAATAATTCCATGGTGTTCCTGGTTCATTATCTCTGAACACCGGATAATTCCATGGCTTAAGTCCTAAGCCGAATCCTAGTCGTTCCGGAGCCTTGTCGAGCATAGTCCATACTCGACAACCTGTAACAACAAGTGATAGATAATATGAGGCCTTAGTCCTAGTCGAATCATCATCTTTCCAGACCCATACCAAGCATAGTCCATGCTCGATGACCTTTTAACCAAAATCTAGAGAAAATCCAATCCGAAATCCAAATCCAACCAGAAAACAAGAAAACCAGAAATCTATATCAAAAATCCTAATCAAAATCCAAATCAAAAATCAAGCATCCAAACCGAAATCCAGACCAAAAAACCAAAAATACCGAGAATTCAAACCGAACTCCAAAATCAAAACAGTAAAAGCAAATGTCCAAGCCAAAAGGAAATAAAACGGATTTCACAAACCAGGGCGTCATGGTGTATATTGTCTCAGAGCATGCATAAGGGTTATCTTCGACCCTATACATGAGTAAGCGACTTAGTCATTTGCCTGGAGTTCGTTACTTATTCCAAACCATCATGATTAGCTGATGACCAACCATCCACCATTCCTGTGTCTCATGCCTTCGTCGTTCAAGGTAGACGGTGGCTGCTCCTATTCCACCGCCGCATTCCGAGTTCCATCATATTATCGCAACTGACCATTCCTTACGTGCTCCTCGATTATATCCTTCAGATGTTTAAAAATATTAGTATCATTCCCGTCCAGGTCATGAAAGTGACAGCGCCTTCCTGATGCCCTTTCACGTTCTGAGGGCTCCCTCCTTGCCAGCTTTCGATATGGAAGGCGGTCTCGAGTATCTAAGAATATCCATTCCAATGTTGCGTTCAATCCTGTTTAAGTGGAGAATTTTGGTTCTCCTCAACGCTTCCTTTTTCCTTTATCCTTGTCCTTACTCGAGCTTTCGCCGCGCAGTCCTCCATCCTTAACCATATTCACTTCCTTTGGTCTCATATCCAAACATGCATCCTCTTGTTGAAGCAATCTCTCAGCTTCATGAAAGATTTCCCTGAGATCCAATAGGGGTTCCCGTATTAACGATACTTTGAAATCCGAATTATCTTTGGCTCCTGATACCGCAACCATCAGAACCATTGATGGATCCGTCTGATCCACCGAAGCAACTGCTGCATTAAACTGAGTCAAGAATGTCCTTAGCGATTCATCCACCCCTTATTTAAATGTCGTCAGCGTCATCACATTCTTTGGCCTTTTTATGTGAACTCAAAACCGACCTAAGAACTTGTCCACCAGTTCTTCCCATGTTCCAATGGATCCATCCTCGAGTTGTCTAAACCATATAGCAGCTATATCGATCAAGTACATGGGGAAACATCAGGCCGTGACTTCCTCTGTTGCCCCTAGCACATCCATATGCCTTATGTACCTCATTAGGTGGTCAATGGGATCCGTCTTCCCATTGTATAGTTCCAAAGTGGGTAGCTTGAAGTCGGGTGAATTCCTAGCTATCCTGATGTTCTGGGAAAACGGACTTTTTGTTGCTTCCATCCGAATCCATGTTTTCCGCACCTCCATGAATAGTCCACCTAATATTGTTAGCCAATCTAGCATTTCCAACCAAGGGTTGCCCCCTATCCATATTTCCTAGCTGTTCTCCAACTCGACGAGGAAATTCTGGCACATATTCCTCGTCAAGTACTCCTGTATTCCTATTGGCGTCGGGTCACGTAGCATCATCCGGTATCCCTCTATGGACTGGTCTAGCATTACCTGATGGAGTACCCCCGAGTCTAGGTCCATCTAGATTGTTAGTTGTTTGTGGATTGGGAGCTGCCCCCTGCCGTATCACTCCATCTGCTTGCTAGTTGAGTTTCTCTGGTTTAATTTCAAGGACATGAGCACCTGCACTCCCCGATTGTCCAAATTGCTCCAAATTGCCTAAGAAGAGCCTACATCATCTCCTCCTGCCGTTTCATCATCTGCTCCTGCATTGAATTCATCATAAACTGCATCTCATCCTGAGTAACGTAGATGGATGCATGATCCTATCCAGCTCCAGAGGAGGCCGTTTGACCTCCTTCCTGATTGCTCGATTCCGCTGTTGGCTTCCTTGTTGGTGGTCTAGCCATTGCTTCCTAGAATACAAGTCCCTAGTTTCAAAGTCCCTAAATTTAATTCTTAGTGAAAGCACCAAAATGCTAGGGCTAAAACCGGTTACTAACACCCAGATCCAAACGAAAGCACCAAATCACAGTCACAGCTCACAAATAGAATATATGTAGAGAGTAATAATGTGAAGAACAGTCAAAATTAGAATGAAAACAGTAAAGAACAAAATTTTTATAGTGGTTCGGCTAACTCCGACCTACGTCTACTCCAGGAATTTCATTTTTATTACTATAATAATCGATTACAATTACAATCTGAAGTTTAACAATGGCAGAGTGCCTTAGCCTTAGAGAAGAGAAAGTCAGAGAGCGGAAAGAAGGTCCCCTTTTCTGAACCCTCAGATGCTATATTTATAAGCAAATCTCGAGTTACTGGGCTTCCTGAGTAGTCCAGGCCCATCAAGGCCATAGTCGAGCCATACTTTTCACCCCAACCGAACCATGCCGAATGGCCTACATTGAGCCACATCATTCTGGCTGGCCCATGCCTCTCTCCACTCCTCAACCGATCCGCACTTCCCAAACCGAACGACACCATCTCGACCGACCAGTATCTCCTCCCCACTCCTTGACCGAACTACAATGCCGAGCCACCCTGATCTCACCATAGTGCCGAACGACTTTGACCGAATGACAATGCCGAGCGACCCTGACCAAACCATATTGCCGAGCGACCCTGTCTAGGTCGAACCACATTGCCAAGCGACCCCATCTAGGCCGAACCACCTCTTCAAGGCCGTGCTGTGCCACCAATGTCGAGCCACTATGACGAACCTCAATGCTGAGCGACTTATAACTTCTAGACCGAACGACCTATGCCGAGCGACCCCCGACTTCCAAACCGAGCGACATCATCAAGGTCGACCAACCCCTGACTTCCAGACCGAGCGACATCTACCGACCCACCTAGGCCGAGCCATGCATATTGAACCATCCCCGACCGACCGTCTATCCATCCAGCTGGCTCCAACCAATCGTATTCTGGTATCGATGAATAAGCATTCGACTTGGTTAAATCCGCCTGTCCACTGCCTTGTAAAAAGGCGGGTTAACAACTATGGAGCTATATTATTCTTCTTGAGGGTGATTCAAAATGGAGGATAGTAAATTTTGAATGTTTGTTCTACCCCGAAACATCTAGTATGGATGAATGCTGGCATTGCATCTCTGCCTCGAGGGCAGTGATAACATTCCAAGTTGGTCTAATAGTAGAAAAGGTAAATAGTGTAGCCTCATGCCTCACAAACCCAAAAAATGGCTAAAACAAGGTATGCAACAGAGCTCCGTGGTTAGCTAACATTAGGAGCCGTCATCCCATTCCAGATTGTCCCCTTTGAGTTGTTTTATACGCAGACATCGAGAGGCAATGTTTGCAGCCTCGGTGTCTACGGATGAGGTAAGCCAGCATGCCTTGTTAAAGGGAAAGCCGACCCTGCATAACAGGGGTGCAAGAAGTTCTTGCGGACCTCAAGTTTTTTCTAGAGTGTATTATCGAACGGTAGTCCTTTAACTAGCCATAGTTGGAATCCACTTTCAATACGAGCCTTCAGACTTGATTGTATATTTATTATGCTGGAATTCAATTTGTAGTGTGGTCTTACAAGATACCTTTAATTTTAAAGAATTTTCTAAGTTATAATAAGATTTCTTATGATTTGAGTTTCTCATAGTGGTTTAACCAGACTAACCCAGGTGATGTTTTCTTATAATGCTCGACATGGACCGAGCATATTTTTCAGATTAGCTTTGGATGCATTGGAGCTCAAGAGACGAGTTGGAGGCCAAGAAGTGTCTACATATTTGTTTTTATTATATGGCATATTTTTTTTGTATTTGTAAGAAATTGTAAGGATAAGTGTTATAACTTTCCAAATAGATGATAAGTGGTACTCTGATGGATAGATATATGTATATAAAAGTTTTCTTTTATAAAGATCATTACTATATTATAGATTATTTATTGCAATGTGAGATTCTATGTTATTTACTTTCTTCTTGTCTTCTTTCTTCTCTTTTCCTCTAACAATATGTCTTTCCAGCACTTGGTTGTTCGGCACTGAATACCGTGGATGTGTTAATGTCAACATCTAAGGATCGAAAAGGCAGGTTATTAGAAGACGGCAGCCAAACTGGCCAAGTTGTATGTGAAATGGATTGTATTATTTCATGGTGTGCCGAAGAGCATTGCGAGTGATCAAGAGTCGTTGTTTACTAGGGGTTATGGAAGAGTTTACAAGAGGCATTAGGTATTGAGCTGCATCTTAGTGAAGTTTATCACCCACAAACGGATGGACAGACCGAAAGGATGAATTGTATACTAGAGGATCTCTTGTTGTGCTTGCATTCTCGATTTTGGAGGCTCATGGGATGATCACTTTAATTTAGCAGAGTTCGCATACAATAACAGCTATTAGCCTAGTTCCGGTATGGCATCATATGAAATATTGTTTAGCCAATCATGTAGCCCCTTCATGCTGGTGGGAAGCGGGCGAGAAACCGATTCTTGGGGCCAGATATGATTAGAGAAACATTGGAGAAGATAGAGATCAATCGGCAAAAATGAAAGCTGCACAGGATAGTCAGAAGAGTTACGCTGATATAAGACATTGAGGTTTCTCCTTTAAAGAATTTTATTCGATTCGATCGCAAAGGGAAATTGACACCGAGATTCGTAGGTCCTCTTCCAATGGTGGAGAGGATTGAAAACCTATCATATAAGGTCAACATACCCTAGAAGATGTTGGGTGTGCATAACGTCTTCCGTGTTTCCCATCTATGGAAGTTTGTGCATGACTTGAGCATAACAATTACATCGAATCAGCTTGATGATATCGAGATTGAAGCAGAAGCTTTAAGGCCTTGTAGGCCAATTCATAATATCGGACGCAATTCAAAACAGCTTAGGAGGAAGACAATGGAGTTAGTGAAGGTTCAATGGGGTGAAAAGAAGGAGATTGCACATGCGAAAACGAGGAGAGCATGAGAGCCACATATCCATAACTTATCACATGGTAAGGCCTACAGTTTATCGTATTTACTTTCACTTCCAATATCATATTGGGTAGTTTGGCATTATGCATGCCAGGAAAGGTTTACCTATGTCGTTGATTTCATAGTTGCTGTTTGATGGTTGAATGTGATTGATAAGCACGGGGAGTGACTAGGATTGATTATCTATGTTAGTTTAGGGATTTCAAAGGCAAAATTCCTAAAAGGAGAAGAGTGTAACGACCCGTATTTTATGTATTGAAGGATCATAAAATACTTTTACTTTATTCATATTAAGTCATAGACTCTAAGATTTTGGGAGATGACTCTTAGTGAATGTTGAATATGCGCTTATATAATTTTTGTTTGATGATAATAAACATATGTACATTCGTTTAAATGTATTTGTTAATGTACTATTTTATTTTTCATAGATTAAATAAATATTTGCTGAATAAAAATAAATAACACAGAATTTGAATTCAAAAAGAAATTTTATTCAAAAAATATTTATTACAATTTTGAATAGTACAAATTCAAGCTCTTACTATACATATACAATTTTGATTACAAATACAACACAATTTCATATTTACATTTAACCTCACTACACATCACTCATTCACTCAATTCGTATTTTATCTTCAACTTCATTCCAGTTAGAATCCAGCATCTGAGCAATCTGCAAAAGTATTCACTAACGCAGTAAAATTGAAAAAGAAATATTTTTGCAATATAAAATAAAATATGGATTTTGAAAATATTATTGGCCTTAGTTATTTGGGTTGTTCGTCATCATTTAAATTTGAATTCATCATACACGAACAGCTTGTGACATACACAGTGTATCACTGTATATGCCACAAGGTCATGCACATCGAAATATACACTTGATTGATTTATAGGGACAAGTGAGCACAGGTCAAACCCAAACGAAAAGCCGGGTTCAACTCAAATGCAATATAAATAAAATCACAACACGCGCTCAAGGTCAAACCCGAGCCATTAGCTAGATTCAACAAGAGGCAGTTGTACAGGCTACGACTTCAAGCATGACTGGAGATGTACAAGTTCGTCATAGCCAATATCAATGCACATGAAGTTCAAATTATATGGCTTCACAATAAATAATAAGGCATGAACAGATAAGAGACAAGGTGGATACACAACATGAAGCACATGAATCCGGACTGAAACAGATGATACCAGATTCAATTCTACAATGAACTATACTCAAGTCACTACTCAACTCAATGCATCAACAAAAGTCAAGGCCGCAAATGAAATGCTCAAACTCAGGTGGACAGCATGACCAAGTATGGAAGTGACTCAAAACAGAGAGTACAATATGAAGACATCAAGTACAACTGCAATGCACACTATATCAAACAGTGAATATGTATGGTGATGCACCAAGTAAATGTACAGCGAAAATGGAACCAACATGAAACCAAATCAAAGCAACTGCCACAAGACCACACAGCAGTATACATGAATACAACAACAGGTGAATGTGCAGACCCAACCAAAGAAATGAAAACCAAAAATTCAAACAACTCAAAGTGAACAGAGCTAAGAAACTCGAGCTCCAAAAGCTACAGCAACAATGCACCAATGAACACAGGACAGTGTACAACATCAACTACACAATGCAAAGCCCGGTGATCAAACATGAACACTACAATTCAGTAGAGAACCTATACTACATGAAATACATGGAGACAAAGCAAAACTGCAACAATGGTCAGGCAATATGCATCATGCACAGGTCAGGCCGCAACAAAATGCAACAAAAGCAAGCCGAGGCTCGGTGGTGAACCAACAACAAAACTACAGTACAGACCAAAGAGCAAAAGTAATTTGGATCAATGAATTGGATGAACAAGACTCAGACCATCAATACACAAAGATGGTGATCAATATGTAGATGTCAATGAAGCATGCAAACAGCAAAAATGAAAACCAAAACAACATACAGCAATACCAAACGAACTTCAAGTGTCATGATCAACCTTAATGCAACAAGACCAAGTCCAGCTACCAACTGTGTATACATGAATCAAGCTACCGCATGGAAGTGCAACAATAATAGCAAGTTTGAAGATAATGATATACAGGTTAAACCAAAATAGTAATGTTTAGGGACGAACAAGATGAATCATTAACGAAGTCACAGTGAAATCACCATGGAAAGCAAGTCATAAAATATACGAATGTGACAAAGTCAAATGTCAAAAATTAAAGCCGTGGTCATCATGAAATTGAATCAACACCATGTCAACCAAGTAACACAAGTATATACGTATTTGAAAAAGTCAAATAAATCATCAACGTTCAACAAATATCAGATTGCCGAAACTAAATCGTTGAAGAAATCAGACGAACGCAATTCTAGGGTTACAAACCTATATAAACCACTCATCATCGGCAATCTCAAGCATCGAGTTCAAGTAAGCATCAAACCAGCAAAGCAAAAGAAGAAAAGTACATACCGAAATCATAGACGAACTCGATCCAAATTGAAGAGCCGAGAGCTAATCAGAGAAACGAGCTAATCAGAGAAACGAGCTAATCAAAAGCGACGAATTCAATTTGAAAGCCCTAATTTAAGAGCACGGGATCGAAGGGACGAAGCCCTAATTAAGTTGCAAAGAGGAACGACCACCATAAACGAATGAAGCAAACAAAAGGAGACGGGTCAAATTAATTAAAGGGGCCGGTTTTTTTTAAGGGCTTTTAATTAAATTAGGGTTATTTTAATTTTAAATTGTTTTTAATTGTATTTTCTTTTTTGAACCGTTTTAAATTTCTAGTCGTGTGACTAGGGGACAAGCTACGTGGCGTAGCTTGAGAATTCGCAACTCAGTGGTTGAGTTGTGGCAGGGTTTTGAGCGTAGAGTTAGGTTTAGTCGATAGCGGATGTCGCGAGTTTACGTGTGTAAGCGTCTGACTATCTAATTTCTAGTAGAGACCTTGGGGGCAGCACGTAGGCAGGTTTTTGCCAAAGCTGGGTAAATTCTGTGTCGTTCTATTTCTTCATTTATTATTCTGCTATTATCTGTGCTGCTATTGTTCTGTGATCTGTGTTGAAAATATTTTATAAGCTTCTCCAATTAATTTTTATAATTTATACCATCACCCTATTCACCCCCCCTCTAGGGTGAAATCGATCCTACAGTGCATTTTCTATATCTATGCTTTTTTGTCGAATTTCTATATGACTGTTTTGACCCTGGAAATATTATTTAGACTATAGATTTTGATAGGAGTAGAATTAAAGTCTCAAACCCCATCCATTGCTTCGGGATAATGATTTTCCATTCAATAGATGGTCATAATAGTAAAAGAGACTTGTCATTTGAAAGTTGTGGCAGTTTTAAAATTTGGCTGCTCCTAGCCAATTTTGATTGTTAATTAACTAAGCCCGTGCTTAGACCCACTAATCTACTTCAAAATTTATGCTAATAGGAGGCTATAGGAACTGAGCTAAGTCATTTCCTTCTTCTCCAAAATAGATCCAAACCTCCATTAGAACTAATTTTATCAAAAATCACACATTTTTCTTACTATCTTAGCCAAGCCATAGATTGGAGAGGGAATTAACATATAGAAGCTAGAGATCTTAATTTTTATTCATGTGCATCCTTTTTGTCCACTTCAGGTATATGGAATAAATTGGATATTTTAGGTATCTGATGTGTGGTTCTTGACCTCTCACTCATCTATACTTGTTTATATAGTTAAAATGGTTGTTTTTAACATGTTTTTTTTTGTCTAAAAAGAGTTTTCTAACTTTAACCACTTGGTCATTCATGCTTATGATTAGGAATATGAAATTTTGAAATGGTTTTAGAAATGGGTCTTGTAATCTAATTCCTCGTACCCACATGTAAGTGTAATTTCCATCAAGCACACGCACATGCTGATGTAAAACTTAGATTTTGAGCAAATATAGTTTGATATCCATATTCTCATTTATTGACTGTATGAATGGATATATATGCATGTTATTCCATCATTTTATGTGGTGCTTTGATGTTGTTTGTTGGTATTTTGAATGTTCGGTAGATAAGTTGGGGAAATGGGAAAACCGGAGGCAAATTTGGTCGAAATTGGATGAAACTTGAAAAGAAGGACTTGGAGCGTAGAAGGAGTATTTCAAGCCTCAAGCTCCAATTTGCTAAGAACAGAAGTTGACACTGACATCAAAGGTCGGTATTGGCATCTGTAGCTTAGGCTATGTCGACGGCGACTTGGTTGAGAGGGAGTGGCAGTAAAGTTTGCCTATGATGTTAGCGTGGAGATTGGCTACGTGTTTTAGGCTATGACTATTTGATTCTTGGACTCAAAGTAAGGTGTTATGGAAATATGATGACTTGGTTTGGATCAAAGAGGTCAGGATCAATGCATATGGGGAATAAGCAATGAGTGGAATGAGAAAAGGTTTGGCCACCAATTTGCAAAGTACAGAATTCATTGCCGACTTTAGAGGTCAGCACCAAGTTCTCTTCATTGATCCTATCGTGATGAAACTTATGGCGATGGATACAGGGATTTAAGAAGGCTTTAATCGGGTAGTTCCGGCATCAGCCAAAGAGCGTTTTACTAGAGTTGTTGGTTGTTCACATGGTAACTGATGGCGATGTAACCGCATGATGAAAGCTGGAATCTTTGGATGGTAACTCGACATTGAATAGGGTTAGGTTACGAAGTTGACGGCTCGATGTTGAAAGAAATCATAAAATGTGAAATGTAGAATGGTTCCTCGAAGATGACGACTTGATGTTGAAATGAGTCATTGAGTGGGGGAATGTAGAATGGTTCCTCCAAGATAAAGGAAGCTAATTAGAGCAGAAGAAAGGGCTTGGATACGCGTGCTAAGGGTCGTACTCAGAGTGTTTTCTATTGTACTTAAAGTTGGGGTATCACGAGGACGCTTATAGGTATGTTGAATGTTACCTCGGGTCGTCTAAATGGATCCGTGTACCCTGGACCGGTTGAATGGGTCTAGTATCAGCTTCAGGCTAAAGAGAGTACACTGAAAATTGGGATTTTCATTAGTTCCTTGTAGCAGAATGGTCATACGAGTTATCATATATACAAAGTACATAAAATGATAATGACGATTGTTTATTGGATGCTATAGTTGCTTTGATTGCTTGCCTCGTAGTCTATCACTTTGGGGTAGTCATTGGTGATAGGTATTGGAATAGGGATACTTGGACAACCGTTATCATACTTTGTTCTACGCCTTTATGACACTTATAGTAGCATGTTATTTTATTATATGCTAACTCTTTGGTTGTAAGGACATGTCAGGTGTGATTCGTATACCTTTGTTCCTTGCTATATCGACTTGTATAGTATTTAATATTCATTTACCACTTACACCAAACTGTTGTCTGACTCAAGATTTTATGCTTTGCTTCTTATTATCTCGAGTGGTCTTAATTAAGTAGACTAGATAGTAGGTCTAAATGTGACACAGTAGTGGTGTAAAGGATGAGATGGAGGGAGCTATCTCATACTATATATAGATTTATATGCTTATTCCGCTATGCAGCACTGTGGAGCCTTGGCAGTGCTGCTTATTATACAGTATTAGTATGAGATAGTCTTATATGTTGCTTCTATTGTATAAACTCTATTTTATGATGTATAACTTTGTGTATCTATATTCTGATATTTAAATCACTTAGTTATTACAGTTTCTTCTGTTTTATATATGTGATATTATATTTTATTCCATGCGGCGTGAGATATACTACAGATTCTGTAATGTTTTATTTCTTTTTAACCCTTGTAGATCATTCTGCATCAATCGACATAACATCCACGAATTATCTAATGTATATTGGGTGTCGGTGATACAGGGTGGTCGTATAGGCTACCTCATCCTTTCTGGTCAGGACAGTAGCTTGGAAGGACAGAGTTCTTAATTATCCAAATCCAGCATCAGACACCACTTTTCTGGACACCCAACTATATGGGTAGGTTCTAACAAGTTAGCCATAATACTACTAATTTAGACCACATAGGCCATTGGACTATGATACCATTGTTGGACCTAGGCCAGCTAGTAGCATATCAATTGGGTAAATTTTACTTTTTATAACCATTTTAATCGTTGTTGGGCCTATATAGTCTAGATTTAATTTAGAACTTTTCAAAATTTGTTATAAATAAAATCAATATTGTATTTTAGTATATAAATAAAGTTTTATTTTATATAATTTATAACATATATTTATCTCTCCATGCGTGCGTGTGTTATATACACATATGTGTGTATGTGCATGTGCAATAATATAATGTGTACATGGTTTGACATGCCCATGTATAAATGCTGGGATTTGCACCGCAACGAACATGTTAGTTCCTTTTTTTTTTGAATAGCAAGAGCATAAGCTCATTTTATTGACTAATGTTCCATTACAAGAAATTACAACTCACACAATCCCATTATCACGACAAAACAAAAAATTGCTGACCAAACTTTAGTTACAACAATACAAACCAAACTTAATTACAACAATACAAACCAAGCTTAGACCAAACACAGTGACTATAATACAAGCCAAACACGCAAACTTAGTTACAACAATTATGAACAAAACTCAACTGACCATGAATCAAAACCAAAATAAATGCCAGAGTATAGAGTACATTAATCAATCCATGCAGCTAGTAATCTTCAGTAATGAACCCACGTCACTTCCAGAGAAAAATCATTGTCAGCATTCCCTCACATTCCAGAGTTGCTTCAATAATTATCAATCCTTAAATCCCTCAAAATACTGCCATGAATCATATAGTAAAGCTGAGATGAGTTCTTGCTTCCAATACCAAATATTCTATTATTCCTTTCAGACCACACAACATAAATCATTTTCTTAAGAAGCTTGAGCAAAAGCCTGGTAGTACGTGTCTTCCATCTAGTTTCTTTGAATACATTAAACCATTCAATAGAACTAACAGTAGAAGGCTTATAAAAACTACCATTAGGTAAGAGCCTGTACCCTATTTGATAAAAAAAAAGGACATTCAAAAAATAAATGAGTATTAGTTTCAGATTCTGCTCTGCAAAGTACACATAAATCCTCTGAAATAATACCCATTCTACAAAGCTTGTCCTTTGTATTCAAAGCATTTGCCATTACCTTCCACAACAACAGATTTTCCTTTGCTGAACAACCAGTTTTCCAAATTCTTGAATGTCAAGGAAAAATAGAATCACTCTTACAGAGATAATTATACACAAGCCTGATAGAATGGATTTTACTTTTCCTTGATCAGATTAGAGTATTATCACTACTGATAATTGGATTACTAGTAATAACATTCCACAAATTTCTTAACTGAAAGGAGATGGAGTAAGGTAATACAATACTACCATCATGTATAAATTCATCAACTATAGCTTCTTCTGAAATTCCAGAGTTTCTTCTCAAATTGTAATCCACTAAAGAACTTAAAATCAGACCCTGTTTAGCCCAAGGAGTATGCCAAAAAGATAATCCTTTAATCAAAGCATAATTACATTGTATGAATGGTAAGAAGTTTCCCTTAGTTTAAGTATATATCTCCAACTCCAACTACAATTTTGGGGTATACTCATAGTCCAGAAATTCCTCTTGCCAATAAGATTTTGATTAACCCATTGAGACCATAAGTTTTGATCAGATGCAAAATTCTTATTGAAGTAAACTGAAATAGCAGCTTTATTCCACTGGAAAATATTTGTGATACCAAGACCACCATACTTTTTAGCATCAAACAATTTGAAAAAAGATATGGGTATGAGCTTTTTTGAGAAAGGGTCACCATGCCAGAGAAATTTATTCAGAGCACTTGTAATGATATTAATCAGCTTGATTGGAAGAATGTAGTGTCTTGTCCAATATGTGGTCATAGCCACAGCAATTGATCGAATAACAGTGAGCCTACCAGCTTGTGACAATTTATTACAAGGCCATAGTTGCAACCTTGCAATTATTTTTTCAAAAAGCGGCAAACAATTTTGCTTGGTAATTCTAGAGCTAATGAGAGGTAAACCCAAATAATATGAATTTTTAGGTAATTCCTGAAGTCCTGAGCATTTAATAATATCAATCTTCTTAGAAATAGGCAAACCAGCAACAAGTATATTGGATTTTGAGAGATTAATTTGGAGGCCAGTAATGGAATAAAAGAATTGCAGAGAAGACATAATACTCTGAATATTACTATGAGTAGGCTTTGTGAAAATGATGAGATCATCAGCAAAAAGAAGATGAGTAACGAGAGGATGTTTACATTTAGGATGTAAATCAAGTGCTTTCTTAAAAAACTAGATCCATCAAAATTGAATTGAGCAATTCCATGATAATAATGAACAAATAGGCAGAAATAGCATCACCCTGCCTAACACCCTGTGCACCTTTAAAATACCCATACAGACCACCCTCTCTCGAAATTGAGTACGTTGGTGATGAAATACAAGTGAAAATCCAAGCTAAAAATGGTTTAGGAAAGTTCATCCTAGACATAATAGCTAAAATAGAGCTCCAAGCAATATAATCAAATGCCTTCTTAATGTCCAACTTTAACATACATCTAGGAGATATATTTTTCCTTTCATACTCCAACAATAGTTCTTGTGCTAAAAGAATGTTATCACTAATGGATCTTCCACTAATATAAGCAACCTGATTATTGGATATAATGGATGGGAGAACTAACTGCAATCTATTAGCCAACACTTTTGAAATGATTTTATAAATTATATTACAACAAGATATTGGCCTAAAATCAGCAACTGAAGTAGGGTTATCATTCTTAAGAATTAAGGAAATGGCAGTAGCAGAGCGACTAGCAGAAAGTTTGTTGTTGAGGAAAAAATATTGAATAGCTTTGACAATATCAACACCAATTATATTCCAACTTTGTTGTAAAAAATGAGCATCGTAGCCATCTGGACCTCCACAACTATTAGGATCCAAGCTAAAAACTGCAGATCTAATCTCATCATCAGAAATGGCACAGATCAAAGAAGCAGATTGTGAAAAGGATAAGGTTGGAAGTGTTATATCAAATAGAGGATGTATATCAGGTTCAAAAGGGTTGGAAGGTGCTAAAATGGAGAGAAAATACCAAAAAAAGCATTATTAATACCATCAGAAGATTTAACCAGATTACCATACATATCATTAATTTGAAATATGCTTGGTCTAGCTCTCTTAACTTTTAGAAAATTATGAAAGTACTTAGTATTTCTATCAGCTTCCTTCTCAATTCTCAAGTGAAGTTTCTGTTTAAGGGATAATAATTCCCTATCTATAACTTGTTCAAGTTTCTTTCTTAGTTCCACTTCAGCATGTTGTAAAAGAATATCATGTGGTTTTGCACTCAAATCTTCCTTAACCTTAATGAGCTCATTCCTAATATGAGTAGAAAGCTTAGAATCTTTACCAAAATTAGCCGATGACCAGATCTTTAAGTGAAATTTGAGAGCCTTCATCTTGAGAGAAACATTAGCTAAAGGATTCCTGCCAAATTGCATATTCCAAACCTGTTTAAGAATAATTGGATAATTCACATGCTTAGACCAAAAATTAAAAAATTAAAAAGAATGTTTATCTCCAAAATTATCATCAACTCCCCAATGAAAAATTAAGGGACAGTGATCAGATAAAGAAGGCTGAAGAGTATCATAAAATGATTTGGGCCAGACTTGAAGGAAAGGGATATTTACAAAAATATGATCCAATTCACAAAGAGGTGGACTTCCACTCCTATTACTATTTGACCAAGTGAAAACTGAACCAAAAGATTTGACCGAGATTAGATTAGATTGAGTGATAGCACTATTTAAAGGAGCAATATCCTTAAGAGACAAAGGACAACCACCATATTTTTGATTACCGGCAAGCATACAATTAAAATCACCACCTATCAACCAGAGATCAGAAGAAGAGTTTAGAGTAGGAAGTTGATCCAAAAAAAGCTGTCTCAATGATAAAGAATTTTGAGCATAAACTGAAGTGAAGAGAAAATTCAAATTAGAGGGCAAATGAACACAATTATAATGAATAAATTGATCAGTGGAAATAATCTTGGAAAGTTTGAAGATTGAAGGATTCCATAAAGTTAGGATTCTGCCATAGTTAGATTCAACAAAATTATGATCATGTAACCAAGAAGGAGATATCAAGTTAACGGCCTTTAGAGTAGACTGAATATCTAACTTTGTTTCAGAAACACACATCAAATGAATATCATTTTCCTTGATAATATTTTTAATCTCAACTTGTTTAGAGGGCAAGTTAGCACCCCTTATATTCCAAAAGGCAATATTATTCATTTCAAGGGGAGAGGAAGCAAAGATGATGGATTTTTCCTTGTATGTCTAGAATGAGAATTACTTTTTGACGAAGATAAAGGAAGAACTTCCTGAGCCTTAAAATCTTTTCCTTTATTCAAATCACCAGGATTGTGAGTACTAGTATTACCTTTACTTGTCATGACTTCCAAACATTCACCTGCTTTAGAAGAAGGGTGAAGAATAATATGATCAAGTGGAGATAAATGCAGATAAGGTTATGAAGTATTAGTAGCAAACATAGATGGAGACTGAAAGCTAAATTGAGAACTGCATGAAGAAGAAACAGAAGTAGAAATATTGGAAGAAACAGATGTCACAACTTTAGCAGATGACAAAATATTATCAGAGTCAATTGAAGATTTAGATAAAGTATCAAAAGATGAAGAAGAGGTTTTTGCATCACAACTATTACCATGTATACTTTCCAAATTTATAACAGGGTTATCATTGGTTGAATCAAGAGAGGAATTTGATAGAACTGAGAAGGCATTTAAGGTAACAGTAGAATAAGAAGAATTACTATTTACGTTACTTCCTTCACTGCTCTTTCCTTTACCAATTTCCATGCTTATTTTAGGATCAACACTTAATTGAACCTTTTCTTTAGCCACTGTCTCCTTTTTCTTCCATATTCCTTTATTCCTTCTCTCTACATTTTTCCAGCTTTGATCTGTTATGTTATTATTAGTAAATCCATGATCACTTTGGTTCTTATCACTATTCTCAATCAAATTATCCACCTTCTTAACATCATTCTGTTTAGTCTTGTTTACTGACTCACAACTGACAGTATCATGACCAAATATTTTACAATGTATACAAATTTTTGGCCTCCAATCATATAACAATTTGACATATGGACAATTATCTCCCAACTCAGGAATGGCAATAGATTGCGGCAAATCAAAATCAGGTGAAATCTCCACTAAAGCCTTTGCATACTTAAATCTTTGCAGTTTCTCAGTACTACTATCAAAACAAATTTGTCTACCCACATGACAAGCTAACCAATTAATCCCTACAAGCGTCCATAGAATAAGAGGAATTCTATGAAAATAAATCCACACAGGTACCCTTTTTATCTGCACTTGAGAAATACCAATAGAAGGATCCCATTTAGTAATTATGTACATTCTACCCCTTATAAAAATTGGATCAGAATTAAGAACTTGAATTTTATCCTCTTGATTAGAAAAAATAAAATAGAAATTGTACCCATCTGATTTAAAGTCAACTTCACCCTTAATCTTCCAAGATCTTTTCAAGAAATTAACCACTGTTAAAAAAGAAAGCATACCATCCAAAAAGAATCCAACCAAATGATTATTCCAGTACTTCAAACCTTCCTCCTTGACAAGATCTGGTAAAACATTGGGAGACTTATCCCTAGGAATATCAAAATGAATCGGCCTGTATGAACCAGCATTACGAGGAAGAGATTTGAAAAGAGAAGACCAATTAACATTCAAAGGAGTCGAGACATTCTTGATACAAGACGCCTCAGAAGCACTCTGAGAAGAAGAGAAAGGAAGAGATAAGGAAACAGATTGAGCGGAAGAAGATGAAATTGATGGAGCAGATTGAGAATATATAGTTGAAGAAGAGGAAAAAACAAGAGGAGGAAACGAAGCAGAATCCAACAAGAAAGAAGACGATGAAGGAGAAGAGGAGGAAGGCGCCATTGAGGAAATTTCAAACCATGGTCATCCTTTCAGTATTTTTAGTTCCTCTTGTATACAATTATGTTGTCTCAACATATAAATATATCAACATCAAAACATTGTATAGATATATATATATATATATATATATATATATATGTAATATAAATCAAAAAGCGTGTATGCGTATAAATATATTGAAATACTATTTGTAAACAATTTATATAAAACATTTGTAAAATGTATGCATACATATAATAATTAAATCACAAAATTATTTAAATATTAGTTTATAAAATTATTTTAAAAATATAAATATAAACTATAATATGAAAGCGAAAAAACAATTTTTTAAAATTTTAATTTAATTCATACAAACATATGATTAGTTATAAATATATATATATATATATATGTATGTATGTATGTATGTATGTATATGTATATATTAATATAAATAGTAAAACTAAAATTTATATATAAATGTATTTTTGCATTTTTGCTCTCCGCCAAGAATTTTTTTAAATTCCTTTTGGATTTATAGATAAATGATAAAAACATTTATTATAAAAAAATCTATGTGAAAGGTTGAATTAAAATAAGTAAATTTTAATTTTCAAAACATAATATGTGTTATATGATATATAAATTTTTGTGTAAAATTTTATTGTTTGTAAATATCTATATACATATAATTTAAACAACATAATCAACGTTAGGTTAAACAAACAATTGAATTTTTGTGTTATATGTGGTTGTAGTGGTCCAGTGGTTAAGACATAGTGGAGTTGCTACATGTGGTTGTAGTGGCACCGGTTCGAATCCCAGCGGCCACAATAATGAGACATAGTGCACGGCCACTTATAAAACTGGCTTAACCAAAGGCCAGGGCAAACATAGTTTCCTTGGCCCCAAAGTTTAGCCCCAAAGTTTTCTTTTCAAAAACTTCTTTTTATTCTTTTTCTTTTAATGGCAGAGTTTTTCCTTCCCCCCTCCTCTCCTTCCCTGATTTCACCTTCCCCTGACCATCCTATCCCCGAACCTGACCCACCACCATTACTCTCTGGCTCGTCCTCATTTACCATTCCTACCCCACCAGCGCCCCTGCCCGTCCCTCCCATCAGCACTACCAGTCAACAACCATGGACTTCTCTCTTTAAGAACAAACCACGCAACGCGGGGAAGTACATGCCTGATAACTTTATCAATGAATATGTCGATGGTGCTTTGGTTCTACCTGACTCTGTTCAGGAAGCTGGTCAGTGTATATGGCACGAGTACGTTGTTGGCTTCTTCCTTGACGAACCACTATCTTTCACTGCTGTGGTGCAACATCTAAAGCGTGCATGGAGGCTTAAGGGAAGCATTAAAGTTAAATATGATGGTGTAGTCTTTATGTTCCTATTTTCTTGTGATGATGATCGAAGGAGGGTTTTGCATGCTGACCCGATAATCATGAGAAATAAATTGTTTATTGTTAAACAATGGGACCCCACTATTAGCAATATTTGTGGCTCTGTCACTTCAGTGCCCATCTGGATACATATTTACAACATTCCTTTGGCAGCATGGTCCCCGCTTGGAATCAATTGGCTAGCTGGAAGAATAGGCTGTGTTAAATGCTTGGATGAAAGTACAGAAAGCATGGACAGGTTGAATTATGCTAAAGCTCTGGTGGAAGTGACCCCCATCACCGAGCTAGTTGATAGCTTTCAAGTACAGTGTAAGGATGGTACAAAACAAACTGTTTTCGTGGATTATCAGTGGAGGCCAAAAGCATGTACAACATGTAAAGTGTTTGGACATGACATTTCAAATTGTAAAAATACTGAGAGGTCAGATGTAGTTAAAAAAAAGGTATCAAATAATTTGCCTAATCAAATTCCTAAAGGTATCACCATGGTGAAAGAACAAAACAACAAATTAAAGCATAATAATGCCCCAAGTGTTTGGAGGAGAGTTGAGCATGGAAGCAAAAGAAAAGGTGTAATTTTGAAGAATAAAGAAGATAGTGGGAGTGACAAAAATGGAAGTGGTAGAGAGCATGAAGTTAGAAAAGAAGGTGGTGCAACAGATAATAACAAGGACAATGTGATTAATTTTGTTGAAGAAGGTGAAGTAGTTGAGGATTTAGATATGATTATTGGCAATAAATTTCAGGTGCTTAACTACTTGGCTGAAGATAATGGAGTTTTAAGTGTTGAAGGAAGTGGAGATAAAAATAACTGTGGAAGGTCTGATAGTGTTACTGTTCTGATGAATGAAGAAGCAACAGTGGATGGTGATAGTTTAGAAACAGGTCAGGAGAAGAACTTGGATGTACCTGGTGCTGTGGCCGATGCTGAAGGTAATATCCAACTAGCAAAAAATTATGGTTTGCTAGTTCAAGAACTGATTGGGGTCAGAAGAGCAAGAGAGCATGAATTTACTAAGCTAGTTCAAAAGCATGATGATGCTTTTTTGCATACAGAATATAATGGAAACAAAGACTTCTTGGATGGGAACCCAATTACCCTGTGATAAGACTCATTATTTAACATCTAAAGCATCACAACCTAGTAACATGAACAATCTCCCAGAGCAACCTAATCATGCACATGCACACAATTCCTGTGTACATGTACCTGAAGTACCCTCATCCCCTGGCCATCAAATCAATCTTCCTTATTCACACAATCCTCCCCCGCCTGGATTTTTGACTAATCAAGTGATCCCTCCTCCCTCTATACCCATAACTCCAATCCCTATTCTTAAACATCACAGCAGTTTTAAGAGGCAAAAGGATAGTAACAGGACAGATTTTGACAAAGGCAAGATTATTGTTTTTGCTGAAACATTACCTGAAAAAGATATTACCCCTAATTCAGGCCTCAGAAGGTCTACGAGATTGCTTACTTCTCTCCCATAAGTTAATCCATGTTACAAAATTTTGGGTTTTGAAACATTAGAGGTGCTCACAAGGAAATTAAGCTTGTGCAAGCAAAACGTATTATCTCTGACAATAATCTTGGCATCCTTGCCATACTGGAAACCAAACTCAACCATGACCTAACCCACAAAACTCAAAACTAATTAATCCATTATGGAGTCTTCATCATAATTTGATTGAGGCACCATATGGAAGAATCATGGTTTTGTCTGACCCTACCATTTACACCCTCACCCCTATTTTATCCCACAAACAATTTATCCATTTCCATGCTATACATATTCCATCTGCTACCACATTCTACCTTACCTTTATTTATGGGGATAATCATGTTGCTGCTAGACAAGAAATGCTTAACTACTTACCGCATTTTAGACAGGAAACACACTCGTGGTTTGTGTTAGGAGACTTTAATTGTATGTTAGCTGCTAATGACCGTTATGGTGGCTCTCCCCTTACAATTTCTGATATCACTCCTCTCAATCAAGCTATCTCTTCCTCCAATTTACATGAAGCTGCATATGTTGGACCTAAATTCATTTGGAACAATAAGAGTAGATCTGGTGTGAGAACTATGAGCAGACTTGATTTAACTTTTCTCAACACCAAAGCCATTACCCTTTTTCCCAAGTCCCTTAACCATATCCTCCCCCCTCTTCTCTCTGACCATTCTCCTTTCTTTATTGCCTTGGAATGCAATGCCATTAAAAGGAACTCAAGTTTTAAAATTTTTAACTCATGGACCAATGATCCAGAATTTATGCCTCTAGTGGTTACTGTTTGGAAACAACCTAAATTTGGAAATAAAATGTCTATTTTGCAGCAAAAATTGAAGGCAACCAAGGTGGCTTTAAGGATATGGGCTAGAAGCAAATATGGTGATGGTGACAAGAACTCTACTAATCTGCAGAACCAACTATCAGCTATTCAATTAAGTATGATTGAAGACCCTGGCAACATTAGCCTTTCAGAGCAGGAACATGAGCTATCTCAACAACTTTCTGAAGCTATGGTCATTGAGTTAAGTATGAAGAAACAAAAAATAAGGAAGGAGTGGGATTTGTTTGGTGACAGAAATTCAAGTTTGTACCATTCTACTCTTCAAGTTAAAAATGCCAAAAGATACATTCATCAGCTTCTTGATGATGAAGGTAGGACTTTAAACAAGCAGGAAGACATTGACTGTGCCTTCATTAACCTTTATACCAATCTTTATTCCACCAATGATGCTTGGAACCCTGACTATCATGAACTCTTGTTAACTCCTTTGCCTATGCTAAATGAATCTGACATTCAACTCTTATCTTCTAAAGTGACTGACGAGGAAATATATAATGCCTTGTTTGGTATGAAGAGGGATTCCTGTGGTGGACCTGATGGCTTTAATGCCTTTTTCTTTATTCATTGTTGGGATGTTATTGCCACTGACTTCAAAAATGCTATGCACAATTTTTTTGACCACAATAAATTACCTTCTTCCATTAATGCTACCAACTTATGTCTGGTGCCAAAAGGTAAAGAACCTTCTACTCTGCATGCTTATCGACCTATTGCTTGTTGTAACATAACATACAAATGTATCTCTAAAGTTATTGCTGCTAGGCTTAGGCATGTGCTTCCCACTGTTATATCTGATAATCAGGCTGCCTTCTTGAATAACAGAAGTATATTGGACAATGTGCTAGTTACTCATGAGCTTCTTAATGGGTATGGTAGAACTCATGTTTCCCCTAGAGCTATGATGAAGCTTGATATTAGACGTGCTTTTGATACTATTAGTTGGGAAGCATTGAGTGGTATTATGGGTTTAATGCGGTTCCCTGGTCACTTTGTCAACTGGATCTATACTTGCATATCTACTGTTACCTACTCTCTATGCTACAATGGGGGTATTGTTGGTTATTTCAAAAGTCAGAGGGGCATAAGGCAAGGTGACCCCATGTCTTCATATCTGTTCATTGTTGTGATGGAATTTTTTACTCAGCTTGTTAATCAGCAGGTAGTGAACAATAACTATGAACTTCATCCCAAATGCAAGAATCCCCTCATTACCACCCTCCTTTTTGCTGATGATGTTTTACTCTTCATCAAGCCTACTGTGTCTTCTATGGAATGTGTCAATAGTATCCTTCTCATCTTTGAGAAATGCACTGGTCAGCAGGTTAATAGAAGCAAGTCTTCCCTTTTGGTGGCTGGTCTCACTGAGAGTGATAATCATAACATACACAATTATAGTCAACTTCCAAATCTTCTTATGGGTACTTTGCATCTTGGTATCCCTTTGTGCACTAGAAGAATTGGTGTTACTGCTTGTTTACCTCTGTTTGAAAGAATTACTGAAGCAATGAATAGATGGGCCAGCAATAAATTATCCCAAGCAGGCAGAACCACCATCATTAATTCTATAATCCATGCTATGACTGTTTACTGGTGCAGATGTTTCATCTTACCTGCTTCTCTGCTATCTAGTATTAGAAAAGCAATGAATCATTTTTTATGGACAGGGAGTATGTATTCTAAAAAGCTAATTCCTATTGCCTTTAATAAATTAGAGAAACCACAAATATTTGGTGGTTTGGGAATAAAATGTA